>JAMXBB010000009.1:79460483-79577364 GCA_024138015.1 Lumnitzera littorea
AGCTTAACCCTATATATATACAATTGTATATATATAGGGTTAAGCTCTATTTGTAGTTGAATTTGAGGCTTTAATTGTTGACTTTGAGATAAAATTCAACATCTTACCAAGCTTGGAGTGCAATTGGGTACAATACTTAGCTTATGGCCTATAGTTACAATAAAAACATACTCAATTGAAACAGATAGATCTTTGGGCCATATATAATTCAAGCCTTCCTACAGTCAGATTCTTTAAAGTAAATTTAGAAGAAAGTTACCATGGTTAGTATATACAACTTAAAAGGCTATGAAGGAATTCTAAGGAAAGGCTTAATTTTAATTATCACATGTGTTGTCTCCAACAACACATTTTGGAGGAAGTTGCAAAAGAACTTATGCAAAACCACATTGAACATTTTCTAACATATGAGTAGTCTGAAAATTAAGAATAAAATGTAATACTAACACTGTTGTATTCTACATCTTTGACAACAGCTTATACATGAACATTTTCACCTTTTCTAGTAAAGGGAGTCATGCTACCATACACCATGTACCCTTTTAATTAAATCATAGCCCTTAAGGATAAAGGTTTGGATCATCTCAATTTAACTTTCCTTAATTTCACAAATCAATGGTTAAAATTTCTTATATTTTTAAAATATCCTATGATATCATCATGATATTATTATCTTCCTTACTGTTGATCATAGTTGAGTCAACAGGGATAGGTAGGCTCATGTAGAGTTTAAGTAAAATGGCCCTAGATCTTGCCTCCTACTCCTTAATCCCTGCAAGAAAAAATCTCTTGTGGGTATGGCCATGAGGACCCTTCGATGCTTAAGTTAACAAGAAGGATTCGGAGAGAGAGAAGGCAAGTATTAAGGACCTAAAGGGTAGTGCTCGTCTTATGTATGTATGACCTAAAGGAAGGATGAGAGTAACTAGGATTGGGAGTAAATGAGATAGAAAGGGGAATTAAAGAGGGAGCCCCTCCACTTATTGGTGCCTGGCGCCTTTTATGGGAGTTACTTAGACATGTAGCGATTTAGGGTTCACTAGTAATGGTCACCAGCAAACAGTATGCACCGCAGTAGAGACTAAGGAGCTCTTGGAGCAGTTGACTATGATCAACCTAGCAACCAAATTTGTAGCTCAAAGATCTAATTTCCACAAAGGTTGTCAAGTGTATTGGCTGCACTAAAGATGTCAAACACTCATTAATGGGTTGCAATGAGGAGCAAGCACTAAAGATAAAGGTTGAGCTAGGATGGTGAAGAAGGGTTGGCTGGTGCTCAGTTGAGGGCAAGTTAAGACCTAAGTTGATACTAGATGGCTAGCATGTATGGGCTCGATAGTTAAGTCAATCGACTAAGGTAAGACATTGTATAGCTCGCTAAGCAAGTATGGTATAGAAGGAAAGCTTATTGTTTACTCATACATACCCATACAGGCAAGCAGGTCATGGTAAAATGGGTAAGCTAGTTGTCGCTCATGCATACCCCAACAAGCCTACTCTTATGGTGGGATTTGCATGTTGGGTTACGATCTAAATGAAAATTAGGTATCAACACTTGTCACCCCCATTCTCCTCAATGTTCGAGACGTAAGAAGAGTAATCCATATAAGGTGATAGGGCCAAGGTTAAACTACCTTCCTCTAAGCAAAGGGGTTTATCTTGTCATTTGGCAATGTGACAGACTACGTCTCTAATTAAGTCCATTTTCCCATGTACTAGCTTCCTATGTAATTGATGTGAGCATTGGGTTGCTTAAGGTGTCATGATGGCCATTAAGTAACGTAGCACACATTGATGATCTCTAAAGAATTACTGCATGTGTAGGGTGATCTATCATAAGGCCACATCAACAATCTATGTACACAGATCGATCAAGGCCTTTAGCTCATGAAGTGGGATACATAGATGGTTGAGGTTTAGCGTACATTCTTTTATGGATTCATGCTTTGTGAGTGGGAGAAACCATTCACCTTCTCTCCTTAGTTTTCTATAGAAAGTAGAGCATATGTCCCCATTCCTTACTTTGCTTTGTCAACTTAAAGGAGACTCTACCAAAATTTTCATTAGCAAGCTGGTTCTCTTTTGTAGTGTTTTTCCTTCTTAATCACTTTCTCATAATGGTTGATAAGAGCATAAGCGACCAGTAAAGTGAGCCTTTTCACCCATCCATTTGAGGGAGGTAGATGAGGGTTGCAAGGACTTAGCTCGAGAAGGGGGTAATAACCCTACTCCCCCTAAAACAATGGTGATGGCAAGAGATGAGGATGGAGTGATACTATCTTGGGAGGAGAGGTAAAAATGCACATAGGAATAGCCTCGTGATGTATATCTGACGAATGGCAAGAAAGATGACATAGAGAAGCTGTTGCGCATAACCAACACCTATGAACATAAGTATGCCCACATCGCGTATGTAGTGAATGAGAAGAAATTAAGGCTAGTGAGCCGAACAATGGGGGAAGTGCCCAAGTGGCAAGTCGAGGTGCCCATAAGTGGAAAGCAAGCATGCAATATAGGGGACAATTGATCATTCGATATATATATGAAGCCATTTAAGCTTGGTTTTCTCCTCCCCTTCTCAAATTTCTTAGTAGTGCTGTTCTATTACTTTAAAGTTGCTCCTAGAAGTCTTAATGCTAATGCGTGGGTACAGCTGCTTGCATTCGAGGTGTTGTGCCTATAGGTTTTGTGAAGGCCAATAATGCAGTTGTTCAAACATTTCTTTCATGTAAGGAGCATGGCTAACCGTTAGGTATATGTTGCCAACCAAGGTAAAGTGTTGAGGATCTTTGATAAGCCGTCGAACAAGGAAAAAGGATGAAAAGAGTTCTTCTACTGTATTTGCGCTCATAAGCCTGTAGATTTCCCATCTCATTGGAGGTATCCTATTCAAAGCAAAAAGTTTAACAGTTTAGGAGATTAGGACACCATTACTAGTATTGAGCTACTGAATTTGGTGTATTGAAAGAAGCTTAATGCTTGGTAGATATATCAAAAGAACAAGAGCAGCTTGGTGCGTTATAGGATAAAGACAAGTATTTGTTGCATTTTGCCAAGGAAGGGTGGTTAGCTATCTACTGCACCATGTCGCATTGTTGTTGGAGTAAGGGACATTAAGTTGCTTATCCTTAGCATAATAAGTGCATTGTCTTTGTTTGATTTGTTTACTTAAGAAGTTAATTGGTTTTTTTTTTTTTTTTTTGGCAGCTATGGAGATGGCCACCAAGAAGGTAAGGGCAAAGCTACTTGTTGTGTAAAACAAGCAACTTAAAAGTGCTTCCAAGCTTATTTAAAAGAGAAAACAACCTGTTGTAGAGGGGTAGGGGGAGACTTCATGACTCCCCTCAAAGAAGACTAAGAAGAAAAGTGGGAGGTAGAAAACACTTCCCGACATTGTTTAGCATGGTACTAGCGATATTCTAGTTGGTATGCCACCGATTAGTTTGAGGTTAAAAGGAGTAACATCTAGGGGTAAGCTAGCTCAAGAGGTTTAGGCCAGGGTTGTAGTTGTTGTAAACCCCTAAATTTTTCGACCCAATATCTGAAGTAGACTCAAGTACGTTAAATATTCCTAAGAGTTGACAAGGCTAGTTAAAGTAAAAACCCTAAGATAATAACCGAAGATTCAATCGCATATAAAACTTTTATACCCTAAATGTACTTAAACACTAGAGATTGCACCCAAAAGTGATAAAACCCTAAAATTATAACTTTAAGGATATAAAAGTATTAATTTACTGTAACTTACTCTAAAACCCTAATTGACAATATATTCTTAATATCTTAACAAATCATTAGTAAAATATCAAAGATAACTTTCAATCACTCATAAATACTTATAATACTAAAGTAATTCATTAGAAACTAGGATATTGCATTATAGATCACATCCATCTTCCAATTATATAAGTAGGTTAGTATTATCTAGAGTTAAGAGTTTTGTTGATGATTATTCCACATATAGTAAGTATTAGTACCCTAAATGATACTTTTCATGATAATTATATTAAGTAGCCTACCAAATGATGTGTATAGGATATAAATACCTAAAGGAATATCTCATTACCTATTCTTACTAATCATTTCAATAAACTCCACATTTCCTTTCATTTCCTTAATTTTTCTCCCAATTATTCTTAATCTTATCATTATGTACACACAAATTACATTTAATTTCAAAAGGTTGACAAATTCAACATTTGACCAAAGTCAACATGAGCCATTTTCACTCTAGAATTCTCTACTCTTTTCTAAAGAATTCTTTCATTTTTTCACATATCTATTTCTTCTCCTTATCCCCTCTTTGCCATCCAACATGACAACATTGTAGACCCCACTTATTTCTTCCACAAAAACACAAATTTAGATACAAACAAAACCTTTTCCTTCCCCACCATTCCAAACCGTCACTCTGTTGTCTCCCTCCATATATCAAGGAGAAAAGGTATGTTTCACGTGATTTTCCATCTTATTTAGTAGTTAGATGTATAAGTTAGGTTAGTATAGAAACTTTGTATAATATGTATATATGTGTTGTTGAAGGTAGAAAGCCTCATATACATGTTTAGAAGTGTAGGAAATCCTTAAGAAATTGGAAGAGGAACACATATACATATGTATAAGTATGTGTATATAAGAATACACTTGATGAACATATGTATGGATACTCTTATACATGAGTGCCCTTTATTTACATAACCAAAAAAAAAAAAGAGTATACTAAATATACATACATATACCTTGCTAAATAAACTCTTAAAGTGCAAAAATATGGGTTTGGTGAAGTTTTCTCAAGTGGGTATACAAGGCATACGAAAATACGTATAAAAATACGTATGTAACTGTATGTATATATGGGTATATGTACTAGTATACGTATAAGTATAAGTACATAAGTATACATACTAGTACATTAGAAGTATAAGTATATACATAACATATGTATAAGGTATATAAATACATAAGGATAAGTATGGACATATATAAGCAATGACATAAGCAATTGATGACATTGTAAGCTTAAGATGACATAAGGAAATAATATATATATGTATACACATACATATGGGTTGAAACTACTTTAAGCCCCTAATACATACCTCAAATTGAATTAGACTCAATTAAGCACATAAATTAGTAAATACAATGTAAAATCATCTAAGTGTAAGAATCTAATGACTAATTAAATCATTAAGTATTAAAATAGGATATAAACATAAGCAATAAAAATATTTAGACTTCAATAGTTAAAATTTCAATGAATTTAGCCCATATTGTAAAACACGGGTTTTAACATCCCAAACGAACATCACTGTGTGAACGTACATCCGAAAATGATGAAAAACAACTACAAGTTCATAAATATTGGAAATAGAAAGAAAAAGTTACATACGATTAGTAATATGGTTGAATCGGATAAAAAATTGATAGTAATCTAAGTAAAATTAGGTAAATAGATACCTAGAACCATTGGTTAATTCAATTGCTTACTATCGTTATTATATCATAATGATCAGGTAATCTCGACGCGAGCGAGGATCTTCCAATTGATTACTACAACTAGAGCGAGTCGTCATAGCTGAGTGAGTATTTACCCTATGATTCCATGCTTATATGTGATTTTAGCTAATGAACTCAAATGATTATGTTAATTGAATGTTGTGTGGGTTCAGGAAATGCCTGTGTGTGCTATTGTGTGCTGATTTGTGAATTTACCTTAAATATGGATAACGAATTATTGCTGCATTGTAGTATAAATGATGATTGTATGCAATATTGTTTGGTGGCAATATAATTGGACTTAACTATAATTGGCTAATAAAAAGAAACCTATACATGCATTGACATGCATCGCATTGACCTAAATCCCGACTGTCAAATCATACGAGGGTAGCAAGAGGCCATTTGAGGGTTGTTATTATAAATTTATTGATTTTGTATGGTGCACTCATACAAAATGATCTTACCCTAGCCCACAGAAATACTAAGTGTTGGAGGCACCATCCACTTAGCTAAGGGTTAAGTCTAGAAGCCTCCATTTAGGAGTGAGTGTAGACTGTGGGGGCCCACTCACGATTATACTAGAACTTGGTTTTTATGAAAATAAATGACTTATTGATTTAAATACGAAATGTGGAGTTCCGTAGTAAAGTAAGTTCTAATATAATACTCGGATCCAACTGGTATCATGTATACTCCAACCCTGACTTCGGAGTGCGTAAATCTGAGTTGTGTATATTGACTAGTTAACTATACGTATTATTCAGTATTCTATTTGTTCATTCATTCATATGCGTGAATATAATGTATTTATAACTTACTTATAGTATGGTTGAGGGTTTTGCTCATTAAGCTTAGTCTTACACCCCCTTAGACTTTTACTATACGATGGCTTATTCGTTGAGGCTTGCTAAGGGATGCTAGAGGTTAGCTTAGAGACTTGGGCAAGAGTAGGCCATTCAGTGTATGGAGAGAACTGATTATGTGGACTCTTACTTATGTACTTTTGTTTTATCAATAATATAGACCTAGATGTACTAAATCACTGCTTATTGTAAACTTTGTAGTTTAAATTTTATCTAAATATGTTTATGTGATGATATCATGTAGACCTATATGTTCTTAGGAAGATAGGGTTTATAGAGCCTTACATATTATGTGAAGAGTTTATAATTGGAAGGGTAACCAATTAGGAGTTCTTCATACAGTATACGACATCTAGCATAACTAAACCATCCTCAGTTCATGACAATTGCTGTGCAAAGGGTCTATGTAAGAGAGGTACAAGTGGACATGCAGTAAGAGGGTTTGAAACAAACCCTTCAAAAAGTTAGGGTCCTTATTATCAAGATCCCAAATGATAAAGAAGTTATTCCATTAGTTCATTGCACGAGGTGAGCAGCTCCTCCTCTATCCATAAATAGAATTGTATAGAGGTTTGAGCAACTGCAAGCATCGTTTGGGTAACTCTTTACTAACAAGAGTAACGTAGATGCCTTGGAAAAATTGCTAAGGAGGAATAATGAGGTGAGTTGCTTGTAGTTTTTGTTAAAGCATTTAGTCTTACTTTATTAACTAACTATATACTGTGCCTGCAACTTTACAACCTCTTGGATTTTGTTGTCATGCATAACCGAGTATCACAAAAGTTGGCAAGGATTTGATTGGAGACCGAGGTAGAGATACTCTAAAAATGGCTTGAAGAGGAGAAGAAGGTACATAGCAACTTAGCTGTAGCATTCAATAACTTGGAGTGCTAATACGGGGAGCTAGTTGGGTAAGTTGACAAGATAAAGGGCAACCTAAAGAAGGCCGAAGAGTCTAGCAAGACTGCTAAGGAGAGGTTATCTTCCATGAGAGCCAAGCTCGAGGCTAAGGGATAAGAGTTAAATAGGTTGTGGGTTGAGTTAGCAGGCAAGGAATCTAAGCTCTTGAATGGGAAGGATCTTGCTCCTAAGGTCAGGCAAGATATTTTTCTAAAGACCTTTAATGACCCCTTTATTGAGAAGGCCATCACAATTGCTTGGTATGCCATGGCAGAGGAGGTACAAAAGCAAGTTTATTGAAATATGCTATGATGAACCGAAGGGTGCTATTGGTAATCGGCTAAGGGGCAAGTCTTCTATTGACTTGTTGAGAGCTTCCAATCATGGTTCGTATGTGGGCCTCGAGGAAGACAGGGGAGGTGATGGGGAAGATGAACAGCAGGTTGAGCAGTAGTAAGCCAACTCCAATGAGTGAGCTAGGAGCGACCTTAAGTTTTCTTGTTTTAGCTACTGCATCAATTGACATGTACCCATTTTTACTTTGTCCCCTTTTCTTTCGTTTTTTTTTTTTTTAATTTAGGGGGGAGGGGTCAAGATGCCGATCTCCACTTACCAAGCGTAACTATCAAGGGCCTTAATGGAATCGAGCTTCTATCATTGTGTCTATATTGCTTTTCCTTTTTCCTTGGTTATATTCCCTTGCATGTGTGCTATTGTTGTGCACTTAGACTTTATTTTTTGTTTAAGTCTTTTGTGAGAGAAACGATGCTTTCAAGTAGATCAATGCATCTTGTTTTCTCTTGAATTTTCCTAAGCTCCTTTACTCAAGCAAGGCATCCTTGCCTACTCTTAAGCAACCCTTTGGGGTCCTGTTCATGCTCATGGCAATTGTAGCCTATAAGCTTGTCATTCAACGATGGCATGTACATCAAAGTGAATCTTTTGGTGATGTCATGGGATCTTCTAGATGGAGTAGTCTTAATCAAGTGTATCTTTTCTGACAACAAGCAATCTACTCTATAATGTTCATTTTAAGTAGCATGTCAACCTGATAGATTTATCATCTTTAGTAGGGGGCTTTCTAGAAGCTATTTAATGTGCATACAATGCATCATTGTTTTCCTAGGTGTCGCTTGGGTTTCTAATGCATTTGAGCCATTAGATGTTCTCATTTGCCATGCAAAAGTTCTGAATAGCATAATGGGGTATAGTTGAGAGTTAGGTCACCTTAGTCCTTTACCATGAGCATGTCGAAGGCAATCATACTGATGGATAAAGTGCTTGATTTAGGGATACGGTGTCTTTGGCCCCTTCCTTCGAGTTATGATCATAAGGTGTAAATAGTTGCTCAATAGTTAAGAGTGGTGTAATGCCCTAAATAGAAAGAGTCATAACAGTCCGATAATGTAAACTAATCTAAAATAGAAGCTAACTTCACAACTGTTACTATAAATACAGTCCATACAAGATGTACACAACTTAACCAGCTTAAAGCATTCATTCTGATACTTATGAATAACCAAACATGTGGTATAGCCTTACAAAATACCAGTTATAAATAACCTATCATTTCATAACACACCAGTTGTCAGGACCCTAAAGGGGGCCTAGTAGGATTATCTAAAATTTCCATAACATATGTGCACCCATGATATGAAAACCATCTTGCAAGTCAGAGATTGCAAGACTCTAAATAATAAATCACTAAGATTAATGATTTTCAAGTAATTAATTTATTGTAACATGACATAATATATAATTATAAATAACTATGGATGTCTGATATCCTACAGTTCCTCAGAACCACAGAGAATTGGTATCCCCTACCAAATAATAGGATAGGATATATTAACATTATAAAACTACAAGAAGAATTAAATTATATTAAATTCTAACATGTGAATATTTTCTACAAAGAATGTTTATGTATCACCTATAAAGATCTCAACTAATTCTAACACTAATGTACATATCTTTATCTCGCACTCAACACTCGAGACTTATCCCAATCCCAACGTACATAAACCTGCAAAAAAAGGACTATTGGGGAATAAGCTACAAGAGCTTAGTGAGCTATCCCTCATACCATACTGGTAAATAAGTTATCAAACAAATTATTACAACCATATGAATGCATGTACACGCAATATGCTAAACAATATATGCAGTTAATCGGTACTGCATATAATATCAGATTTTAACGCCCTCCAAGATAAGGGTTGGAGATTCATCAGCACCAATCACGACCAGGCTCTAGCACCTGGGTTTTTACCCATAACTTTGAATATCATATTTTGTAAAATATATTTCCATTTCTAAGTCGTCTAATAATACACAAAATCCCAGGCCTAGCGGTGAGGTAGCTCCCGCAGTCCACACTCACACCCTATAGCAAAGATCTCTAGACTCGACCCTCAGCTATACGGTTGGCGTCTCCATCGCCTAGCAAGCCCGTAGATTCAAGTAAGGTCATGTTGTACGAGTGTACCGTACAGAAACAATTTAATATATATAAACAACCCCCGCAAAGCCTCTTTTTATCTCCACGTAAAGTGACGGCCAAAATAAGTAAGTGCAATGCATAAATAATGCATGACCCTTTTAATTTAAGATAAGCTAAATATAATTAGGTCAAATTATGAGGCGATCAATCAAAATCAGCAAACCATCCAAATCATATAAAAATCAATCATACCATCAAATCATCAATTATCGTAGTTAACAATATTTCTTACAATAATTAATCAATATCAAGCACACGCATATCCTGAAACCCCATGCATCAAGTTATTGATATTCAATTTAAGTGCACTAACTACAAGCATAAACAAGTATAGAGTCATCGGGAGTACTCACTTGACTATGATGACTTGCTCTAGTCGTAATAATTAATAGGGAGATCCTCGCCCTTGTCGGGATCACCTAATCATTACGAGATAACAAGGATAATAAGTAATTGACTCAACTAATGGTTCTGGATATCTACCTATCTAATTCTACTTAAATTACTATCAGCTCTTATTCGATTAAACCTAATTGCTAATCGTACGTAACTTTTTCATTCTATTTTCAATATTTATGAATTTATAGTCGTTTTTCATCGTTTTCAGACGCATGTTCACACGGTGATGTCCATTTTAGACATTAAGACCCGTGTTTTACGATATGGGCTAAATTTATTGAAATTCTAACTATTGAAGCTTAATTATTCCTATTAGCTAGTTTTATGTTCCATTTTGGTAGTTAATGATTTAATTAGTCATTTATTCTTATACTTTGGGCATTTTACATTGGTATTACTAATTTTTGTTCTTGATTAAGTTTAATTCAATTTAGGAAGTGTCTTAGGGTTTAAGGGATTTTTTACTTCTAAATACATGTATATACCTATGTTATGTGCTTATGTAATCTTATTATTTCTTCTATTATAAACCTACACTTATGTCATTGCTTACATCATCATTTGCTTATGTCATTGCTTATGTCATCATGTGATTACATCATCCCTTACATCATCTTTTGCTTACTTAAGCCTTATCTCATGATTATGTGTTTTATGTACACTTATACATAATGTACATATACTTATACCTTTCCTCTACTTTTATGTATACTAGCATACTTATACATATACTTATACTTATACCGTATTTATACTTGTGTACATACTCATATACCTATACGGTCCTATACGTATTTTTGTACAATTTCGTATGCCTAATTTTCCTCTTAAGAAAATCTTCCTAATTTCATTCCTTTGTGTTTTCAAATGTGTATTTAGTATAATATAGGTATGTATAGTTAGGATTTGTCTTAATTTAGGTTATGTACGTGGTTAATACCCATGTATAAAGGTTCCCATATAAGTATTCTTTTAGTATTTCCTTATGTACACATACCTAAGAGCACATACACATATATTTCTTTCCTCTTCTTCATGGTTCCTCATTTTCTACACTTAAATATGGGAACTTTATGTCCTAATCTACAAGACCATACATATCACATGCCTATTTATCTAATCTACCTAATTACCTAACTAATGAATAATATAAAACAACATAAAGTAACTTAAGTACATACATTTGCTTGTGTTTGAATTAAAGAGACAAAAGAGTAGTGTTGAAGGTGAAAGGGGAAGAAGAAGCTCACAGCAATGGAGGGATGTTTTTATTTTGTTTCTTTTGTTTGGTTTTCATAATGGAAGAAAGCAAATGATGGGGTCTAGAAGAGGAGTAAATGGACGGCAATTAAAGAAGGGGAGAAGGAAAAAGAAATGCTAAAGGAAAAGAAAAGCAAGGAAATCATGAGAAGGAAGATATTTTCTTCAAATGAAAAGAACACTTTTGTTGACTTTTCAAATTGTTGACTTTAGTCAACATATGTTGACTTGGTCAACATTTTGACCTTGGTCAACATGTGTTGACTTGGTCAACTTTCCTTAAGCATATATAATTTTGTATACATAATGCAGTAATTAAGGGAAATTAAGGGAAAAAGTAAAGAAATGAGGTATTGGTAAATTAATTAGTAAAAATAGATGATGAGGTCTTACTTTAGGTATTTATAGCCTATATGTATCATTTGATAAACTACTTAGTGTAACTAGTATAAAAAGTACTAATTAGGGTATTAAGGTTCGCTACATTTAACCTAATCTTCAACTATACCCATAACTCTATGTAATATTATCTTAATCATATACTTAAGAGATAAATGGAATCTATGATTCATTATCTTAGTTTCTGAAAGACTACTTGAGGATTCAAAACCTATAACATTTGGTAAACCTAATACTCCTATAAAGTATCCTGATCATTAAAATATTATTAAATATATTAAAAAATACTCTTTATCCAATCTAACCAATACACGTATAGATAATTTTATTCAACTATTTATTACATTTTAACTTATTACTACTTAAAATACGTCCTAATACGTAAATTAAGCTATTTTACTACGCAAATTCATAGTACATAGCTTAGGTCAGCAAATAATTCCCTAAAAATTTCTATAGACTCCTAAAATATGAGGAATTTATACATTACTTCATTTTTGGTTTTCAATTTATCACCTATATATTCATATTTACGATTTTACCCCTAAATTATACTAAATTACAAAATTATGATTTTTTTGCACAAAATTGATTTCAACCTACCTCAACATTATTAAACCTCACTAAAAATCAATATAGGTTCATTTCATCATTTAATTTCATAAATTACTATTTATTTCACAATTTCAACCTATTTTCTAATTATTTTTAGGTCAAAAAATACAATAAATATAAAAATATTCAAATCAAAATTTGGGATACATGGCAATTATCTATATACCATTTATATCCAACACAAAAATTTTGAGCTAGAAATAACATCATTTGATATATTTATTTTAAAAGTCAAAATTTGGATAAATAGTGACTTTCTTAAGAAACTATATTAAATATTACAAATTTTTCAGAAATAAAAATATCACACAAAATCATGTTGGAAATAACCTAAGTACAAATTTTTCCATAATTTTCTAAGTGGATTTGCTATTTTTTAAAAATTCTTGAAAAATAGGGCAAAAATTTGATCTTAGTGTTTTTAGGTGCTTCGGTGACCATGTGGTGGTGGGGGTGTGTCAGACCGGCTAGGCGCCGAAGGTCCTTTATGGTAGTGAAGTGGCTCAACAGTAGATTAAGAGTTTCCTTAAGAACTAACTTAGCTCAGTAATTACTTTGTTTTTCCTATATTTTTTTTTATTTTTCCACAATTTTTTGTAATTTTTTTCTTTTGCTGATCTAAATCCTAAAGTGCCAAACCTAGTCTAAATGACATCAAGTGATATTTATAAGGTGCAAATGGCAGTTGAATTTTTTTTTTTTTTTCCTAATTGTCTATCCAATTAATGCTAGTAAGAGGTGTCTTTCTCTTGTGAAATTCCCTTTTTAAATCAACAAACTCACTCCCACAGCAAGCCACAATGATTTCCAATCTCCTCCAGCAATTTCCAACCACAATTGGATTTGGTGGATAAGATTGCAATTATTTATGCATTTTAGGTATATTTTATTAATATTTAGTTATTTAGTAATATACGAGTATATATATCCTATGTATATATCACGTGTAGTACATAACTATACTCGTATAATTAAGTTTCTAATATATCTTTTATTTTTAAGATATATTTCTTAATTATTTCGTGATTCCAACACATAATATATTCATTTATGTAATTTAGGGTTAATTTATAAGTATAATTATTATTTATACCTAGTATACTCATAAAAATATGTATATTCATATAGTAAATTATACTATATTATGTCATTTTATAGCCCAATTAACTTATCTTTAAGTTCTCGTAGTAATCCGAGTTTGATTTTAAGAATTCTGAGTAATCTGGTACTATATTAAATAATCATACTTCTAAGAGGCAAATTAGGATTTTGGATCGCAATTTTCAAAATTTAATTTCACTAAGTCACTTCAACTAACTTTTATGTCTTAGTGGTAAAGTTCAAGTTCAATCAGGTAACTTTTTCTGAAAATTCTAAATCTAAGCTCGATTATCCTAAACACAATTTTAAGAGCTCACATTTCCACCCCCCCTTAAGAAAGTTTTGTCTTCAAAATTTTCATTTTAATCATAATAACTACTTATCTATTGATAAAACTTATTATTTACCTTTTTCTTTGAAGAGTTCCAAGTAACGATTCTGCATCACTGACTTCGGTTCCCAAGTTAGCTCTACCGTTGGACCGCTACCCTACTAGACTTTTACATACTCTACCTCTCGATTTCTTAACCTTTGAATTCAGCTTTCCAAGATCTTGATCAACCTTTCTTCAATAGTATAGTCCTCTTGTAAGTCTATTAGTTTTAATTCCATGATGGTATCTAGATTCTTCATGAACTTCCGTAACATTGACCCATGCAATACGTCGTGATATCTATCTAAACTTAAGGGCAAAGCAATTTGGTACACAACATTTCTAATTCTTTCCAAGATTTCAAAAGGTCTAATATATCAAAGACTTAGCTTTTCTATAGTACCGAAACGCTTGAATCCCTTAAATGGACTTATCTTTATATAAACATGATCTCCTATAGCAAATTCTATAGGTTTCCTTTTCAAATCAACCTAACTTTTGTATCGATCCTATGCTGCTTTCATCCTTAGTCATGTTATTTTAACTTTATCATTCATTTGTCCAATCATATCAAGTCCTCTCATTACGTATTCATCATTTTTGCAATATAGTTGTGATTGACATTTTCTTCTATATAATGCTTCATACGATGCCATTTGAATTGTTGCTTGATAACTATTGTTATAAGCAAATTCCATTAATGGCAAATATTAATCCTAATCACCACCGAAGTCTAAAATATAACCTCTTAACACATCCTCAAGTGTTTGAATAACCCTTTTTGACTGTCCATCAGTCTGTAGATGATAGGCTGTGCTAAACTATAGTTTAGTTCCTAAAGATCAATGTAAGCTTTCCCAAAATTTCAATACAAATCGACTATCTCTATCTAATACAATGCTTATTAGTACACCATGCAATCTAACGATCTCTCTAATATACAGTCGTGCTAACTTTTCCATTAAATTACCAGTTCGATAAGGTAAGAAATGAGCACACTTTGTCAACCTATCTACCACAACCCAAATTGAATCTTGACCTGATCTTGTCCTTAGAAGTCCTATTACAAAATCCGTTGTAATATGATCCTACTTCTATTGAGGTATTTGTAATGGTTGTAGTAAACCATTGGGTCTCTGATGTTCTACTTTCACTTATTGACATGTATTACACCCAACAACATATTTTACTACATCCTTTTTCATGCCTTTCCACCAAAACAATGATTTCAAATCATAATACATCTTATTCCCACCAGGATGAAATGTGTAACCCGTGTCATGTGTTTCGATCATTATTTCATTCCTTAGCTTTGAATCACTAGGCACACAGTCTCTATTCTTATATCTAAGCACACCTTCAACATCAATTTTAAAGTTAAGTACATCACCTGTATTCAACTTTTCCTTAATTTCCTTCAATCTTTGGTCCTTGCCTTGCTAAAGCTTAATTGTTTCTGTCAGGGTTGGTTATACTACTAAAGTCATCAACTATGCTTCAGTTTCATGCCATTTGAATTCAATTATCGGCTTTGTAAATTCTTTGATCAACTCACGTTGGGTAGTGAATAACGAAGCCACTTGTTCATAGTTCTTGCAACTCAATGCATCTGCTACAACATTGGCTTTGCTAGGATGATAGTTTATAGTCAAATCATAATCTTTGATTAATTCCAACCAACGTCTTTGTCTTAAATTTAACTCTTTTTGAGTAAAGAAATATTTCAAACTTTTATAATTTGTATATATCTCATAAGTAATGTCGCCCATATAAGTAATGTCTCCAAATTTTCAAGGCAAATGCTACAGTTGCTAATTCTAAATCATGAGTCAAATAATTCCTTTCATGAGGCCTCAGTTATCTAGATGCATATGCTACTACTTTCTTATCCTGCATCAATACACATCCCAGTCCATTTTTGGAAGCATCATTATATACACAATAAGATTTACTTAGATCTAGTAAAATGAGTATTGGTGCTAAGATCAAGCAATCCTTCAATTCCTAGAAACTTTGTTCACATTCATCACTCCATTCAAATTTAACATCTTTTTGTGTCAATTGAGTCATAAGCTTAGCAATTTGGAATAATTTTTTTATAAATCACCTATAATATCCTACCATTCCAAGAAAACTTCTTATTTTTGTTATAATCGTAGGTTGTTTCCATTTAGCTACTACTTTGACCTTTTCGGGATCGACTAAAATTCCATCACCTAACCCAATATGTCCTAAAAAAGATATTCTATTAAGCTAGAATTCACACTTACTCAACTTAGCATACAGTTGATGGTCTCTTAAACTTTGTAAGGTTAAACGTAGATGATCAGCACGATCCTCCTTAGTCTTGGAATAAATTACAATATCATCAATAGATACTACAACAAATTTATCTAAGTGAGGTTAATAGATCTGATTCATCAAATCTATAAACATAGCTGGTTCTTTCGTCAAACCGAAAGGCATTACTAAAAACTCATAATGCCTATATCTAGTTCGAAAAGCTATTTTTGGTACACCTTCTGACTTAATTTGTAATTGATGGTATCCAGATCATAAATCAATTTGTGAAAATATAGTAGCACCATGAAATTGATCAAACAAGTCATCAATCTTGGGTAGTGGATATTTATTCTTAATAGTTACCTTATTTATTTCTCAATAATCAATACACAACCTCATGATTCCATTTTTCTTTTTCACAAATAACACCGGTGCTCCCTAAGCAGATACACTAAGTTGTACAAATCCTTTGTCTAATAACTTCTAAAGTTGCTTCTTTAACTCTTGAACTTCTATCGATCACATTCAGTATAGGGCTTTTGATATTGGTTCGATTCCTGACACCAATTCTATAGAAAAATCTAACTCTCGTTATGGTGCTAATCCAGGTAGTTCTTCCAAAAAAATATCAGGAAATTCACTTACTATTGGTATTTCTGATACTTTTGGGGTTTCCTTCTTTCCCTCAATAGCAAATATCCAACAGAATTGCCATTCTTCAGTAATTTCATTTACTTCCTCGCTTACTTCTATCACTGATAATCTTAAACTTCACTCACCCATTTGTCCTTGAAATATGACCTTACCCTCATCTAAGATTATGTTCTTATTTTAGCAATCCACTTTGGTTATTTGTTTGAACAACCAATCTATTCCTACAATAACACTATATCCTTTAATTGGTAATACTATCAGTTTTATTTGGAATTCTTGTCCTTGGATTTGCAATTGTCTATTATCTACTATTTCCTATGTTAACACTTGTTCTCCTATATGTGGATTTATCTTCACTTGTTTCAATTCCATTTCCCAAGATAAACTCCTGACTATTAAACGAATGTGATGCTCCAGTGTTAAACAATACATAAGCAGCTCGTCCATTTACAAGTATATTTCATAAGACAATTACTACTACTATAGTTATCTACGACTTAAGTACTATACTTAAGTTATGTATTTTCATAGTTCCTAACACCATCTACATATATATAAATGTATAACTAATTTATTGATAAGTAAAAGTTATGAGTTAGTTTTACATACCTATTACTAAGCCTTAGTCAGTTCCATCAATCTCTATTTCATCATCTGAGCCATCATAAAAGTATTCCTCCATCCATTCATCAAAATCCTCATTATCCTCTTATATTCCCTCAATTACAAACACCCTAGCTAGTACAGTAGTTGTCTCTACTCCTTCAAATTTCTTATGTTTTTGCTTGGCTTAACCAAAATACTTAGAGAAGTGTCCACTCATTCCATACCTATAACACTTTACTGTTCTTATATTTGGACATTCTCTTGACATATGATTCAGATCACCACACAAAAAGCAATTACCCCTTAACTAAGTGCATTATCTGGAGAAATGTTAAGCTCCATACTTCCAACATCTCACATTTCCCACCTCATCATAGAAACTAAATCCATTCCTATTTGAAGTAGGGCCACCAATTACAATAGTTAGCTTTTTTCCTTTCTAGCCCGAGTTATTATTTGCACCATAAAATGTTCTTTAGAAAGCAGGTCTATATTGATTAACTCTTCTCAATTTCTTACTCCATTCATTTTGCATGGCTAGTCAATTATTCTCCGGTTCACATGCCTTTTCCACAATCTGATGATAAGTGGTGAATTCATAATCCATTAACTTGTATCGCATTGTAATATCAAATCCATTAAGAAAAAGATCCTTCTTCAGCACCTGATTATCCTTATATGACTCAGGCACATATTGCAATAACCTATTAAACTCATTCTTATATTATGCTACACTCATAAGCCCTTTCTTTATTTCTATTAACTGTTGGGTCATTTGATTTTGCATACTGATAAGGAAATATTTCTCTTGAATGCTTCCTGAAATACTTGCCATGTAATGGGGCCTAGCATTGTTCTTGCTGTCGAGTCCCACCAAACTCGTGCTCCTATCTTTAGCAAGAAAGTTCCATAAGAGACTTTTTGACTTTCAAGAATCCTATATTTCTTAAAGTGCGCTCAATCTGAGCTAACCAATCATCAACTAACCAATCATCAGCTAAAGCAGGCTTTCCAATTTCACCTTTGAAATACTAATTTGATTTCATAAACTTAGGAAGTCAACTTATATCTTGGGATCGAATTGCTCTAGGTTCAGCCTCTACGGGCCTTTGGTTCATTACATTTCCACATGTGATCAAGTGTTGGATTAAAGCTCCTTGTTGTTGGATCATGGTATTCATATTGGCTAACATTTGTCCAAACTAAGTTGGGTCCATCATGTTCAGAGCAGGTAACAATATGTCATTTTTAGGTGATTTTGGTAGATTAGGAGGGTTAGGAGGTAGTATCTCCTACAAGTCGGTTATTTCCATTTCCGTTTCCCTTTCTATTTGCTTCCTCTACCATATTTAGATTCATAATTCACCAATTATAAATCCTACACTTACAATATGTTTACCTAAAGTTAATATCCAACTTAAGTGATTCATATTCATATGTAGATTAATTATTCTCTGCATTATCAATACAAAACTACAACTTTTCCCATCAAAGATCTCAATTAACATAAAACCTGTAATACCCATCCCTATATAAGTGATGATATATTCATATATTACTCATTATATACTCTATGTGTGTTCAAATATACATCTGTACATCATGAGCTCATCATGTTTCACATGTAACATTATATCATATTCATGGTGATATCTCATACAAATACTGACTAATAAGGACATGTACTTTACAATAAGCATAGGATAATCGATACTTTAAATTCAAAAGATCACATTACTTTATTTAAAACATTTGATTATCTATATACATCATTTACACATTTAGTAGCCGCAACATCTGAAAGTACATTAGTTATATTCAAAAGTAAAAAACACATCAAAATTTGTTGGGGAGACCTAAATACATCAAACAACTAGGTTAGGTGATATAAAAATCCCTAGACTTATATTCTTACCATCTTCTTAACTTTCAGTTACTTCCACTATCTAGAGTTGCTACATTTTCCTAGGGAAATCAATATCCCATCCTAATCTCATCAGACCTTGAGCTAATCTTTATCACTATAGGGGTGTCTAGAACGACCACTACTTCGTTCACCTCACTTACACTGTCTTAGGCTCCATCTTCTACCTTAGCCTTCTCTTCTTCTGGATCCTTTTATAATACCATAAAATTTTGAGCCAATTCAATAACCTCAAAATCCGAGCCCCTAAATTTAGGGTACCAGACTAAGTTATTAGTTTTATTTCAAACTTCACAGTAAAGTTATAAAAGTAAGATGAAGTAATTCAAGTAAAGGCAATTTCTTAAAATAAGCTATATAAAAATATTAATTAGAGAAAAACGTTAATTTATCGATAAAACCAATAATCGTAAAATTCAAGTATTTAGATATAACGAGATATTAGAGATAAGTTAATTAACTTTTAAAAATAATAAATGAAGTTAAATTATACATAATATACATGTATTACATGTGATATACATTAAATATATTAAATATATACATATAATAATAATAATAATGAATTATTAAAATTAGATAAAATAATGGAAAATTAATAAAAAAAATTACATGGGTAAGTCACCAAATGATGTGTCAAGTTAGGATTAATTGCAAATAATGAGTCAACACATGCTTAAGGAGAAAATGACATATGGCACCTAAGAAAAAGTGAGAAATGACATGTGTAATTTTACTTTTTCATGTAAAAAATCCAAAAGCCGATAAATAGGACCTCAAACCTCATTTGAAATATTTTACAAACTTGAAAATATAAGAACATAATTGTAGAAAATCAGCAAATAATTAGAAAAAAATATAATAAAATATAGGGTTGGAATGGGTCTAAGATAGTTCAAAGCTTATCTACAAGTTAACATAGTGGGGCTTGGTGATCTAACAAAGGGTGGCTGAAGAAGCTCTTCTAACATGGTGCAGCGGTTAGGTGGTGGTCAAAGGTGATCGGTTCAAGTAAACCAAAATTCTACACGTAATTCGTTTAATTTGTTAAAAATATCAAATGTTATCCATTAATTATGAAATTTGGTTTTGTAGGATTATTTTAAGTTTAGATTAATGTAATAATTTTATTTTAAATAAATAATTAGTGTAAATATAGGTTCCTTAAGTAAATGCTCTGTTTGGATGAAAATTGAATAAATTGTTATAAATATTGGATGATGTTGTTTCAAGCTCAATTTTTATATGTAATACACCTAATATATATATTTAATTGTGGTAACAAGAAGTTTTGAAATTAAGCATGTTTACTATTTTTTATAATTATTTTGAATAAAACTGCCAATTTTACCAAATTATTGAAATAATTAGTTTTTGATGAAATTAACAAGTAAGCCCTACATGTTTAGACTTCTGGATGTTTATGATTATATTTGGAATATTTAATTTTTATCTCGCACATAAATTTATTTATTTTCCCTAATTTTCTATAATTTCAAGCTAAAACCCTTATTTTTGTAAAAATAAATAATAGCCAATTTAGTGTAATTGATGATCGATAATTAACCTACATATCTTTTTAAGTCTATAGAATTTTTATTGAAATTAATCAGGCTCGTATACTATTTATTTCATTTCTTCCAAATATAAGATTATATATTGGCTTAATATGTAATATAGTAATTAGTATTAGTAAGATACTTATCAAATTACGTAAAATGAATGCTTTGGGGTACAATAAGTGTTGTTGTACAAGTTTGGAAAGTATAATTTTTAGGGTTTTTAGTTCAATACTGAAGCTTACTCAAGTCAATTTCAAAGTTAGGGTAGCATACAATCGAGTCATAATATGAAACGGTTATTTTTTGGTTTTTTAAAGTAATGATCAATCTTGTTCTTAATATATATTAATAGCACTCAAAATGACGATCGTAATGATATAAAGTCTACTGAAATCAGATAAGAAATGAGTAAAATATGATCAAATGAAGTTTTAAAATGTAGAAATGAATGCTTATAATAGTTCGAGTTCAACCTACACTTGATTTGAAGACCGTGTCATAATTTCATAGGTGTGATGAGTAAGCAAAGACCATGTCATGAAGTTTAGGATTTTGCACTATTACTAAGCTTAGGTATGCTTGGAATAGATATATCGCTACTCATAATACTGTATGCTGTTTGATACTATGTTGATTAAATATGGGTATATCTTAGGTGAATTGATATGCTAATATAATATATGCTAATGTGTTGATTTTGAATGGTAGTAACTGTATTCTGGTTAAACTGTTATGTTGCCATGTTGGGCGATGATTTGTGCTTACAAATAATTATGTTAACCAAGGAAGTTGAGTGATTGCTAACTTAATTTTCTAGGTGTTCACCTAAGTAAACCCTAAGTAAGATATTAGAATGTCACTAGGGAGAGTTCAAAAACTAGAATCAAATCACTAGGTTAAATAAAATTAGGGGATTAATTGTGCTGACTGATATTCTTGCATTGCTATTGCATATCACAGCACGACACGGCATAAAAAGGGACCTACAGGTCTAAACTTTCAAAATGAGGCTTCTAAATGATCATAGAAAAGCATAGCTTTATGAACACAGTTTTTAGAAGCATGTAGATTGCATTGCCCAAGCATTGTGACTATTTTGATAGTCAAATTTGGTAAACTTCAGTATGCAGTCTAATTTGGTAATATTACCACATTGATTTGGTATACTATAATGTGTGGTCTAATTTGGCACTGTTGTCGCTTTAATATGGTGAACTATAGTATGTAGTCTAATTTTATAAAGTTGGGGGTCCTACTCCCAAGCAACTCTTTATTGCCTTTTTTTAAAATGGTAAACTATAGTATGTAGTCCAATTTGGTGGGGGTCCTACTCCCAAGTAGCTCCTTGTTGCTCTAAGTTCTTGGACATTATATGCAAATGCCCAACTATGTCGACTAACCAGAAGAAGTTTGGAGGGCATAAAATATTGGTACCGATGCATGCCACGTACATGAGCACAGCATGCTACATTATTGGGAGTAAGTGCTTAGTTGGCGAATGCATATGTGAAATTGAACTTGCGAGTTATGATTGAAATGTTTCAATTGTGATATGTAGTATTGCCTATCATATTGTCTATATTATGTTTTTTGTTATCCACTCTCACTCAGCTTTAGTAGTTGAGGGGATAAAATGTTTTATTCTCAAGTTAACTGTAGCATGAAGGGCCCAACGCTAAGAGGGGATATATATATTGAGAGCATGAGTCAAAGTTAGCAACTTTTGTATAAAGCTTGTACTAAGTCAAGAATCATATTACTATGAAGATGATAAAGGAAAAAAAGAAAGCTGGTTCATGTTTTTATGTAAATATTCATAGAGTAAATTGTACTATATTATGTCATTTTATAGTTCAATTAACTTATCTCTAAGTTATATTAGTAATCTAAGCTCAATTTTAAGAGTTCTAAGTACTTTGATATTATATTAAGTAATGATACTTCTAGGGGTAAAATTGGGATTTTGGATCGTAATTTTCAAAATCTAACTTCACTAAGTTACTTCAACTAACTTTTTTATCTTAGTCATAAAGTTTGAGTTTAATTGGGTAACTTTCCCTAAAAGCCTTAAATCTAGGCTCGGTTATCCTAAACACAATTTTAAGGGCTCATGAGTTGTGACCAGGAGATATATGCTTGCCTTTAGGTCCTCCCTTCTTTCTGCCCCAGTAATAGCTTGCAAAAAGGAAGGCCCGGGTGCCACCTACCATTTGTCTAAGGCAGCTTTATCATAGAGGCACTCGTTTGTCAGAGGTTCTAGGTGGTTCTTTCACACGTTGTCCTAAATGAATCCAAGCAAGTAAGGGCAGCGGCAGTGACTATGGCAACAGAGGAGATCTTTACTCTACCCTGACTTGCTAATTAGGGCACTCCCATGGAATCCTCTACTTTACAAGTACACTGGTCTATTTAGGGTAGAGCATTAATCTTACTTTGGCGCTAGCAAGGCCCTTAAAGCTTGGAGCCTTGGGTAAAGCAACTACATTTGTTGTCTCCATTACTACTTCTATGAAAGAAAAGCTTTGCAAGGTCTAGTATGGACCTTCACTTAGAGGTTGAGTGTCATTATGACCCCTGCAGCTTGAAGCTCGGCTTAATAAGAATCTAAGGATGTAGTCATAGCTATCCCTTTAGAGCTCATGAGTTGAGTCAAAGTTGAGAGCAGTTCCTCGTAGAGAAGAGTTTGGAGTGAGGAGCCTAGTCAAAGTTGAAATTGGTCATTTAAGTCAAGCGTATAGCAATAGCATAGGGTGTAGCTTAATGCCTTTGTATTTTTACTTTCTTTTCTAAATGTAATTGGGGTTGGTATGCCAACCCATTAAGCCTTGTACTTTATTTCATCAATGAAATAATTTTTCCTTTTTTCACTCATCGTTGCTCACTTGACATTTTAATTTCCTATAGCTCTCGTTTTCTATTATCAGACTTTAGTAGCTTCACGAGGTTCACTCTATTTGCATATCTTAGAATTGTATTAAGTTTAAGGGGTAAGAAGGCACTAATGCTCGTTAATACCAACTTAGGCAAGTGCTCGAGAATGAAAATCAACCCAAGGTTTGGGTTCAATTTGGATTGATGCCTAAGACGAAGTGCCTATAATGTCAATGTAGGGACTAAATTAAGCAACGCTTAAGGAGGATAATCGACCTAAGGTTTGGACTCGATATGGACCAATGCCCCTATAGGTGCCCGCAATGTTAGTGTAGAGACTAGCTTAGGCAGTGCTTACGGATAAGAATTGATCCAAGGTTTAGACTTAGTGTGGACCAATGCCCCCATAGGTACCTACGCTGTTAGTGTAGAGACTAACTTAGGTATCACTCGAGGATGAGAATCGACCTAAGGTTTGGGCTTAATGTAAACCGATGCCTTTATAGGTTCCTATGGAGTTAGTATAGAGACTAGCTTAAGGATGAGAATCGATCTAAGGTTTGGGCTCAACGTAGATTGATGCCCCTATAAGTGCCTACGGTGTTAGTGTACCGACTAACTTAAGCAACACTTGAGGATGAAAATCTACCTAAGGTTTAAGCTCACTGTAGACTGATGCCCTTATAAGTGGCCATAGTGTTACTATAGAGACTAGCTTGGGTAGCACTTGGAGATGAGAATTGACCTAAGGTTTAGGCTTGGTGTAGACCGATGCCAATCAGGACCCTAAAGGGGGCCTAGTAGGATTACCTAAAATTTCCATAACATGTGTGGACCCATGATATGAAAGCCGTCTTGCAAGTCAAAGATTGCAAGACTCTAAATAATAAATCACTAAGATTAATGATTTTCAAGTAATTAATTTATTATAACATGACATAATATATAATTATAAATAACTATGGATGTCCGATATCCCACAGTTCCTCAGAATCGCAAAGAATCGGTATCCCTTACCGAATAATAGGACAAGATATGCTAACATTATAAAACTGCAAGTAGAATTAAGTTATATTAAATTCTAACATGTGAATATTTTCTACAAAGAGTATTTATGTATCACCTATAAAAATCTCAACTAATCCTAACACTAATGTACATATCTTCATCTCGCCCTCAGCACTCGAGACTTATCCCAATCCCATTGTATGTAAACCTACAAAAGAAAAACTATTAGGGAATAAGCTACAAGAGCTTAGTGAGCTATCCCTCATACCATACTGGCAAACAAGTTATCAAACAAATTATTACAACCACACGCAAAATGCCAAACAATATATACAGTTGACCGGTACTGCATATAATATCAGATTTTAACGCCCTCTAAGATAAGGGTTGGAGATTCATTGGCACCAATCACGACCGAGCTCTAACACCTGGGTTTTTACCCATAACTTTGAATTCCATATTTCACAAGGATACATTTTCATTTCTAAAAATCCAGTAGTTCACAAAGTCCCAAGCCTAGCGGTAAGGTAGCCCCTGCAGTCCATACTCACACCTTACAGTGGTAGTCTCTAGACGCGACCCCCAGCCACCCACGGTTAGTGCCAATAGAACCTGCGAGCCAAGGGTAAGGTCTTGTTGTACCCATGCTCCTGCACGGTACTAATCAAATCATGTGGGAATCCATCCCTCCAAGGCCCTTCATTACCAACCGCGTGAAGTGATGGCCGAAATAAGTAATGCGATGCATGGATAATGTATGACCCTTTTAATTTAAGATAAGCCAAATATAATTAGGTCAAATTATAAGGCGATCAATCAATATCAGCAAACCATCCAAATCATATAAAAATCAATCATACCATCAAATCATCAATTATCGTATTTAACAATATTTCTTATAACAATTAATTAATATCAAGCACACGCATATCCCAAAACCCCATGCATCAAGTTATTGATATTCAATTTAAGTGCACTAACTACAAGCACAAACAAGTATAGAGTTATCGAGAGTACTCACTTGACTATGATGACTCGCTCTAGTCGTAATAACCAATCGGGAGATCCTCGCCCTCGTTAGGATCACCTGATCATTACGAGATAACAGGAATAATAAGTAGTTGACTAAACTAATGGTTCTAGATATTTATCTACCTAATTCTACTTAGATTACTATCAGCCCTTATTCGATTAAACCTAATTACTAATAGTACATAACTTTTTCATTCTATTTTCAATATTTACGAATTTATAGTCGTTTTTCATCGTTTTCGGACGTACATTCACATGGTAATGTCCGTTTTGGATGTTAAGACCCATGTTTTATGATATGGGCTAAATTTATTGAAATTTTATCTTATTGAAGTTTAATTATTCTTATTGCTTATGTTTATGCCCTAGTTTAGGACTTAATTATTGAATTAGCTATTTGATTCTTACACTTAGGAAATTTTACATTAGTACTACCAATCTACATACTTGATTAAATTTAATTCAATCTAGGAAGTGTATTAGGGTTTAAGGGATTTTTGACTTCTAAATGCATGTATATACCTATGTTATGTGCTTATGTAATCTTATTATTTCTCCTATTATAAACCTACGCTTACATCATCACTTATGTAATCAATTGATGATGTCATGGCTTATGTAATGCTTAGATGATGTCATGGCTTATGTAATCCATTTATTACATGTAAATATATATGTCATTAAGTACTTATATATATACATATGTTATATACCTACCTATACTCATAACATACTAATATGTATACTTATGTACTTATACATATACTAATACATATACCTATATACACATACAGTGGCATAAGTATTTTTATACGTATTTTCGTATGCCTTATCTACTCCCTTAAGAAAGCTTCACAATTTCATTTTTTTGTATTTTAAGGGTATATTTGATATGGTATATATATGTATAGTTAGTATATACCTTATTTTAGATTATGTACATATTCTATACTTATGTACAAAGGTATTTATACATGTATTCTTCTAGCATATCCTTATATACATATACTTAAGGACATATGCACATGCATATCCTTCTTCTCAACCATGATTTCTACACTTCAACATGTAAAGATTACAACTTTAAGCCTAGATTAACATATATATATATATATGTACACAACACATAACCTAACCTTTTCTCCTTCTAAGTAGTAAAGAGGATGAAGTAAGACATAAGAATAAAATAGCATACCTTAAGTTGCCCTTGACTATGGATGAAATGGTTGAAAAGTTGAAAAGGAAAGAAGAGTGAAAGGGGAAAGGAAGCTCATGGCATGGAGGGGGCTCTTGTTTTGTTTCTTTTGATTTGTTTTGCTTATGGAAGAAGGAGAATGGTAGGGTCTAGAAGGGGGAGATGTGGACGGCAACAATTGAGGGGAAAGGAAAAAGAAAAATCAAAAGAAAAGAAAAGAAAAGCCATCATTAAGGAGTTAGATATTTTTCTTATCTTTTAGTCTTTTGTTGACTTTTCAAAATGTTGACTTTAGTCAACATGTGTTGACTTGGTCAACTTTCAAAAAAAAAAAAATAAAGACCCTTTTGTGTACATAATGAACTAATTAGGAAAAATTTGGAGAAAGATTAAGGAAATGAAGGGAAATATGAAGTGATTAATAAAAATAGATAATGAGATCTTCTATTAGGTATTTATATCCTATATACACCATTTGGTAAGCTACCTAGTATAATTAAGATGAAAACTATCATTTAGGGTATTAAGGTTTACTACATTTAACCTAAGCCTCAACTAAACCTTTAACTCTATGTAATACTAACCTATTTATATACTTAGAAGATAAATATGATCTAGAATGCAATATCTTAGTTTCTAAGGGATCACTTAAGTATTCTAAATATTTATGCATGATTGAGGGTTATCTTTAGTCGTTTACCGATGAAATGGCAAAATATGGAGGATATATTATCATTTAGGGTTTTAGGGTAAATTATGGTGAATTAGTGCTTTTATATCCTTAAAGTTATAGTTTTAGGGTTTTTATTACTTTAGGGTACAATTTCTAATGTTTTTACACATTTAGGGTTTCATATATTCTTACGCGATTAAATCTTCGATTGTCGTCTTAGGGTTTTGATGAGGTTCAAGGTTTTAGGGTCTTCGTATGTGGTTAGGGGTTCAATTGATGATTTAAGGTTTTATTGTATCCATTTTAGGTTTTGGATTGAGATTTTAATCGGTTTTAAATCTTACTGACTCTTTTGAGTTCGGGAAATCATCTACAATTTGGACATTTGTTTCTATACTTAGGAAGCTAAATTCGTGGGGTTTACAATGCCACTATAGGTGCCCACGATGTTAGTGTAAAGACTAATGTAGGGCATCTATTCAGGGATGGAAATTGATCTAAGGCCATAGCTCGATGTAGGTAAAGGTTGCATAGGTGGGTAAGGAGCAAAAGAGAAAAAGAGGCAAGTGTAGGAAACTCATCAATCCATTATGTTCAACCACAGTTATGTATGTTTCTGATCTTATCACTGCACTTAGTGAAAATAGGGCCTTAGATTTTAGGCATGGCCATCCTTTCAAGTTTAGATGTAGGTTCTAGGTGACCATCTTCAACTAGCTAACAAAGTAGAATCCATTCTAATACTTGATATTACCTAAAATAAGATAGCAAACAAACTCGCCTTAAGGTACAGCAAGCTTGTAAGTGCCTTTTCCTACTTCTTCAACTACTCACACGGGGTCCTCCTAATTGGGACTAAGCTTACCCCACTACTCTTCTAAACTAATAGCCTCCATTTTCTGTACACTGGGTCCTTTGAGCAAAAGACCTTGCATTGGATGTTATGGTTGTAGTACTGAGTGACCAACTGCTGATAAGCCACTATGTGTGCTTGCACAATGTCACATACTTCATCAATGGTATCAATGCTTGCCTAGAGGGCCATATGGTTAATATTCACATCGAAGTGTTAAGTCCTATTGGTAAGTAACTTTAACTTGATTAGGAGGATGGCTTTTTCTTAAAATACAAGATGGAATGGGGTTTCTCTAATCAAGGTCCTGTATGTCATATGGTATCCCTAAAGTATGTTTGGGAGCTCGTTGACCCATCCACCTCCTACTTGCTTTACCCTTTTCTTTAAGCTATTGGGGATTTTATTATTGATAGCTTTAACCTAGCCATTGGTTTGAAGGTGGGCAATCGAGGTATAGTGTAGCTTGATGTTGTGCATATCATAAAATTCTCAAAATTGGTCACTATCGAATTACCTCCCATTATCGGTTATCATCCTATATGGTATGGCACCCCAAAACAACACAATATATAGGTGAGTGTGAATCCTTTTGTCACATCCCAGCATAATACAAGATATACCATCATACAAGAATACCTGTTTATACTCAACATAAGTTTTATTTATATCAAAAGTGTACTACATTAGAGTTTAGCTTAACACCTATTTATACAAAATATTACATCTATCAAACTTAACCAAACCTAAAATACAATATATTTTTTTTCATATGTATAGATCCTTTATAGAAATAAGGACAAAATATTGCAATAGTTCTTCAAAAGTGACTAACTCCGTCCTATGTGCTCTTAAAAGATTTTTTCCCCCAATTGATGTTACCCTATTAATTCTCTTCATAACCTAAGGATACATAAGTATCCCCTCAGCTCTTTATGAGCTAAGTGAGAGTGGATAAAATAGAACACATAACACACATTCACAAAGATCAGTACTATATGACATTCGATCTCATAACCTAAGTTATCGATATAAACTGTTTATGTAGAAAATCCGTGCTATGCACATGACATGCATCAATACCGATATCCTATACATTTCCAATTCTTAATCCTATTAGTCGACATACCTAAGCATCTAGATACTACATCCAAGAACCTAGAATAATAAGGAGCTGCTTGGGAGTAGGACCCTCAACAAAAACCACCCACTAAGGCTTGAAAATCTAATACATAGTTGATCATGCAATGTAGCCAAAATAAGTTGAGTAATGCAATTTTATATGCCCAAAAGCTAAGTCAGGAGTTTTTAAGCTTTCAAAAACTCGACCTGTGGATCCTTTCATGCCATGCCATGAATGTAGTAAACAGTACAATAGCTTAGTATCAAGCACAAATTTCAAATTCTACATTATAAACAATTCAACTATCCCAACTTCAACTTTGTTTCTTAGCTTTATATTACATTCCTTTGTATAGGTTTCACTTAAGCGAACACTCTAAACAATAGTTCAATTTCCAAGTTTTCTAAACAAAAATACATATTAATGAATCAGTCATAAACAAGGAAACATTTCACTCAGTCAACACACATTCACCTAAATCATGTATTCAGTCAATTCAACACATTATTACAATTCACAATACAAATGACTCCAAGTTTAAGTAAACATAGGTCTACTTGCACATAAACAAAAATATCTACTTACCTGACCTTGATAGTGGCGTAAAATCTTAAGCTTCATGATATGGTCCTTCCTCACCTATCACACATAGGAAAATACACATAGACCCCAAGTCAACTACGGGTCGATGCTAAGTTCTTATATGTTTTCACGATTGCATTTCTAGGCTTATTTCGATTATATCTCATTCATTTTCTTATCCAATTTTAATAAAATTTATATGATCACGATTATTATTTTGAGTACTATTAAGATATTTTAAGAATCAAGACTAATCAATTTTGTCAAAAGTCTAAAAATACTCTTTCGTGTTACCGATTCAACCGTATATTATTATAACTACGTAATTAACTCAAATAAACCCTAAATCTAAATTAAAAATCCTAAAATTCCATATTTTCCGAGCTAGTTAGCATTCATCATGTACCCAAAAATACTAATCCTTTACATATTTAACAAATATCACATTAGCACTAATTACTATATCATATATTAGACTAATATATAAGTTTATATCATGAAAATACTTAATAAATAGCATACAAGCCCAATTAACTTCACAAAAAATCCTCTAGACTCATAAAAATATGTAATTTGATTATTAACCATGAACTAAACTAGTTATTATCTATTTTTATGAAAATAGAGGTTTTAACTCAAAATTAGTGAAAATTGAACAAATAAGTGAATTTAATCACAAGATAAAAATAAAGTGTTCTAAACATCATTATAAACTTCTCGAAATCATAATTCATAGGGCTCATAATTTAATTTTGTTAAAAAATAATTAATTCAATAAAACATCAAAATTGTCAATTTTATCCAAAATAATTACAATAAATAGTAAACGTGATTATTTTCAAAAATTATTGTTACTAAAATTAAATACATATATTAAGTATGTTACGTACAAATTTTCAACTTAAAAGAATATTATTTAATATTTCTAAAATTTAATTCAATTTTTATCTAAACAGAGCTACTTCTTAAGGACTTTATTTTTCTAATAATTATTTCACTAAAATAAAATTAATAGATTAATCTACACATAAAATAACTCTAGAAAACCAAATTTCATAATTAAATAATATTATTTGCTATATTTAGAAAATTTACAAAGTTTCTATTGAAAATTTGGTTCACTTGAACCAACTATCCTCCAACCACCTAACCTTCTCAAAACATCTCCTCTAGTGGTACTTTCTTTGACCTCAAATGACCACCACAACTGGACACCAACAACTTATTAAACCTCCCTAAACCAAATCTATGCCTTATTTTTGCTCTAATTTTCTTTTTTTTTTTCCTAATTTTTTTGAAATTTTCTTGAGTGTTTTTCTTGTATTTTTAGACTTCTAAAATATTGTTTTGTAAGTGTGCATACCTTATTTATATTTTCCAAATGGATTAGGATTAATAAAAGTTAGACATGTGGCATACATATGTTATTTTCTTGATTTTTCAAAGTATAAGGTGTCAATTTCTTTTTTTTTTTTTTTTCCTTTTAACTCATCAATTATAATTGATCCTAAGCTACCACATCATGGGATGACTCATCTTTTCATTTTTTTTATTACTTTTCCATTTTTTATATTAATTTACCTTATTTTAATAATAATAATTTATTATATATATATATATATATATTTAATACATATAATGCACAGTCTATGTTAATACATATATATTAAATATAACTCAACTTCATTTATTATTTTTATAAGTTAAATAATTTATCTCTAACATTTCACTATATCTAAAAACTCGAATTTCATATTTTTTATATTTATCGGCTTTAGCGATGAATTAACATTTTCTTAAATTAATATCTTTACATAGCTTATTTTGAGAAATTAACTTTAATTGAATTACTTCTTCTAATTTTCCTAACCTTACTATAAAGTTTGTAATTAAACAGATATTATAGCTTAGTGCCTTAAATTTAGGGGCTTAAATCCTTAAATTATCGTATGAGCTCAAAACCCTAGGGTATTACACTTTCAGTGGCTCAAGTAGTGATGGTAGCTATGGCTAATGCCTCTACCCATTAGGTGAAGTAATCCATCACAACTATAATGAATTGTCGACCCAACGAAACATTTGAGAAGGGGCTAAGGACATCTAATCCCACTAGGCAAATGGCTAAGGGCTCATCAAAGGATGCAGTTTTGAATTAGGCACATGAGTGAGTGGCATATGCTTCTAGCACAAGTGGTACTTCTAAACCAGAGAGTTGGCATCTTGCTTTATATTTAGCCAATAATAGCCTAACCTGAATGCTTAAACGTATAGTGCTTAGGACTAAACGTGGTTGTTGCAAATCCTAACATAGAGCTCCTCAAGGACCTGGGTACCTTTTCTTTCTTAAGGCACCTAAGGAGTATAGTACTCTATCCTTATCGATAATGCACATCGTCGATCAATGTGTAGTTGGCTACGACATAAGATAACCTCTTTGCTTCTGCTAGGTCCTCGAGTAATGTTCCCATCTAAAGATAATATATAATGGGGTCCATCCAGGAAGGCTTAGGAGTTGCTTCCCTTACTTGGAGGACTTCTTGCTATCATATTTTCATGCTTTGCTTAGGGAGTTATTGTATGAAGAGTAGCTTGTTACAGTCGTGTGATGTAGGGATAATAGAAGAGGTTATCTTAAATAACCTATCTGCCTTTGTGTTTGATGCTCAAGGGATCTTATTGACCTCCCATGAGATAAATTTCGCGAGTAGGTCTCATACTATGGGTAGGTGCCTAACCATTGTTTCACATTTGGTTTCATACTCTCCTTTGACATGTTGTACCATTAACACAGAGTCTAAATGTATGCTGAGCTTCTCTACTCCCATGTCTTTAGGAATTTTTAAGCCAAAGATGAGTTCCTCGTACTCAGCTTCGTTGTTACTTACTAGAAAACCAAACTTCAGATCATAGAAGATCTTCATTCTATGTAAGCCTTGTAATGTAATAGCGGTCCGCCCCCAACCTCCACCCCCACCCCCTCCCCACCCCTACCCTAGTAGAGGAGCCATCAACACAGAGGGTCTAGATGAGCATAATGAGCTCGAGTTAAGCCTCATTCGGTGTATTCAGCTTGGAAATTAGTGACGAGATCTTCTTTGATCTCCTATCTCAAGTGAAACTAGACTCTGTGGATGCTAAGCTCGATGGAGTACTTCATCATTCTACCTAAGGAGTTGGGCCATTGCAAGGCAGCTCTAAGTGGTATATTCATTGGTATGATGATTTGATGTGATTAGAAGCAAGGCATAAGTGTTCGAGTTGCGATGACCACTGTAAGGGCAAACTTTTTCAATTTCATATATCTAAGCTCTAGCCCTTATAGGATATCGCTAACATAGTAGACAAGTCAGTGTTCTCAGCCATCTACTCGGATGAGCACCGAGGATAGTACTCCATCACTAACTAGAGAGTATGGGTGAGGTCGCCAAAAAATGCTTCAGGTCTTTCAATGTTCCCTGACATTCAAGTGTCCATTTGAATTCAATAAGGTTTTTGAATATCTTGAAGAATTCTACACACTTATCTATGTTTCGTGATACAAACAAATTCAATGCAATGATCCTACCTATTAGTTGCTGCACCTCCTTAATTTTAGCTAAGGTTATCATGTCTCAAACTACTTTAATCTTATTTGAGTTGGCTTCTATCCCTTGCTCTATCACCATGAAACTAAGAAATTTCCCTAATGTGACCCTAAAGACGAATTTCTCAGGATTGAGCTTCGTTTGGAACTAGCATTAGGTTTGGAGTGTTTTACAAAGGTCGTTGATGTAGCCTTCTTTTGTTTTTGATTTTAGCAATTATATCATCAACATAGACCTCAATGTTTCTGCCTATTTATGGCTTAAAGATGTGGGTGACTAGCCTTTAGTATGTGGCTCCAATGTTTTGAAGACAGAAGGGTATTACCTTATAAGAGTAGGTCCTAAAATTTGTAACAAAGGATGTGTAGATTTCATCCTCAAGAGCCATCCTAATCTAGTTGTACCTAGAGTAGACGTCCATGAAACTGAAAAATACATAGTCAGACATTGAGTCAAAGAGCTAGTCTATACACGGCAAGGGGAAGTAGTTCTTGGGGCATGCCTTATTAAGATCGGTATAGTCAGTGCACATTTGTCGTTTGCTTTCTTTATGAGCATTGTGTTGGTAAGCCAAGTAGGATACTTTTTCTACTTGATGAAGCCTACTTGAAGTAGCTTATTTACCTATTTCTCAATTGCTACCTAGCATTCTAGGGCGAAGTACCATTTCTTCTATTTCACAAGTTAAATGGAAGGATTGACATTCAAGTGATGGGTTGCCTCTAATATGTTGATGGTACCTAGCATTTCTTTTGGAGCAAAAGTGAAGACATTTGAGTTTTGTCTAAGGAAGTTTGTGAGTTCAGCCTTATCGTCGGCTAGCAATTCTGCCTCCATTTTAGTTATCATTCCTAAGGCATCAGATAGCTTAATATCCTCGTTCTTTTCTACAAACTCCCTTCATGCCATCATGCTAAGAGGGTGGTTGATTTAATTGTTCATGATGTTATTTCTGGATTAGGCTTTGAGGTAAAGCAACCTAGATAAGGTTTAGTCACCCCTAGCCTCGCATACACCAGTAGGTGTCATGAACTTCTCTTTGAGGTATTTTTGGCTGATAAGCTTGTCAAATTTTGTAAGGCTTAGTCAACTAAGGATGGCACTATATGGTGCCCAAAGATCAATGACAACAAAGTCCATTGACTATGTGACGATGTGCTCATCATCGCCCAATCGGATGGGTAAGGTGATGATTCCAATTGTTGGCAATGGTTTACCTCCTTCAAACCCTGTGAGGCTATGTTTATTTGGCTATAGAGGCTCTTCGAGTTATTCCTTCATTTGCTCCTAAGTAGCATAGAAAAGCATGTCTACTAAACTTCTACTGTTAATGAATGTTTTAAGGACATCAAAGTACCCAATTTCAACGTTTGTAACAAGCGCATTGCTGTAGGATAGGTCGATTCCCCATTCGTTTGCTTCAATAAAAGTGATTACAATTTATGTCTTTGGCTTCTTGGTTCTTACAAGGTATACCTTGTGTTTGGCTGCTATGATTGTAGTCTTTGAGAGGAGGCTAAGTCCCCCAAAGATAGTGCTGACTTGACATCGCTGTCTTCGACAATTCTACTCGTTCGTTGGGGTATTGACCTACTCATTATGATGTTGTTGTTGGTGTTTCACTCGACAACACAAGGTCAACAATTAGATTTGATTTTTCTGTCTACGACAAGATAGTCGATGCAGCCTTTGCAAACAAGGCCTTTGACTATGCTATTAAGGTGGTGACACTCGTCAGTGTTGTGTCCGTATATTCTGTACTAGTTACAGTACTTCCCTAAGTTCGTCACTTATAATGTTTCACGAATGGTTTAGGGTTGCAAGAGCTGTTCTCGAACCACTTACATGATTTTATCAAGCGATTTCCTAAGGGATGTGTATGAGGCATAGTTTTGAAACTTTTATCTTTGCTTATCACGTCTACCATGTGCTATAATAGCGACACTTATCAGTGTTGTATCCGTATATTCTGTAATAATTACAATATTTCCCTAAGTTCGTCACTTCTAGTGTTTCGTGAGCAGTTGGGGGTTGTAAGAGCTGTTCTCGAACCACTTACATGATTTTGCTAAGTGATTTGCTGAAGGGTGTGTATGAGGCATTGTTTTGAAATTTTTATCTTTGCTTATCACATCTTCCATATGCGAAGGGTTATAGTTGGGGGTCGTGAGGCCCTAAGTAGTCCTTTACTGAGATGCGAGTGCTATTATCATCTTAAAAACGAGCTCTAATGTGATCTTCTTACACTACATATATTTCCAAGTACTTGTATGGACTCATCTAAGTATTTAGGTTTGTTTAGTGAAACTGCATTGAATAACTTTCTGTTGGGGTCTATGCTTGTGAGAAGCACTTGTAAGGCCATTCCAATGTTAAGCTTGTATACTTTTAGCTTTGTTTGGTTGAAACACTTGAGATATGCTTGCAAGGTTTCATTGAGACACTATCTAACATTGTAGAGGATGGAAAAGGCTCTCCATAGGACTCCTAAGCTAAGGAAATGTTGTTGGAATCTACCTCCTAGGTCATTGAATGAAGTGATAGAGGCATTAAGGAGGTTGTTAAACTAATGTAAAGTAGCTTTTGCTAGCATGCTATGGAAGGCTTTACACATGATGGCATTTGAGAAGTTATAGAGGCTCATCATTTTTCAAAAGTGGATGAAGTGATTGTTTAGGTCAGTGGTGCCATCATATGTGTTCAGGTGTAGCAACCGTGAGCCTGCAGGCAACATTTCTTTGAGGATGGAGGGGATAAATGGGCTCTTTGTGTGCATGGAGCGTGATACTTGTACAGATGATTCAACTTTCTTCTAGTTGTACATACTGGAGGCACAATGGATATGCTCACTTAGTTCCTCCATATTCATGTCTTTGTAGTCTTTTGGTGACTATTTTGGTAACAAATAATTAACTGGTTTGCTTGTCACTATGCACTCACCTTGTGATTATGTTTTGCCATGATTAGGATTCAACCGTTCGTGTAGATTTATGTAAGATTGTTGATCATGCTAAATCTGGTCATGTAAATGCATTAGGCGTGTGGTATGCAAGTCATCATTTTTGCTTGGTTGTGAAGAGGAGCTAACAATTGCCTCCTCATTTGGGCGCTTTTGGGAGGCATTTTTGAGTAACACAACATCTTTATGTAGAGCTGCAATAGACTATCAATATTTTCAATTTTCTTCGAGCATTTGTTAGATAAGCAAAGAAATATTAAACTTTAGCATTTTCGTTTTTGAGGTGGTAGAAGTGTTTGGTCACCTCTATCTTGTTAGGACGTACTAAAATCCCATATTTATGAAGCTTATGGATTAGTGTTTTTGCTTTTAGCTATCACACACATGGTAGCCTAAAATGATGGGTGCCAAAATGTTGATCGTAATCAAATCAATTGGGAAAGGTGGGCTCATGTGGAGTCCTAATGAAATGGGACTAGATCTCACCTCCTACTCCTTAATCCCTACAAAAACGACCCTTATGAGTATGGCCACAGGAGCCCACTAACACTTAAGTTAGCAAGGAGTATTAGGAGAGAGAGAGGGCAAGTACTAAGGACCTAAGGGGTAGTGTTTGTCCTATGTGTGTGGCATAGAGTAGGGGTCGTGTGTTGAGGCCAAATAGGAAGGATGAGAGTTACTAAGATTGGGATAAAATAAGAGAGAAAGGGGAATCAAAGAGGGAGCACCTCCACTTCATGGCACCTTGTACCTTTTATGGAAGTTATCTAGATATGTGGCGATCAGTAGTTCACTCGTACTAGTCACAGGCAGACAGCATGCACTATGGTGGAGACTAAGTGACTTTAGGAGCGGTCGATTGTGACTAGCCTAGCAACCAAATCTATAGCTCAAAGATCTGATATCTATAAAGGTTGTCGAGTATACTAGTCATACTATAGATGTTAGATGCTTATTAATGGGTTGTAGAGAAGAGTAGGTGCTAAAGACAAAGGTTAAGCTAAGATGTCGAAGAAAGGGTCAACTAGTGCTCGACTGAGGGTGCATTGAGATCCAAGTTGATGCTAGATTGCTAATGTGTGTGATCTCGGTGGTCAAGCCAATCTACTCAAGTAGGACATTATGTGGCTCACTGAGTAAGTACTGTATAGAGGGTGAGCTCACCGTTCACTTATGCATACCCAACAAGCTTGTATGGCTTCACCAAGCAAGTCACAATACAAAGGGCGAGCTCACTGTTCGCTCACGCATACTCCAATGGGCTTGCTTGCATGGTGGGCTACACATGTTGGGTCTCTGTTTGGATGAGAATTGTTTATAACACTTATAATTTTAATATTACACATTGCAACATCTCAAGAGACTAAATTAAGGGAAATTGAAGAAAGTAATCTAGATGATCCATTTTTGACAAGGATTAACCTCCACTATCAAATGTAGGATGGCAAATGTAATCCCAACATTTGGGTACGGTTTATTCGGCAAATTTCCTCATCAATCACCCTTGCTACTCCGCGTGTTCCACTGCCAGTACAAAAATCCCTGAAATCTACAAGATCCGATGCTCGTTTTTGTAGTGTCAAATTTGAAAGACAAAGCACAAATCACCAATTTGTGCTCCATATTGTCTTACGTCGGAGTGCTACGCTTAGTCGTCTTCCATTGAAATGGTAATGAATGTATTTTGTCTAATAGCGCGACCACCAAGCTAATCATTTACTCAAGCTCGTATATATGCCAAGAGCTATCCTACAAAGGTATGTCATGGCCTTTTTCGTTGCACTACACCGATATTTAAGAACGAGTTTGTCAATACGGAAACTTGACAAGTTCAGTCATCTTATGGGTCGCTTTCCAATTCTAAAGAAAAGCTGCGAGCCATCTGGACTCTACAATGCCGATAATACGACATGAACTTCTAGTCTAGAGTTAGAGTGGACTCTAGTTATGTGGGATTCAGCGAAATCAAGGCTTTAACCGAATATTTTGGGCTGGAAGATAAAACATCATCAAGACATGTCCGGAAAAGGTAATCAGGCCAATATTTTCCACCTTATAATTGAGTCATCTTAAGCAGTAATTCAAATACCATATATTGTGAATTTATAGGGGACGGACTAGAATTTAAAGAGCTTGATAATTGTGATACAGCGAGTGTTGAACCAAAATTAGCCCACGATGCTATTGGTGCTAGATATCATGGAATGTTCCTTTTTAAAAATTTTATAATGTTTCTCTGGAACGACGGAGAACAAGGTATTAGATCTTATTGATCCGTGAAATACCCTGATATTCCGTACGTTTCGTAATATAAAGTTATACGCCATATCACATTTTTTTCTACAGTTGAGAGGAACATTCTAAACTCTAAAACCATGCTGACTGCAAATTCACAATATATAAAAAGAAAATATATAAATTTACCACTAACTAAAGAATTCCATAACCGTCTTACATCATATATCTAGATACTACTATAAGGACTTGCCAACATTTACAAATTTATATAGCAACATAATACGTGTCACAAGTTTAAATAAACACTTGATCTAAGTCCAATCAATAGGTCAAAGCTACCTGTCGAACTACTGTTACACCCTCGACCGATCAATAAGCTCTGGCCCAAGCTGTCATAAGAGTTATCAACAATTAAATAGCATATACACTAAAAATTTCTCATACATTGGTGAGCTGCAGAATCCACTAAAAACACTATTGCATAAACGTATACATATTTCACACAAGTCAACACGTATACATAAATCCAATTGGTTATCTTGTGTCAGAGGGAGGGCAGCAAACGCAGTTAATCTAGTGTCTAAGGCACAAAAACAATACATGAATTTATGGATCCCAGTATCTATATACAACACACATGTAGGTCATTATATTTGCAGTGTATCTTTACTCAATAAAACGTCACGTTGCAGCTTGTTATAAAGGTAGAAATCGTGAACCACCAAACAAATAAAAACCATGAGGTTCCATGGATAGGATTTCATTTATTGGCCATTTTAACTTCTATTATACTACTGATTAAAAAATAATAATAATAATAAAATAAATAAATAAAATAAAAACAAAAGAAGAAGAAGACTTACTGGGACTAATATATGAGGTATATGGATGACGGATAAGCAAATAGACTTCGACATACATAGTGATATTAAGTAATTTTAGGGGAAATAAAAAAGATTATAGTTAATCACATATCAAAATCTTATGAGTATTTATATATCATTAATCAATTCACTTGTATTTCAATATTGCGACCTAATAAACAAAGTAGTGGTATTACAAAGGCAAGAGAAATTATTTAATGCAAAGTAATTCCCATCTTAAAGTAGTGGAAGTGAATCTTAGGGGGAAAAAAAAAGGAAAAGAAAAATTAAATTAACACTAACATAAAAATAACGCATAAAGATCATGATGCGGTTTGAGGAACCATAAATCAAGCTAAAGGTTTAAGAAGCGGAATTTAATCATTCAGTCAGCTTTCCACAAGCTATATGTATGCCATCCGAACACACTAGGAGGAGTAAAGTGTTCAGATTCAGGAATGGCCCAACAAATGGATGTGAATAGCGTCTGGACGCCCGAAGTTCCTAACATCCAAATGCTAGCTAATACTGCCTAGAATTCGAACTTTAGATGCTGTTAGCATCTAGATGCTAGCCAATAATCATGACACGGCTTTTTATTTAATTATATTTTAGCGTTTATTTATCAGAAATATTTACAGTCAACATGCATTTAATGTATTTCCCTTTGTTTGATCGCAATACATTTTCCCAATGATAGTGGGTAGGTTGTCCGGTCTAAAAAATTCGGCCTATGAATCATCACTCTTTATTTATTAGTTTAATTTACAACCTTGACATCCTACTAAGTATTAGTATTTAAGTTTCTTTTTCTCCATCATCAACATTATATAAACTTTGTAATTAATTTACATATTGAACCTTTTTGTTACATTAAGAGAAACTCTTTAGCAAATGCATATTGCTTACTGCTTTGTGTTTGGATAATTAGATTATTTTTCTTCTTGAGTAACATCAAGCAATCTAGTTATCACTTATCAATTTCCTTTATCACGAAAATACTGAAATAGGATTCATTCCCAACTCGTTCATCCAATTAATACTTTTAATTGATAAACGTCATACCTCTTTTGTTTTTTTTTTTTTTTATTTCCCATTGTTTCACAATATAAAAATACCAAAATATATACGCTACATTATTACTCATTATTAAATCCTAAAATCATATAATGATCTACTCCTATTCATGGCTGCAAATCAAAGATTGCGCCTATATATATACTCTAATACCTTGTTTACTTGAGGGGAATTGAAATTCAATTCCCTCTTATTCCTTATTACAGTGTTTACTTGGTTTTTTTTTTAATTGAAATTCAATTCCCCCTTATTTCTTATTACAGCGTTCATTTGGTTTTTTATTTTCAAATCGTAATTCTTTAGGAATCCCTATTATGTGAAATCAAATAATAGGGATTCCTTAACTCAATCAAAGAATCACAATTCATCATAAAATTTCAAATTTTTTTCCAAAAATAACTTTATATCAATTTAACAATGACCATCACCACCATTGCCATCGCCACTATCGACCGCACCACCGCCATCGCCACTACCGACCGCACCACCGCCACTACCGACCGCACCACTGCCACTGCCACTGCCACTACCACTACCACTACCACTGCCACTACCACTCACTGCCACCACCACCACCACCACCACCATTACTGTCGCCGCTGCAACTACCACCACTACTACCATCGCCACTACTACTAATCACTAATCACCAATTACCACCACTTATTGTCACCACTACTATCACCACCAATCGCCACCGCCATCACCATTATCACCACCAATACTATTATCATTACACTACTGCCACCATCATCACCCATCATTATTAATACCGCTACCGCTACCGCTACCGCTACCGCTACCACTGCTGCTACTACTACCGCTACCATTACTATAGCTACCGCCACCATCGTTGCTACCGCCATTACCACCTCTGACTACGGCTATCATCACCACCATTGTTGTCGTCACCACCACCACAACTACCCCTACCCTCCTCCAAGCTACTACCCTAGCCACCACCACCACCACCACCACCACCATCATCAACTACTGCTACTACCACCGCTACCATCGACTGCCACCATCACCACCGTCGTCAACTATTACCACCACCTCCACCCCCGCAGTCAATTTTCACTACAACCACATATTACTTTAGAATTACTTGAGAAAGAAAATAAATCACGTGTAATTTAGTCATTAAAGTTTTATTACATATCTATTCTTAAATTATTTATTAATCCAACTAAACAAAGTAATAAGTATTACACCCTTATTACATTCTTTAAGAATTTCAATTACATTCCTTCCTCATTCCATTCAATGAAGTAAACGAGCTATTTAGGAGCATCAAATCATGTTGTAGTTCATTTTATTATTACCATTGTTATTAATATTATTATTGTTGTTATTCTTTTAATATGCCATCTTTCAAAGCAAAACTAAGGTTAATCTCATGAAAGATTGGTGTGCGAACATTCAATTTCTTTATAGTGAACATACAGAGAACAAAATTTTCTTTTCGCCAAAGGATGGAAAGTGATTCTTAAAATAAATTAACCTAATGTTGTAGAAATTTATTATGGATATAGGTTTGCAACCACATGTATAATACTGTGCTTATTTTTCAAAGAGAATGTTAGAAGGATCAAGTCTCAACACATGAAAGCAATTTTCTTTAGTTGCTTGTCATACAATCACATAATGTTTAATTGAGAAGGTTATACTTTCATTCTTTTCAATGAATAAGCGACTTATAGGAAGTTTCGCTTTAGATAAAGCCTATTGACACTAGGATTAGTTTAGCTAGTTATACATGTCATTTATTTATTGGTCTGTAATTATTTGTTAGTTATTCTGTTGATGAGCTAGTATATAAAAGGAACACTAATAAACCTTTGTAATAGTTTTGGCAATATAATCATTTTAGCACATTTCTTCTTTGACATGTAGAACGTTTTCTCTTTGTTTCATACTACAATCTCTCATCGTACATTAGTCAACATGGTGTCAAAGCAACAAGGTAAGATATAACTGAACTTCTCGCATAGATCGATTAGTTGTTCATCATAGAACTAGATGATGCTGAATTGAAAACAAAAACTAAAGTTAAATCAATAGAAAATGCAATTGAAGATCCTTTATACTTGCTCCATCATATAGCCTTAGTATGGTAGTAGAAAATATCATCTTTAATGGCTTGAATTACTTAACATAAAGAAAGTCCATTTGAATGGGTTTAGGAGCCAAACTTAAGATCAATTTTATTGGTGGATCTATTATGAAACCTAAACCTAACTCATCCAACATAATTTCATGGGAGATAAGTGACTACATTGTTAGATGCTAAACGATAAATTCCATGCTAAGTGAAATTGTGCAAAATTTCTTATATGCATCATCTACTTTTGAACCATGGATTGAAATTTGTGATGGATATGGTCAAAGTAATGTGCCATTTATATTTCAAATTCAACATGAACTCAACAATTTGAAACAATACAATCAGTCAATTGGTGTATATTACAATAAACTGAGGAAATGCTAGGATGAATTATAGATTCTTTATGCATATCCACTGTGTTCTTATAGAGTTTTAAATGGCTATACTTGTCAATTAAAGGAAAGAGTAATGGAATTTGAGTTTGAAATAAAATTAGTTTAGTTTCTTATGGGATTAAATGAAGGTTATGAGATGGTAGGAATCAGATATTAGATATGGAGCCTTTGCTTACTATTAATAAGGCATTTTACTTGGTATAGCAAGTGAAGAAACAAAATTTTATTACTTCCATGTGTAGTAATGGTCTTGATTCATCAGCCTATTAAACTACAAGAGCATAAAAGGTTGTTCAAGATAAAAAACATGGCTGATAAGTGAAGATGAAGGAAGATATTTTCTCAACATTGCAAAACGAAAGAGGCATATTGTTGAGAACTGTTTCCAATTAGTAGGCTATCCAAAGTGGTATAAAGGCAATAGGGTTGGAAATAATAAGAACAATGGTAGGGCAATGGCAAACAATGTTATTAGTGCTACAACTCCTTTTGATGAATCAATGGAGGATATTACTACTATTGTTACTGAATCAAATTCTATTTATAGCACTAATTTTACAGGCCTTTGTTCGAATGTTACTATTACAGGACCAAGTCCATCTAATTATACTACAAATACTATGCCTACTATGGATCTATACATGCTTTATACTATGTGTCAAGAGATGATGAAGATGTTTCAGACATAGTAAAGTACTACAGCAATGAATAATGTAGCATACTCTACTGGTATTCCTCAAACTCTTTCTTATTTTAATGCTATGAGTAATATATGTAGCACTTAGATTGTTGACTCAAGGGCCATAGGTACATTGTTGAGATAGCTAGAGCATTAAGAATACAATCTTCTTTACCTTAAACACTTTTAGGGTCAATGTGTTTTAACTGCTACATACCTTATTAATCTTATACCAATGGCAAAATTAGGATGGAAATTCCCTCAAGAGTTGTTATTTAGAGAGAAACCTCGTAGGTTGTTTGTGTTTTTCTTCTCAACCATCTATTCATAGAGATAAATTTGACTCTAAGGCCAATAAATGTGTGTTTCTTGGGTATGTTGCTAAGACAAAGGCCTACAAGCTATATGACTTGTCTACTAACTGTGTTTTTGTAAGTAAGGATGTGGTTTTCCATGAAGACATATTTCCTTTTGCTTTCTCCTCTGCATTAATCCTTGCCTAGACATTACCAACAACCTTTATTCACTTCAACAACCTTCCTTTGCTAGTAATGATTCTTTTATCTCCTCCCCTACTATTGTTTATCCTTCTATTTCTCATGCTCCTAATATTGATTCTCTAGGTCGTATTGATTAGTCTTTGGTTATGTCTGGTACTTCTATTCATTCCTTGCCTGAATATTTACCTTTTGAATCTAATCCTTCTAGTCCTTCTCATTTTATTTCTTCCTCCACCAATTGCTCCCAGCCTGTTAAGAGATCTACTAGAGTTCATAAATCCCTTGTTTGGATTCAAGATTATGTATAGTCTTCATCATGCTATAGCTACTAAACCATTCATTACTCCATATCCTTTCTTGATCGAAACCACACCAATTGCTACCTCCTTAAGGCTATACTAAAGTGGGTCTTAACTAAGTTTGTAGATTGAAGAAATATCTCTATAGGCTTAAACAAGCCTTTAGGTAATGGAATAAAGAGTATTCACAATTCTTGATTATACGAGGTTTTGTTCAATCTCCTAGTGATTATTCCTTATTCACTTATTTCACTTTTGGTTTTTAGGTTATGTTACTTTATGTGGATGATATCTTTTTAACTGGCACAAATCTTTCTGATATTGAGCTACTTAAGGATGATTTGGACAAGGCTTTCACCATCAAAGAAATTAGTGAAGCTCAATTCTTCTTAGTTATGGAAATCTGTCGAACCAATGCTGATCACAAGTTCATTTTTTATTTTTTAACCGATACTGGTTTTCTAGCTTGCAAACCTTTTACTTTGCCTTTGCCATCTATTGATTTACAAAAGGATAATGGTTCAATACTTGCTGATCCACAACCGTACAGGTGAATTATTAGTCATTTAGTATACTTATCTCTTGCATGACCTAACATCTCTTTTAGGTACAAAAACTCAGCCAATATCTTTCTTAACCAAATGCTCCTCATTATGATGTCGCCATATATCTCCTTAAATACTTGAAATGAACAACTCACTTAGGTCTATTCTATTCTTCCAATAGTTCTTCGACATTGAAGGCTTTTTTTGACATACATTGAGGTTCCTTTTCTTTTGGTAGAAATTCTTTTATTGATTATTGTGTTTTTCTTGTTGATGCCTTCATTCATTGAAAGTCTAAGAAGCCACCTACAATTAGTGCTTCAACTATGAAAACTAAATATTGAAGCTTAGTTATTGTTTTCAAAGAACTTATGTAGATTTCTTATATTCTCAAAGATCTATGCATTCCTTTATCTTTGCCTATTCCTATTTGTTGTGATAATAGATCAACCATTCTTATTACTACCAATCCTTACTTGTACAGAAGAACTAAACATATTGATATTGACATCAACTTTGTTCATGATTTGTTTTCTATGGGTTTTCTTCATCTGTAATATGTTTCCTCTTCTGATCAAGTGGCATATTTCTTCACTAAATTACCTACTATTGCTTGATTATCTGAGTTCTTTTCCAAGTTGAGCCTTCACTTGGCTCCAACTTAAGGAAGGGAGGAGGGGGTTAGGGAATGTTGATAGTGGGATTAATTTAGCTAATTACACATGTCATTTATTTATTGGTCTGTAATTGTTTGTTAGTTATTCTGTTAATGAGCTTGTATATAAAAGGAACACTAACAGACCTTTGTAATAGTTTTGGCAATACAATCATTTTAACACATTTCTTCTTTGACGTATAGAACATTTCCTCTCTATTTTAGATTGTAATCTCTCATTCGTACATTAATCAACAAAACCAACCACAAAAGTATAAATATAACTTACATGATTGAATTTGTAGTGGTTTTATATTTTCATGAAAAGCTAAAGGCAACGACATTATAATTACAATCACACAAAATCAGAATCGGTAAGAAAAGCAATAAAATGTTCTCCTTGGAAAATATTTTAGAGATGTAATCCACTTTCTACATAACACTTATGTACCATACTTATAAATACCACATCAATTCATGAGGGGTCAACATTCTCTTGCTCTTGCTTACATTCTCTCTCTTTAAACACTCATTGAAAACCTATATTGATTTAAGCATTTGAATAAGCACATTAGAACCACCTTTCTTTTCTAGCTTACATTTGTTAATCACTACAAGTTGCCTAAGATTAAATCTAACTGTTGTTACAATATCTTTCAAAACAAAACTAAGGTTAATCTTAATGAATTCAATGTGTGAAAACAATTAACTAGAAGAATCTTTAGCAAAATCTTTAGCACAGCAAGAATTGAAGAATTTTAATAACTGAAAGAGTATACAAAGCTCTTTAGTAGATAAAAATAATATATTAAAATAAATAAAAGAAAAGAAAAAATATATTAAAGAAATAAACCAAAAGCTCCAAGAAATACAATAAAATAATAGAAAGATACTAGGCTTAGTCGAAAAAATAAAACATTTTGTACAAGATTAATGAGTAATAATTTCATAGTAGAAGTAAAATCATATCTTAATTATAAGAAAGCCTTAGATTTAAATAGAAAATATTTACAAAATCTTGAAAGACTAACAAATTATAATGCTCTTGGTGAGCAAAGTAAAATAATTATTAGACAAATTAGAAAAAACAACACTATCATTTTATTACTGTTATCTCAATATAAAAAATTAGATAAGATAGAATCAGAATTTAAAAATAAAAGAAAAGCAGAAAATGAAAAAGACTACTCCAAGAATTAGAAAATATAATAGAATAACTTCAAGGAATAAAAATCTCTGAAAAAACTAGTAGAAAAAGTAAAGAAACATAGTAACATTTTTTGTATTTATAAATCATTAGAAAATTAAAGAAAGATCATGGCTTCAAGGACAAGAAACATTCCATTCATAGAAAATAGAAGAACGCTTAGAGACAACCCAACTAGTGAAGAGACTTCTATTGATGGGTATTTTTTGGATAATTATTATGTAGACTTATATTAATCAACCTAATATATAAACTCAGGCCAATTATCCAGTCCAAGGACAATCTTTATAGACTCACTAAAAATACTAACCAAAACCCCATGTAAGGGAGCTCTCTTCTAGATTCTCTCATTCATATAACCATTTGAAAATTTTACTCTAATGACAAGAGGGCTAACTTAAGCATCAAAGTAATCACACCAAAACAAACCCACCATCGCCCCACCCATCTCTCCCCATAGCCATTTTCTTGTATTGCAGGTGTTCATGTACCGAAACGTAAATCACCCATCAACAATTAACTTCGTCTGTGGGAATGTGTAATTTATTTCCATGATTTCCCTTTTTAAAAAAAAAAAAAAAGGATCGAGTGAGATGTTCTTCCTTGATAGATTCTTTAAAAGTTGGTTTGTTGTACTTGCTTTTGTTCATATCTTCTTAGAATTCGTACAAGTCTATTCATAATTTGTTGATTATATTTCATAGATTTGGATGTTTTCTTCTTTTGGTGAATACTTTCAAACCTGAGAATATTTCATTTCTTAACACATATTCTTGTATTTAGAAAATTGAAAACCACCATACGACACTCATTTTTGGAAAATACGTGAGTCTAAAAATGAAAGAAAGCTACGACGGCCTTTTAGTAGCGAAAGCACAACTTTCACAATTTCATCTTTTCTTAGTTGGTAACTGTCTTCCTTTGTTTCCTCCTTCGCAGTTTCCATATCTTTCTGACATAAGTTAAAAACCGTCTCCCTTTAACCATTATTGCATCCCATGTAAATGAGATCGGCACTCAATCAAGATGAAGTCGGTAGATAGTCTGGTAAATTGTAATTTGATGAAGAAATCTCTCATGTGATTGAATTTCTCTTAATTGGACACGGCCACTAGTGCATCCTATATAAAAAGAAATTTTGACATCAAACACATTATTCATAGAGGAGCCATTTATGGAAGTTGGAAGGAAATACAAGACGTGTTTTGTAATTTCTAAGCTTCACATAGTTGCCGAATAGATTTGCTGAGTCATGTTTTCATCCACCATACCGAGCTTCGATTACTTCAAAAATAAAGACCTAAGTCAGGCTCCTTAGATGTAGGCCAAGTTATTTTGTGTGGCTCGACAATGCCCTGGTAACAGACCCGAGCCTCTGGCAGTTGCAGGCCGAGTTATTTTATGCAGCTCAACGACGCCAAGCCGTCAATTTGAAGCGCCTGAATGAATTTCATTACTAGGCCTCGCTAAAGCCGAGATATTTAACTTGAAAAGATAGCATTTATGCTACTACGATGTGCAACCATGATAGAAAGGCCAGGCTACTTCAAACAGCTATCATGCCATGCAAGATCAGTTGGTGAAGTCCAAGCTGCTATGATAGCATGCCAAACATTTTTGTTTTTTTTTTTTTTTTTGGCAAAAGGAAAAGTGATGTGTTAAGCATCTCATCAATCGACAACGTGAGAAATCATACTTCATGATCTGCTCAAGTTAAAACACTTCTGAGCATGTCGACTACCCATATTCGAGAAAGTTGACTAAATGCTAAAATTCAATTTTCCAAGCAAGAACCAGGTTACTTCTCTTGATGCCATGATGTAAACTTAAGCTCCATATACAGCCAAAAAGACCACCACCAAGCTATCTCTAAATTGTGAAAGAACATTGGGTCGACCCTTCCCAATGAAGCCGAGTAGTTGTGTTTCAAGATACCGAGGATACCTTATGCCAAGCAGCAAGCTTTGGTCGAGTAGTTCATCTAAAGTATGAAAGCCAGATTTATGCCGAGTATCCAAGCACATGTTGCCGAGTAGCTGTGTTTCAAGTGTAGCCGAAGATCCTTGGCATCCTTTTCCGAACTTTCGAGTAGGAGAACAACATTCCAATTCGCCGAGCTTCAAATTCATCCCTCTTTTCCGAACCAAACACGTCCGAGTTATGTAGGATGGACCAAGCTATTTAGTTTGAGCTGCAGCGGGGCATTTGGTTAAGCTGCGAAGGTTTATTACCAAGCTGTCCAATTTTTTAAGTTGCCGAATAAGTTGAGCTGCTATGGCCATGCCAAACAATGCATGCTAAGCTGCTATGGCCGTACCGAACAGTGCAAGTGTGTGCTGTTCTTTTACAAGCGTCTGAGCTAAACTGCGAAGTGCTTGAAGTTCCAATTTGCAACAAGAAAATCAATTACCAAGCTGATATAGCAACAGTAGTTGTGAAGTTACAGCTCCGAGCTACTCTAAGCACGTTCCCTGACAATCCCATGGACAGTAGCAAGGTTGAGCATGTGCAAGCAGCTTGAGTTTCAAACAAAAAACTCGATTAACATAGATTGACGGCTAAGCAGGTTAGTTCTTAGGCCAACGTGTTATTCGCGGAAGCCATCGGATATTATCGTCGAGCTGTTTAGTGTTTATGTCGAGGACAACTGCGGTTAAATAAGAAGAAGTCGTGCGCAGTAACCAAGCCGCTTACTTTTCAAAACACAACTGAGTCGCAAGCTCCATGCCCTGTTGCCGAGCTCAGTGCTCTAGATCCAAATTCGTCCTTCCTTGTCGAGAAGTTTCAGCGAGTGAGCACGATGCCGTACCGAGTAATATCTATAGGCCTACCGGTTGCCAAAATGCCGAATGCTTCGTAAGTCAACGAGTTCCCGAGCTCCATGACGAATGGCTGAAGAGCACTTTTCATAGTCACTGACTAAATTCCATGGCAGACTGAGTCCAAACTAATTTACAATTCTAACTTCTTTTCGACCCAGCTCTCCTCACAAGTGAGTTCGAGCTCTAAGCTTCTTTTGGCTAACTACAATCCAAGGAAACCAGTCCCAAGTTGTCCTTAAATAAGTAGTCTGAATGAATCCTGCATAAGCTCGTGGTCCGCAACTACAGTAGCGCAACAACAGCGCACCCTACGTAAACAGACTAATGCCGATGTCCGAGCCTCATGCGAACAGCAAGTTTAAGCATTCTACACTGATGTAGAGTTTTTTCTATCGACCAATTTAGCTGCGTGAGCCAATGTCGTCAAGTTTGTGCTAGTGACAACGAGAATTATCATGCTGCTGTAAGTGGATAGATCTGTTGAACTGATTTATGTATAGAACCCAGCAGGAGTAGCAACTAGACTACGTACGCTCTATTTTTAGTCACTTGGTGTCCACGATTTGCCGAGCTATTGATTTAAAGTGCAGAAGCAACTTTTCTTCTCTAAGTTGCCGAGTGTCATTATTGCATTACTACTCACTTAGTGATTGGCTCATGTACCGTGACGAATCACCATATTCATTACACGCTCCATGCCTAGCCATTCTCTTTTATATTTGTTGAGCCGCTACACAAATACAAGTAATAGAGTGCCCACATGCACAGCAAGATTTTTCGAGAATCTACATTAGCAGGTCTTGTCAAGTAAGTATCTACTGAACTTAGGCAAGCTTGAGGATAAGTAACTTTTACAATCCAAAATGAGTTCATGTGACTTCAAGAGCCCTACTTACACATCAATTCACATTAATAGAAGATGAGTAAAATCTCCTTTATGAATTATTCGATTACTTATTTTTATGATGTTGCTTTATGTTGTGCAACCTGACAATTAAATGACGATGTTCATACTTGATTCACGTATAATATATTATTTATCTATGTGATGCTCTAGTGAGAGTTCAAAGAAGGGATTGGGTTTAGAGAAACGCCCTCAACTTTCAGCCCATGCAAAGTATAACTTGCTAACCAGCTACTCCTAAATAGTTCTAAGCCCTACATACTATGGGTGATAAGCAAATCAGAAAATGCTAACTCGTAGGTCCTATACTTTAACAAACCAGAGGTTAGTCAACCTATTTTACAACTTAGCATAAGTCATGCTCAACTTGGGCAACTTTCATGCTTACCTCGCCTCATCAGGTACTACAGCCTCTTCAAGCATTCCTGCCTCTTCAGGTGCTTCCACCTCCTTAGGCCCTTACCTCTTCAGGCCCTCTTATCTCCTCAAGTGCTTCAACGTCTTTAGGTCTTCTCGCCTCTTTAAGCCTTCTCATCTCTTCAGGTGCTCCCGCCTCTTCAGGTGCTCTGACCTTTTCATGCGCTTTCGCCTCTTTAGGTGCTTAAGCCTTTTCAGGCCTTAGTCTCTTCAAGCATATCAGCCTCTTTAGGTTCTCACCTCTTCAAGCACTCTAGCCTTTCCAAGCATACTGGCCTTTTCATGCATTATTGCTTCTTCAGGTGTAACGACCTCTTTAAGCCTTCGTTTCTTTAGGCTTTAAGCACTCTAACCTCTTCAGATCTATGCCTTCTTTTTAGGCATGCCAATATTTATAAGTGCTCTAGTCACTCTTACTTTTTGCCTTTTCAAGCCTTTACTTCTTAATGTACTCTAGCCTCTTCATGTTGGGATTACAAACCTTTCTAGAAGCCCCATAAAATCAACCTCCCTAAATACTCTTTTTTCTGACTTTGTCACCAATGAGAGTGGGGGCAAGTGTTGATGGGCATTTTTGGATAATTATTATGTGAGCTTATATTAATTAACTTAATGCATAAACCCAACCCAATTATTTAGTCCAAGGATAATTTCCATAGACTCACTATAAATACCAATCAAAACCTCAAGTAAAGGGGCTCTCTTCTAGATTCTCCCATTCATATAACCATTAAAAAATTTTACTCTAATGACGAGAGGGATAATTTAGGCATTAGAGTAGTCATGCTAAAACACCCTTCGGTACCTTTCATAGCCGTTTTCTCATATTGTAGGCATTCATGTATCGAAACAAGAATCACTAGTCAATAACTTTCATAAGAGGGGGAATCCTGAGTAGATTAATAAGTAGATGTAAATAGGGAGATCATATTAAACAACTAGAAGAAATAGTTGACATAGATAGAGAGGTAGAAATTTATAATAATAGAAACATTGATTTATTAAGCCTTAGAATATTATATAGAGTAGGATGGTTAAACTTAGAAAAAATAGGATTGATAAGAACAAACCGGGAAGAAACCATCTCCGTAACCACTAAACTAGTGAATATAAAGTTATTAAGTGATATAACTATTAGAAAATTAAAACAAGAAGGAAGGAGGCTACTACATCTAGGAATGATAGTAGTAGGAATAAAAGGATTAGTGAGAAAATGAACTGAAGAAAAAATTTTATTAGTAATAATAGACAAATCTTAGTAAAATGACATTAGAAAAGTAATAGTAGGTACAATAAAAATAGACATAGACAATAATAAAGGCATATTTTAATGTGCACCAAATTTTATGATTAGTGCAAATAATATAAAAAACTTAGAAATTGGATTATAAGGTAAAGGATATGAAGACCATATAGGAGATAATATATTAATAAACATCAGATTTATAGGAAGAGCAATAGATGGAAATAATACACAATAAAGACTAAACATAGATGGTATAATACAAGAAATAGCTAATGTACGAATTAAGTCTATCCAATCTATGAAAATAGAAAGTAGAGAGTTAGAAGGATCAAAATGGAACATATTCAAACATTTAAAAAGTTTAAGTACAAGTAAAGTTCTCAAAGATAGTATAATGTATAGAAATCATGATAGATCATAAGAATTAAGGTTCTTAGACTACAAAAAAAAAAAAAAAAAAAAAAAAACAATATCAAATGAAGAAGAATCAATAAATGAAAACTTAGAAAGTAAAACAAAGTTGATGTTAGATGCAAGTGGAAGTAGACCTAGGTATCAGGGTATAATAGAAAGCCCAAGTAATGGAAGATTTTTAATTAAAAACTAGGAAGAAATTAATGAAGTAATAGAAAAATTGAAAAAAAATAGAGAATCTTTAGGAAAGGAAGAAAAATACTATTTTGTAGAATATAGGTGCAACTTAAGAGGAAAAATATATGTAAAACACAATGCATTAAATCATTGAAAAAATTTAGAAATAATACAAAGAAGAAAAATATATAATAGAAACCTTTTTAGATAGCTTTTTTATAGACTCTTAAGAACCACAACCTTTAGAAGGTATAGTAAGAGAAGTAGAAAGATTATTAGGAAATGAACCCTTAGAGAATGAATTAATGACATCGTAATATAAATACAATAGAGAACCTTTAGAACTTATGAATTCAAATGCTAGTTATGTAAATAATACTCTAATATTTAACATAATAGTAAACAAATCCTGTAGGACAACTAAGTGGAACCCTTATACATAGTATAAAGAAATTGAGAGAGACTATTAAAGCTTTGGAAAACGAATGCCCTTAGAAACATTTGATAAAAGAAATTTAGTAAATAATAAAAGGATACTAAATTTAGGAGCTCATGATCCCCAATTCTGGCTACAAATATTAAGTACCTAGACTTAATTAGTAACTAAAGAATAGGAAAATTATAATGTAAGTGATAATGCTATAGTAATGTATAACTTTTTACAAAAAAAATTTAGGAGATAGTACTAGAGCTTTATGGAAAAGTTATAAAAGAAAATTTTTAGAACAATTTCATGCAAATTTATAATTAGGAACTAACCCTTATAATTTTACAAATAAAATTACTATATTAGTAATAAGTATACATCCCAACGTAGGTAATGATTTATAAGTACAAATGAATGCTATGAGATCCTTAGAACAACGACAGTTAAAGGATTAAAGATATATTAAAAAATTCACGAATAATTTCTTTTATTATTGTAATATGGTAGGATGTTATTATGAAACAAATATAGCAAACAAATTGTTTTTAGAATTACTAAGACCATTAGGATAGAAAATTTATAAACAATTTAAAGAACAAAAATAAGCCTACCTTACCTATATAATTAAATAATTTATGTACAAGAGTACAATTTGTGTTAGAAAAATTGGTAGAAAAATGTAGAAGTATAAAAATAATAAAACAATTAAAAGGAGAATATAGTTTCTATAGAAATATCTATATACCTTAAAGATATAGAGATAAAGAGAATAATAGGCCAAAAAAGAGACAATATAGGCCTAGACAAAAGGAACACATAAAAAGATATTGTCTTAAAAGAACTAGAGCAAGAAAACCTTATTCAAATAAAAATAGACATGCAAGAAAATATAATAAAGATAGAAATGATAAGAATACATTAACATGCTTTGCTTATAAAAAAGAAAGATATTTAGCTAGGGACTGTGATAGAAGACATAATATCTTTAAAAAAATGTACCACACTAATTAACAGCATAGAAGAAGACATTTTAGAAGTAGATGACTTTATGGATGATATAGAAACCATATACAACATAATTAGTGTAGAAGATAGAGAAGAAATTGACAGTAATGAAGATAATTATTATTTTATTCAAGAAATCCTAGGAGTAGAAAGAGAGATAGAAGCATTAGAAGAAATAGATGAAGTAAAAGAAATGTTGGAAAATATAAATATTCAAGAGTATGTAGATGATAAAATAGGTTGCAATCATAATTGAAATCAAAGATCATGATCAAATGATCATCCTTACAAATTTTGTAATAGATATCCTCAATTAAAGCTTAGAAACAAATGCAATAATTGTTTAATTGAAACTTGTAAAATTTGTTTAGATAGTCAAGGAGAAATAATAGAAGAAGTAGATAAAATAGAAGAAGTATTAGACTTAAAGGAAAATAAAGATCTAAAACACAGGTAAAGAATAGGAAAAGGAATGATAATAGAAGAAAAATTAGAAAGTAAATTAGAAAATAACTATATAAATACAACTAAAATATATTTTAGAAAAGAAATAGACAATAACTTAGGATCATTAATAATAAATGTTGGAATAAAAGTAAGATTCATTATAGGAGATTTTATCTTAAAAACACAAATTTTAATAGATATTGGAGCATCAAATAATTGCATAAGCAGTAAACAAGTCCCAAAACATTTGATTAAAAAGTTACCAACAAGTGAATTTGTATACATAGAACAAATGGATGGTGGATTACAATTTTTGTTAAATGACAATTATAGATTAAGTTTAAGTATATAAGGATTAACACTTTTAGTTTTTCCTGTAGTACTCTTTTCGAAAGAAAAACATACATGTGATATACAAAGCAATTAAAAGATAAAAATAGTTAATAAAAAAGTGAAAGAAGAAAAAGAAAAAGAAAAAGAAAACATAAAAATAGAACAAGAGCTATATGAACAAGTAATAGAAGATTATGAGGATTTAGAATTGATAAATACTTATTTAAATTATAGAAAAATTTATAATTTTATAGAAATATGAATAACAAAAATAGATAATATAACAAGTAAACTAGAAAAAGAAGAAGTTATAGATGAAAATCCCATAAAATTATATGAGAGAAATAAAATATATTGTAAATTAGATATACTTAATCTAGATTTAGAAATAAAGTCTAAGAAAATAGAATGTGATAATTTAGATAGAAAAGAATTTGAAATGTATATTGAATAATTATTAGAACTAAGAGTTATAAGAAGGACTAATAGTCCCTACATAAGCCCAGCATTTATTACTAGAAAACATAGTGAAATAGTAAGAGGAAAAAGTAAATTGATAATAGATTATAGACGGCTAAATGATAATACAAGAACATATGCATACGATATTCCTAACAAAACAAATTTAATAAATAGAAAACAAAGTAGTAACTTTTTTAGTAAATTTGAGTGTAAATTAAGACTCTAGCAAATTATAATGTGTAAAGAATCAATTCCATGGACAGCTTTTACATGTCCATTAGGACACTTTAAGTGACTAGTTATGTCATTTAGATTAAAAAAAATGTTCATTCAATCTTCCAAAAGAAGATGGATGAGATTTTTTTAAAATATCCATTTGTTTGTGCATATATAGATGACGTTTTAGTACATTTAAAAACTGAAAAGGATCATACATCCCATTTAAAAATAATTTTATCTGAATTTCTTAAAAGTGGAATAGTTATAAGTAGTAAAAAGGCCTAATTTTACAAAAAAAAAAAAATATAATTCTTAAGAGTAGAAATAGGAAATGGTAAAATTAAACTACAACCTCATATTTCTAAAAAGGTTTTAGAATTCCGTGAAGAATTTAACAAAAAGACTTTACAATAATTTTTAGGATTAGTTAATTATACTATACCTTTTATAAAAAATTTAGGAAAATATACCAAACAATTATATCAGAAAACCAGTAAATTTAATCCCTTACACATAAAGAGCTAAAATAGGTAAAACAAATAAAAAGAATTGATAAGAAAATTATCAAATTTAAGGTTACCATTAGATATTAACTATTTAATTATAGAAATAGATGAATATAAAAACAATTAGGGAGTAATCTTAAAATAAAAACCTCATAAATACACCCCAAAAGGTGAAGAAGTTTGTAATGTAGTCTTAAAAGGATTAACTATTTCTTTTAGTTATTCAATGCGATCTCCCTATCTACATCTACTTATTAATATACTTAGGATTCCCCCTCTTATAGAAGTCTCTTCTCAAGTTGAGTTGTTTCTAAGTGTTTTACTATTTCATGTGAATGGAATGGTTCTTATCTTTGAAGCTATGATCTTTCTTTAATTTTCTAATGATTATAAATATAAAAAATGTTGCTATGTTTCTTACTTTTTATACTAGTAATTCCAAGATTTTTATTCCTTGAAATTATCCTATTATATTTTCTAATTCTTATGGGTAGTCTTTTTATTCTTTTTCTACTTTTCTTTTATTTTTAAATTCTAATTTTATCTTATGTAATTTTTTATTAGAGATAATAATAACAAAATTATAGTACTTTTTTGTTTAATAATTATTTTATCTTTTTCACCGAGAGCATTATAATTTGTTAGTCCTTTAGGATTTTGTAATTATTTTTTACTTAAATCTAACGCTTTCCTATAATTAGAATTTGATTCTACTTCTAATGTGTAATTACTACTCATTAATCTTATACAAAATATTTTATTTCTTCTACTAAACCTAGTATCTTTATATAATTTTGTTGCATTTCTTAGAGATTTTGGTTTATTTCTATTTGTTTCTTATGTGATTTTATGATTTGTCTATCTTCTTCTAGTTGAATGATTTTTCTAATAATTGTGCTATTTTGTTCTTTGATATATTTTTTATTTTCTTTTATTTCTTTTAATATATTGTTCTTATCAACTAAAGAGTTTTGTATACTTTTCCAATAATTAAAATTTCTCAATTCTTATTAAGCTAAAGATTCTGTTAAAGTTATATGTAGGTCTATGATAATAATAAGTATGTTTAAATTGTCTTGTTTTCCATCTTTCTATTTAGATTATATATTCCTAATTCTAACCACTCTAACATTTTGTATTCTCAATTTTTGCAACTAAAGCCTACTTAATTTGAGTCTAATTGGTAGTCTTCAAATTTAGTAAGAAGCTTTTCATTAGATGAGGAATATTCTTATGTATATAGATGTTTTAAATATTTAATGATTAAAATTACATAGATAATTAAAAATACTTCAATAATTCTAACCATAACCTAACTTTCTAAGATAGCCTCCTAAAGGGAGTGGATTATTACTTTCTAGATTTTTAAGATGTTGTCTAAAAACAATTAATAGTAATATGTAAAACTTATCTGTTGCTATGAAGCTAGGAATATATACTGCTTCTTCAACTTCTTCTATTATAAATCTAGTTTGACTTTATTTCTTCTCCTATTCTATGAATACAATTATTAACGATTTCTATTCTATCTAATTATATATCTTCAATGGAATTAGCAAGATTGTTTGAATTGTTCATTATTATTTTCTAAAAGAATCATATTTGCTAACAAACCCTTGTTATTATTATTACAACAAAGTCTAATATGTTTTTAAGTTGTTTCTAATTCAATCCTTTCTCTATTTAAAAGTAATTATGCTTCTACAATTAATTTTTTTCTTTTACAACATATGAGACTTTTTATAATGTTTTCTAATAGATCAATTCCAGTTTTTATCTTAAGTTCCTTAAACTTGTATATTACTTGGAAAACCTGTATATTGCTTGTTTTTATATATTAGTATACCATGAAATACTACTCATAACCTCAATATTTGATGTGTAAGACTTTTTTGAACTTAATACTACTCATTAATATATGCATTCATCTTATTATACATATGTCTTTCCTTTTCTTTTTCAATTTATTTATGTTTTAATGATTTCAAGATTATCGCTACGTTTGGATAAGTAAAAATGTGTGGATATCTAGAGAATGTTGGGAAAATAGAAGGAAGGTTGATGTTTGGTTGCTTTTATGCTCAGCAAAAATAAGAGAAAGAGATTGGAATCTGAAAGATATATTTTCACCTATTGTCCTATAAATTTTCTCCTTAAATTTAGGTAGAAACAGATAGAAGAAAACACATTTTTTCTTAAGTTATAAAAATGCCCTCAAAATTAGAGGGAAACATAAGTGGCAAAAGCAGTAAAAAATACCTTCAAAAAGGTAATTGATCATGCTTTTATATTATTTATTCTCTTTATATTAACCAAACAAAAGAAATTTAAATATTTCTATTTATTTCCTTTCATTTCACCTCTTCCTATCTAAACATACATAAAATTCCTATTTCCTTATTTTCCTTTCCTATCTTTTCCTTTTCATAATTTTCCTTCTATTTTTACTTTGCAATTAAGTTGTCAAACATAAGTAGGTCTAATTTTTTATAGACGAAAACTTCTACTCTTTAATTAGAATATCAACCCTAAGCCGATAAAAAACACACTACAAAAGGATAAACCAGTCTCTGATAGCAAAAAGGAGGAGGATAGAGAGAAAATAAAAAAGACAAAAGCATAAGATAATAAGAGTAAAACTTAGTTCCCTTTTACTAAGATGAAGATTAATAAAGTAAGAAAGGAAGTAAAGAAGTTACAGAATAGAGAAAAATGCTTCTAGAATATACTTACAAGTTGGAAGTCTCTATAAGATTGATGAAAAATTTTTTTAGAAAGGGAGTCATTATTATTTTATTTTTTTCCTAAAAAAGAATATGTGTGTCTCGAACACGGGATTGAATTTGTAGTGGCTGGCTTCATTCTTTCATGAAAAGACAGAGCCAACACATTACATTACAATTACATGAAATCGGGAACCAGGGAAAAACAAGCACTGGAATAGTTTCCTCCAGGAGTAGCATAGCATAGCATAGACAGAGTTAGTTCATCTGCTTCTTTTTACAAATCTTGAGGGGCTAAACTTTGTAAGATCGACTATCCCAGCATGTCCATCCAGCACAAGCTCCGCAACCGCAGCGCCGGTGGCAGGGCCATTCAGGATTCCCCAGCAACTATGTCCCGTGGCCACATAACAGCCTTTAACTCCAGGGACCTCCCCAATAACAGGGATATCATCTTCGGTGCATGGCAGAAAGCAGGCCTGCTCTGCCTTCACTCGAGCCTCTCCGTCTGCTAAATGGGTTGAAACGGCTCTAGCCACCCGCTTGAGCATCTTTATGGATTCTGGATTTCCTCTGATTTGTTCTGGATCATCTGGCACCTCTTCCCTTGTGGACATACCGCAAATGTACACCTCCCCTGAACGAAGTCCAATAGGAACAAGACTACAATCAATTCACATTGCAGAAGGCTTTATGCTGAAAAATCATAAACCCTTCAGTGATGATGTACAATATCTAGTGCTATCATCATAGATGATGACTGGTCTTCATTTCCTATTTTCACCATGTTTAACTTTTGATTTCTTGTCATCATTCTTACCTAGGTGCACCAGAAAATTGCTGAACAAACCACTGTGTCGACAAAATTGAAAATTGGTTTACCTGTTGGCCGAGGATAAACTTCCGGATCCATAGGCCTTCTGCCATCTTCAGGAAAGAAGCTCAAGAAAAGCGCATGAGGGCTTATAGCCTCCGGCTCCTTCGGCTCTAAAATAATACTATAGGCCTTAAGCCCATAAACCCCGAATAGCGACGATAACACCCCTAACTTACTAGACCAGGGTCCAAGGGCCAAAACCACCGCATCCGCCTCCACTTCTCTTCCACCCTCCATCACAACTGCCTGTACACGGCCACCCTCCACCACAAGGCTCTCCACTTTCCCAATCACCACCTCTAGCCCATAATCCCCTACAGCCTTGTTCAACAAAGTTTCGGTAAACAACTGCGGGTGGACTTGGGCAGTGGTCTCTGTAGACCCAATGGACCTCACACTAGTGGCAGGTCCATCAACCCAAGATGGCAAACTGGACCCACTTGAACTTGATGCCTTGGGATTATTCAGGTGTGACTCGGTTACGGTAAGGCTGAGCGTAGTCAGGGCACGGTAGCCGTAGGATTCAGGGCCATCGAGCTCATCAGCGAGCGAACGGTGAAGATTGAAGCTGGCACGCGCCAGGTGGTGGAGTGGTCCTCCGTCACACCAGTCGAGGGCGAGGAAACCGCCGGCTTTGCCAGAAGCAGCGCAGGCGATGGAGGATTTCTCGATGAGGGTGACCGCGGTTCCGCGCTTCGAAAGGAAAAAGGCGGTGCAGACGCCGATTACACCGCCGCCGCAGACTATGACGCGCGTGGGTTGCTTGGGGTCCATGGAGAAGCGTTGAGGTGCGGAGCAAACCGGTGTTTTGGGTGCTGTAGATTTGGGATTTGGAAAAGGCAGTCGGAATTCAAGCGGTGATGTAAGCGACATGAGTGTTTCGGTTTATTATTATTATTTGATTTTATCGGGCTGACACGTGTTTGTAGAAGATTATAGAAATACAATAGAAGCTCTTGGGCTTGAGCTTTTAACCCAAGAAATGAGGCCCGGACATTTGTAATGTATATGGGCTTTCATCTACAGTTTGGTTACTACCATATGTTCTTGGAATTTTCAATAAGACATTCAAATAAGATTCTTCTTATACATTGTTAAACGCTTTGTTTCAGTCAATTCATATTATCGTTTTTGATCCGACACAGACAAACAATGTGTAGCCGTGAACAGAAAGCCAGTGCTTTTAAGTTTACCATGACTACATTCGTGATTGGTTCTTGTGCATTTGGTATCAAATATGTAACCCGTTAGCAATATAAGATTGATGTAGAAATGGCTGTTTTAAGCATGCCTTGATAAATTTGAACAAGATGTAATGGATGGCAACAAGTAAGATACCTCCAGTAGCTACATATGTGAATCTGAGATATTTTTTTCTTTTTTGGATCTAAGAAACCAGATTATAATATCTTTGATTAGCTTGAATCCTAAGGCTGCATTAACAATGAACATATTAAAAAGTAACTGCAAATATATGGGCATCATGTTTCAACAATGAAATATATCCAAAGTCTCCCCTAGAGAAAAAATTAAGGACCGGAACGGTGGCATGCTGGAGGATAGAAATCTCTACGAATTCTCAATAACCATCCAATGAGTTCATCTATAAGCTTGGTAAAATTCTTAAAACCCCATATCGGCCAAGCATCAAAGCCAAGGCCAAATTAGAAAGCATATTTCATATTTAAGGGTCAATAACCAACTAAACAAATAAAAACTAAATAAGTCAATTTACCTCAACTTTGACATCTAAAATTTTTATAGTTGAATCAATTAGTTCATAGGCAACAAAAGGCCAAGCAAGAAATCTAATGGCAATTGTCTTCTTATATTCTTGTACATGACATCTTACAAAATTATCTAAAGTTGATGCAAGCTAGGTAGACTTATAATTTTTAAAATGCTGGTGAGATAGGCTTATAATTTATAAAGCACTTGGTTTATTAGAAGTAGACGAAGAAGGATAAAAAACAAAGCTTAAAGCAACCAAAAGTTAGTCTAAATCATCCAAAAGCAAAGTTAGAAGCAATCAAAAAGCAGTTGAAAGACATCAAAACCTAATTAAAAGCAGAAAAATAGTGATTTTGAGTTTAAAGATGGGTCAACTTTATAAAAAATTGTGAGATCCATAATAATAATAATAATAATAAAAGATTGATTTGAGTCTACTATAACCAAGCACAAACCTCTTATACATTTGGCACCTTGTTCAAGTTCAAATCCACATGTTTCTATAGTGTGTTGGGTTATCAAGGATTTTTCACCATTTCTCTAAAGTTTCAAGCCTTTAAATACTTGATGGAACAATAGTCTTAGAGATCATAACTTAACACAAATTAATTTATTCCCTCATATTATTTGTTCTATCACTTCACGCTACATAAGTTGGTATTAGAGTAAGGATGACAACTAGTGATGATGGTAATGGCCTTTGTAGTGGTGATGAGGAGGTTAAGGTTTCTCTTTAAGGGAACAAAACAACGTTACCACAATCGGAGCAAGATCTAAGGTAACTTAGTTTTGATGAGATTATAGAATATTTGAATGCTTTAAGAATTAATGTACATAGGAGGCAAAATGACAATAGTAGGCTAGGGTGGAAATTGCTCATGGTAATCGTATTTTATGCTTCTATTTGTAGGTAGTGTACCTATGATGAGGATCGCCTAAAAGAAGAAGATGACTTGAATTATACAAGTTCAGCTATTGATAGTCTTATCAGGTTTATAAGAGTAGATATGTTTATGGAGGTGATAAAAATTTTGGAGATTTTTAGTTGAAGATGTATATCTCATACTTTGATGGAAGTTTGGGTATAAAAAGTTTTTGAATGAGTTTGTGCAAATAAATCGATTCTTAGTAGAGAAACGGGTCAAGTTGGTACCATGTTGATCGAAGGGAGGAGTATTTGCATGGTGGGAAAGGATTCGATTAAGGAAGAAGTAAGAAGGAAGAGGCCTTGTAAGAACATGTTATAGGATTATAACTAGATTATGTTTTTAGCAATGTCAATGTTGTCAATAGGGAAATAGGTTCATATACGAATAAGGGGTTAAATTTATGAGGATAATAAAGAGGACCAACCTTTTGAGTCAGAAGGACAGTAGGTCACCAAATATTTGGATGGATTGAAATTAGCGTTAAGAGATAGATTTAGTGTAAAAGTTATTCTTTCCTTATTCAAAGTAAAGAAAATGACCTTGAAAGAAGAAATGGTGTGGCTTTATTACATTAACTATCTCAAATCTAAGCTTGCTAATAAATTAGGCTACAAATTCCTTTGACTACTCTCTAAGCTCACACTTGATTGATGTTTCCAATTCCTTTGCATACTTCTCTACACTCCTCTTGACTTACCTTAGAGTCTGTAGTTTCATCAACATCTCTTGCTTATAATAATTAGGTACACATCTTTGTTGCATTAGTCTTTTCATCAATGCCATTTCCCATACATTCTCCTTATCATTTGTACATCTCTATTCTTTTAATTTATCCTACCCCAGGCTAGCATAATAACTAAATGCCAAAGATGAAATCTTTACCTTCATCCTCTCATTCGTTCACCCAACTTGCCTATCGTGCACCTTATTCATCTATCGTTCTAAGGTAGATAATCTCTTATTAGAGTCAATCTGATGTCTCCTTATGCCAATATTATCACATATCAACCATATAAATGTTGCAAGCAATTAAAAAAAAAAATTCAAACTAATTACATTATACCAACAACATCCTTTATGAGAAAAACTACATAACAATTCACAATTTCAATAAGTAAAAGATTAATACTTACTGTAGAAAGCATATCCCACCAAAGGCTTTGAGTCATGGTAAGCATAAAATCTGATGCTTTAGTACCAATTAATTGAGGTTTAAATATCTCCAATAACAATTGATTAGAGCCCAATTTACTTTGATAACAAGCTAACGCATGCTTAGATATACTTTAAGAACAACCAATTTGAGATTTTGGATTTAGGGTTTATAAGTTGGAAAGTAAATATTTTTATGTGTCTTTAGGGTTTTTGTACTTGTGGGATAATGGAATTAAAAAAGATATGTTAGTACCTTAAGGACACTAGGAGATCAGGTGAGCCACCTTAAGTTTAGCTTGGTTACCCACCTATTTGTCCCTTTCTTAGCTTTGTCCTAAGTATTTATTAAGCCATAAGTCAACCTATTAGGGGATGCTCGGCTAATGGTCCTAGGCCTACTTGATAACTCTTCAAAGTGTACTCACTTAGATCTAATCAATTCTATCTCTCTTTTATGACCTCAACTGGATTGCACCTTGTGAATAGAATAGTTATTTTAATTTATTGCGCCCTCCCCCCCGCCTCACCCAGACATTATTAAGGTTTAACACTTTTGTATATATATTTACAAGATTGCCATCAGGGTTTAAAGTTTAGCATATGAATAGCTTAGTTGTGAATAATCGTAGATGATGACATTTGCTTATCATTTACCTTGTTATTTTGAGAGATTTTTATGACCTTGCTACCTTGAGATCATTTTTTGACATTAACTTCTTTAATTATATTATGTTCTTATCAATCATTAACTTGATTGTAGTGAATTGTCCATTAGAAGATGGTGTGTAATATCTCTCTTCCTATAAGAAGCTTGTGATTCATTTGGTGTTTGTATGTGATATCAAACACTATCTTACTCACACACCCAATTTATGTTTACTATTGGTGCATAATATTCAGCTACATTATTCATATCTCCAATTTCCAATTTGAAACATAAAACCCAAGATATGTCATATTTCAAGATTGCTAAATATTACTGTACACACACTCACAAGTGCTTATTGATTCTTTTAAGAATTAGGCTCATCCTCTTATTTTGCTACATGAGCTTTTGGAATCAACACACATAAGGTCCTTTCAAATCCGTTATTATTCTTCATGGGTATTGACACTTGAAGTATTGAGAAGTAAGTTCCTAGGTATTTGCAAGTTTTGATCTCAACTATCTCCTAAGGTGTTATCTTGCTATGTTTATATTGTTTATGAGTTATTGAGGGTGTTGGTGGTATTAAAGTAATGTTAGAATGGAATTAGATAGATTGTTACATTGGAGTTTGTAGGCATTTTCTTGATAGTGTTAAGTAATGTACCAAGTGTTTGATAAATTACCTAATTTGTAGGTAGACTTTGAGAAGAAAATGTTAAGTGAAAGTGTAAACCATGGTGGCACTATTCCTACGAGAAGGAGCTAATTAGGTTGATATAAAGTTGGTGCAAATTCGGACAATGTGAAGAGAGAAGGGACAGAGATGAAAGAGTGATAGAGGCTCATATGAGCTCAAAAGAGGCCTAGATGAGGAAGAAAATAGTGATAGTGATGAGTTATTTGGGAACTCTAAGCTAGAAGGAGAAGAAGTGATAAGGATCATAGAACAATCACGTACTCCCAAGCTTGAGGACTTACTCATATTGCTCGTCGAACTATCCGAAGAGTTTGAAGAGTAGTGTATTCTACAGTCTGACCTATCGAGTTACTTTGCTCTCTACATCATACAAGAAGCTATTAAGGTGATTGACTTAAGTGTTGAGTCGACCTCTCCACAACACATCTATCCAAGGCTAAGTATTGAATTAGTATATTGTCGACTTGATACATACCAAGGTCAAGTTGACACCTACTTGGAGCTGACCACTAGAGGTTGACCCGACAACGAGCTACCTTCTAAGCCAACCTTCTCCCAACACCAAACATGTAAGCTATTGAACTGTTGACCCTGACGTGATTTGTTAAAAGCTTGCTCTACTTTGTCAGCAACGTCATTGGGACCATAGAATAGGCAACTAATACATGCCTTATCATTTCCTGACATCCACTATCTTTTTCTACTACTAGATTTTTTTTGGCTTGTTTATAACATTACCCTTGTAAATTATTATTTTTCCTTTACTAATAGAAATCCTTTTTGTAATTTGCATTAATCTAGGAACCGTTTTTGTAATTTACACTAACCTAAGACTTACCTTAATCAAGTCATATAAATACTTGTGTAATGTAATAGTTACAACAGTCAATACAGTGATATTCAGATATTTTTCTTTCTTACCTGAGCTAGGTTACTCTTATCTAGCCCATCGAGCATGAACTAGTGGCGAGTGACCTCCGACTATACTTGTACGTCATATCAAGTACGACCTAAGCTCGTTTAAGGCTTTAGTGCATCATATCCACCATTGGTGTACGAGGACCCCTACTTAACCTTTGACTATTATTTATCCTTTAGATTGTCTCGAGGTTTGGACCTATTGCCCCCTTAGTTCGTGTGATATTAAACATTGTGTGTTCATCTATGTCAAATCATATCATCTTGGTATTAGAGTTTAGTTACGTTCGAGCAACTTTGAGTGATTTTTTTTGCTTTCGTGAGTTTTACGAGTTCCTTTATTGTTGCGAGAGTTTAGAAGGTGAGTAGTGTTGAAGAATTTTGCACTCTTTTTGCCTCTATTCTTATACGCTAAAATAAAGTTTGAGTGTTTATTTGTTTATGGTGTATTCGTTGTACTAGCTGTTGGTGTATTCGGTATCATCTTATCCTTGCTATGGTAGGAAGTTTTTGAAAAGTGTTTCTACCGTTAACCCCTTGAAAATAGACAACAATGTTTGATTCTAGTGTACAAGGAGTTATTGGTAATCAAGAGAATGGCACTCGAAATGATTAAGGTTAACAAGGAAGTTTTACACCCCTATCTACTAATGATTGACTGGATAGACTTGCTAATCTAGTGGCTAGTTTGGTGACTGTCATAATTGAAGATATAAGGGGTAGAAATGATCCTTATTGCGAGCGAGCCAATGAACAACCTAAGAGAGGGAATGGTTGAAATGCTTGAGTTAGCACACATACTTGACTAAATTGAGTTGAGAGAGTAGAAAAAGTTGTGGGACATAAACTTATGTTAGATGAGATTAAAGAGGAGGATCAGGAAGATGATGGAATAGAAGAGTATTATGAGCCTGAGGAGAGAAATGTTCAAACTCCTAGAATAGAGGGGTTGAGGATGCATATCCCTAATTTTTCTAGAAGTAGTGATGCTGAGGACTACCTGGATTAGGTAGATAAAATTGAAAAATAATTCAAATGCCATGAGTTGCCAGAGAATGCAAAGGTTATACTTGTTGTACTAGAGTTTACTAGTTATGCCACCCTATGGTAGATAAATATGGAAGCTACCTGAAGAAGAGAAAGAGAATGTGAGGTTAGTAGTTAGGATAAGATGAAAAGAGTCATGAAGAGGAGATTTGTTCCAAACTACTACTTACACAATACCTTCAAAAGGTTATAAGAGTTGGAATAAGGTAGATCAAGTGTTGATTCCTATGTAAAGGAATTCCAGATGTTGATGATCTGATGTGAAGTTGTTGAGCATGAAGATCAAATTGTATCTTGATTCATTAATGGGTTAAAGTAAGAGATTGGGGATATTTTGGAGACCATGGACATTGGATCACTTGATGATGCTATTCGAGCAACTTAAAGATTAAGAGGCGTTGAGTAGGAAGATTTTGACCCCTATTAGTTAACCCATCAATAACTAATTTGTTCTAAGTAAACCTATACGAATGGAACCAAGTAATGTTGTTGAGACCAGACCTACTCAAACTACTCAAGCAGAAGAGAGGGAGATCTTATGGAAGTTTGAGAGAGGCTAGAGCTTAGGATGAAAGAAGCGTGAGATGAAGTGCTTCAAATGTTAAGGATTTGGGCACATGGCTGCTTATTATCCAAATAGAAAAACTATTGTGATTCGAGGTGAAGTGCCAAGCATTAAGATATAAAGTACTAATGAGAAAGTGGAAGAGCCAAAAGAGGTCAGATAGACCGAGTTGTTTGAGGAGGAGGAAATCATTTATAGTGAAGAGGGTAACTTTATGCTAGTTACCTTAGTGTTGAGAAGAACAATGAGTATAAGTCCTGTACTAAGGATGAACAGTAAGAGAATTCGTTTTACATTAGATGCAAGGTGAATGGGTCATTGTGTACAATGATTGTTGATAGTTGGAGCTGTGCCAATGTAGCATTTGTTGAAGTTGTAGACCAAACCCCATTGAAAGCCTTACAAGTTGCACTAGCTCAATAAGAAAGGAGCCTTGTAGGTGAACAAACAAGTATTAGAGACGATCAATAGTGGAAACTATCGAGATGAAGTGCTCTGTGATGTATTGCCTATGAGTGCATCCTATATTATGGTTAGATGATTGTGAATGTTTGATCGAAGTGTAATGTATGATGGAAGGAAGAATACATGTTCCTTGGAGTACAAGGGTAGGAAGGTGAAGTTAAGCCCTATGACTGTTGAACAAGTTAAAAGCATGCAATTGAACATGAATGGGTAGCTGTCATGTGCCTTGTCATTTTTGTATTGTCCTTTTCTACCACTAGATATTCTTTTTGCTCGTTTACAACATTACCCTTATAAATTATTCCATTTCCTTTATTAGTAGGAATCCTTTTTGTAATTTACATTAGTCTAGGACTTACCTTAATTGGGTCATATAAAATACTTATGTAATGTAATAGATGCAACAGTTAATATAGTGATATTTAGACATTTTTCTTTCTTGCATGAGCTAGTGTACCTTACTTACACTTGATTACTCTTATTTAGCCCATTAAGCGTGGATTAGTAGTGAGTGACTTCCGGCCATACTTATGCATCATATCAAGTGTAACTTGAGCTCGTGTGAGGCATTAATGCATCATATCCATTGTTGGTGTACAAAGACCCTTGCTTAAGCTTCAACTATCATTTATCCTTCGGACTGTCTTGAGGTTTGGACCCACTATCCCCATTGTTTGTGTAATACTGGACGTTGTGTGTTCATCCATGTTGGACCATATCAAGAAGGAGCCTAAAGTTAGTAGTAAACACTTAAAAGAACATCAATCTCAAGCTTCTGACCTTTAGTGGGAGTAACCAACCTAAGGAGTGTTTGGATTAGTTGCCTAGAGTCAAAACGATTTTTGAGTGCTATGAGCATGATGAGTGGGCTAAGGGGAACTTGGCCTCTTTACATTTGTTGAATATACGAGCTTGTAGTGATGGAAGAGCGAGTTTGAACTTGGAGACTAATGAACAAGTTGATGAGCCAACAATTTGTTTTAGACTACTACAAACAAGAGATGCTCCATGTGTTTCAAACCATGAAACAAGGATAGTTAAGTATAGATGAGTAGTTGCAGGATTTTAAAACATTCATGATACACTACTAATCGTATGATGTGGCTTGGGGCTAAACACATGAGGCACACTAAGAAGTAATCAAGGACAAAGGAGAAAAGGTTTAGTAATTCCTATGCAACTACTAGATATGACAAACTAATAACCCATATGGTTTAACAAACACTTGATATGATGCATAAGTGCTTGTAAGGGGTACTCACTACTACTCTTGTTAAAGGACTAGATAAGAATAAAGAAGAGAGTTACTTTCAAATGTAAGTGTATTGAACTTGGAAGATGCCAAGATGTGGCTGGAATACATTATAAGGCCATTAGTGTACATAACATAATGAAATAACATAAATGAGTAAGTGACAATGAGGGTACAAAAGAGGATTCCTAGTATAATTCTAAAAGGGTAAAATGGACAAATAATACAAAGAACATGTTAAGAAATGATCATGGGATCATATATATGGGGATACGCATCATTATGGAATTGGATGCCCTGACAAAAGGTAAAGAGAAACATGTTTGGCTAATCTTTAGTGGAAATTGAAGCTTAAGTTTTCTAGTAACTTGACAATTATGTTAGAAAGCTTAGTAGTGAGTAATGCATAGGTCATATTAGTTGACCTAATTTGATCAATGTAGAAGGGTGGATAGCTCAAGTCCTTATTAGGTTGGCTTGGTATCTAGGCAACTAAAGCTGGGGCTAAGTCATTTGACTTTCTAAAGTTTGTTGACATGTCCTAAATCAGGTTGGAAGTTCTCTTGGCCATGATCATTGTCTTGTATTCAGGTCAAAAGAAGTGCAATTATCTTGGGAAATAAAAGGAACCCTTACCCCTTAAGGGTTTCAAAGCTAGAACATGACAAGTAAGGCCTTAAAGTCTTCTAGCTTGACTTTAGGTTAAAGGTTTGGAGACTTGATTCTTATCATTGTAAGAGTCCTAAGAGTAAAGCATTGTCAAGTTCCAAGGAGGACTAAGAGACGGCATAGCTAATGTGGTTGAGCTATAGCCTTGCAACACTTTTGATGACATAATCAACTACCTATAAAGGTTTGTAGACACCATCTTTCCAACACCCCCCCCACCCTTATTTTTTAAAATAATTTTTTAGAATAAATACAAAAAAAAAAAAGAAAATATAGAAAAATATAAGGAAATTAGAATGTACAAAAAATATATAAATAAAGAAATCTAACAAAATAAGATTTTTAGGAAGAATAAGAATCTTGAGCCGTTTTAGGGTGATTAAGTTTAAATTTAGGTAAATTTTTACTTTATAAAAAGAAAATTCAGGTCATTTTAAAGCTTAAATGTAATTTATTTACAATACAAATCAGGGCATAGGCCAATAGCCAATCTGGTGCTATATTTGGTCTTGACATTCAGGTGAGTCAAAGGTCTTGCATTTGATTCTAGGCAAATGCATAAAGTGCATTTTCTCTTTTGCTCCCACCACCTTTGCCACATGTCATAAGATAATTGGATCACATGTTAAGTAATTACTCATGGCAACCAAGTACTTGTCTATGTAGTTGATGTGGTGCTACGTAAGTACTACATCATCATCTCCCTCACTCCATAAATCTTAGGTTTTCTTCCTTTCTCCCTTTTCATCTAAGCCTCTTTTTGATGTTTTTTCATCCTTTTTTTTCTCCATGATTTCACCAAATTAATGGTGAAATCATGGAGATCACTTGAGATACTTTGAATAGAGCCCAAGAGCTCATCCTAATACAATCATTTATAGGGTTGAAATGGAGCTTGAAATTTGGAAAAAAAAAAAATTGTTGAGTGGATTTTCCTTTAATTCAAATTTGATTGATTTTGGCTAATATTAGTAAAATCGAACTTACTTGCGAACATTTTAAGCAAAAATGAAGATTAAAAAATAGATTTCGAGCTTTTATTTTGTCAAAATCACATTGCATTTCATCAATTTTGAATCAAATACATCAATAACCATGAAGTCGAATCTTTGACTTTAATGTGAATTTTGACCTTCTCGAATTTCCTCAAGCTAAGAACACTATAAAAAGGAGTTTTTGGAGCTTGTTTTTTCGTCAAACTCTCATCCTCATTCCATCTCTCTTATTTCTTTTGAGCTCCCTCTTTCTATATAGGATTTTGACCTCCATAAGGATTGGCAAGGCAAACCACCATAATAGGAGCACTCTCTAAGCTTTATGCTTTTAAAAGCCACCACTCTTTGCAATCGCCATGCCATTTAGCTATCTCAACTACTACCACCCATTTAGACCTTTAACACCACCATCATAACCATCTACTACCGCCTCTTGGGTGTGAACCACTTGTATTGTGACACTCTCTACCTACTAAAACTACCTTATGGACACTTCCTTACAATCCAACACCTACCAACTTGAGTTATGCGAACACTTCCCCCTCTACCCTCTACCCTCAACCCAACCACCATCTAACACTTACTAAACCACCACGAAACACTAGAAACCCTTCACTATTCTCCCTTTTGACAATAAAAAACTTATGAAAACTCACTTTCCCATTTAAAATAGCGATTGGAATCACCTGTAACAACTACTTTTAGCTACTACTTTCATCTCCAAGCACGACTCGAATTTATACCTAAACTTAGCTCGAAAAACCAATTTGATCCGTATCCTATTGTCTCAAATTAACTTGTGTAAAGCAAGCATCAAGTTTGTATCCTCTCTTGTTTTGCATATTTATTATTATTACTATTTCGTTTTGTTGTTGTTGCTTTTTTTTTTTTTTCTAAAAAAGGGAACAATATTTGTAAAGATACTTCTTTTCTAAACACATTTTGAAAAGGTGTTTTTTTTTTTTTAAACTTTATTTATCTTCCTTTTCTTAATAGGTTTGTTTACGTATTTATGTACATATATAAATCTTTTTCCCCATTATCTCTTAATTTATTCACTTTTCCTTTTTTTAGCACTTTTAAAAATCTACTTAGAAAAATGTTTCAATAAAAATAAAAAGAACAAATGGACCCTTTTTCAAAAATTAGGATGAAATTTAAAATTTTCTTTAAAAAAGTAGACACTAAAAAATTAAGGCTTTTTTCTTATAAAGTAAATGGTTAAGAAATATACTCTTGGTTAATTTTCATAATTGAAATTCACCAACACACCTAAAGTTTTGAAAAAACTAAATTATAGGAAGTCTAATCTCTACTAGAGAGTATCCAAGCATCTATAAAGCGACTTAAAATATGAATTTTTTTTTTAGTTTCTCTTTTGTAAATAAATTTAATTTCTTGTTTCCTTCTCTTTTTGTAAATAAAATTAATTTTCTATATTTATAAATTTAGTATTATTATTTCATGTTAAAAGGTATTTTGAAAAAATAAAACTAGATTCAAAAGGTTAAAGTAATACCCATTTAGAGTTTAATAGGTCAGCCTTAAATTCAAGTTATTTGGTTTCAAAAATCATTTTTCAAAATTGATTTTATCGAACCCAATTGTTTCTAATTTAGTTCTTTTCCTGAACCCGATTAGGTGGTAACTTTAAACATTTTTAAAGCCCCATAAGAAATCGAATTTTCCTTGTTTCTTAGTCGATGATTAGTGTCCAATGGGTTAAGTTTTAATATTAATTGGATGAAGAAAAATGAAAACAAAAAAATCAGACTTGCCAACTTTGCTACTCCATTAGAGGACTGTCAAGAGGGCTAGCTACTTAAACCTTCTGAAATTAGAATTCTTTTTCAAAGTACCCTTTCTATGTTGTATTTCCTTTTTGTAAATATATTTTGTTTATTTGTATATATCTATATTAACCTTAATGCAGGTGTAGTAGGGGCATATTCTAGGGGATTTTACTGCATCATGAATGTGTATTAGATAGAGTTAGAACTAGGTCATCATAGGACCTTAGGTAGAGGGCTATTATGTAAGCTTTAGATGTTGTAAGGTAGCTATTATGTAAGCTTTAGATGTTGTAAGGTAATCACCTTTTAAGATTGATTAGGTTACTCTACTTAATCTTCAATATGATCGATAAATTGTTTCTTTGAAAATGTGTGAGGTTATAGAGCTTAAGAACCTTTAAAACATACCCTAATTATATATATAAACCTTTAGATCGATGAATAAATAATAATGAGGCATGTTAACTGAAGGTTGTCAATATTTCAAAATCCTTGTATTATCCATGTAAATTTCATGTGCATTAGTTCTTTGTATAGGACTTTTTTTTTTATTATAAATTGATGGTTTTACCTATGCTTTGTATTTCCTTGTAAAATACTTCCTTGTACAAATATCTATGTATATTTCAAAGCTATGGAAAATTCAATTTCAATGTAACATTATTTATTTCCCTGTAATTTCAAATTTATTGTAACAATGGGATTTCGATACAATTGCAACCTTAAAAACCTTAATATTGCCATGTTATTATTTAATCATCAGCTATTTGTATTCACATGTCTTCTTAATACTTTTTTTTTCTATTATTTATCTATAAATATTCGTGCTAGCTAATTAAGTCTTTATTCCTAAGAATTAGGTTCATAGATAATCGCATTTGCTACCCCATAAATATTGCACTATTTTTTTTAAGAACTTATTCTTAAATGATTAAAAGTGAAAAAAGAATCATATTAATCCTTCCTATAAAATAACTTTTAGGTAGTTGCTATTTTATTCAAAATAGTTAACACCCTTTTAACTTGTGTGATGTCCTCATTAAAACTTGTATATAGTCTTCCTCAAGATTTTTTTCCACTCTCTTTGTAAATATTATAAATAATTCTAGATGGTAATAATAGATTGCAAAATTCAGCACCATGCAAATTGTGATTACTTAATGCATCTCCGAGGTTGTATACATGAAAGAGCACCACAATAGAAAGAACTAGAAGAAAATAAAAGAGGATTAGTGAATCTTGGCAGCTACTAAAATATGACACATCAATCGGTCCTACTTGGCCTATAATTCATCAGATATGACTCATCGGTCTAAACTATAAAGTTACTCTTCACTACTACATATTAAAGGGAATAGATAAGAGTTAAGTGAAAGTGAGAATACTAAGGTTGCTAATGAAGAAAATTGGTAATATTTAATAATGCAATGAGTTGTTGTCTACGTGCAATAAATAGGGTTTATATACTAGCCTACTGAGGTTACAAAGCATACATGGAAAAGACAGAAGGATAATTTACAAGTAAAATACATGAAACATATTAAAAAGAGTAAAAGAGAAAAAGAATATTCGATACAGAAAAAGTAAGGAATTCTTTTGGAATATTGTGTTAGAAGACACATATCGCATGGTGGTTGGCAATCTGAAATATAATACAATTCGAACGAAGTGAAGAAAAGAGTTAGTAGTCAGGGTAGACTTAATTTGGTTTAGGTCAAAGCTTGGTTACCTAAGGATGTTTAGATCCCTTTCTAATTGGGTATCTTACAGTTCTGCTCAGACAAAGGTAGGATGCTAGTTGGCTCAGGAACTACTTGGATCATGGTATGAGCTCAGCAATATGTATGGCTTCTCAGGTGGTCAACATGAATGCTTGGAAGGTTGACATGATTGCTTGGCATCTCGGAAATGGTACTAGTACTAATGAGGGCTTCACACTTAGGTTGGTAGTAGTATAAAAGATGGAGATCGAAATAGGACTCCTCATCCTGACTGGGGTCTAAAGCTATTATTCTTCGTATGAGTTCTTATAGTCCTCTAGCTCGGTTGTATGTTATTGGTCTAAGGTGTTGATTCCTTTCAATTGGTTGGGGGTTAGAACGATTTGTCCTTAAATCCGAAGAGGCCTTTAGTTCTTATTTTATCACAGCTTTTGTGGGCTCTTTCTCTAGTTGGTGGAGAATCAGGTTGGATACATTAAAGGTAGAGGAAACACCATAGTTCTTGAGCAATGCAATCTGGTAAGCATTGTGGTTGATCTTCTTTAAGACCTTGAATGGACTATCAACTTATGGTGATAGCTCACTCTATTGTAGGTGTGGAAACCTCTCTCTACTAAGGTAAATCCATACTAAGTCTCCTAGTCTCAAAGAAATAGTTTAGCGACCATAACTACCGATCTCTTATTATCTCTAGTTGAACTTAGTGATCTTCCTTAGTACGGACTAATGTAGTTCTTGTAATTCTTGGGCTCAAGTGACTTCAAATTGACTTTCTTCAGTAGCTACGGGATACCAATTAGATCAAGAGGGATAGTGGGGTTGTAGCCATAAACGACCTCGAATGGGGTCTTCCCAATGGTACTGTGGATAATTTAGTTGTATGCAAACTTTACTGCTGGCAAATATAGATCCCAATCTTTTAAGCTTTTTCCCATGATAGCTCGGAGTAAATTTCCAAACATTCTACTCACCACTTCAGTTTAGCCATCAATTTTAGGATGGTTACTAGAGTTGAACATAAGTTTAGTTTTAAGTCTTCTCTAGAGAGTCTTCCAAAAATAGCTTAAGAATTTTGGTGTCCTGATCTAAGAGAATGGTCTTTAGTACTCTATGTAGTCAGACAACTTCCTACAAAAATAAATCAGTAACATATAAAGCATCATTAGTTTGATGGCACAGGATGAACTATGCCATTTTGCTAAAGCAGTCTACTATAACAAAGATTAAATCTTTTCCTTTTGATCTTCAAGTCAACCCTAAGATAAAGTCTATGTTAAGGTCAACCTAAGATATGGTCAGTATAGGTAAAGACATATACACTCCATGGGGCTCTCTTTTTCCCTTGGCCCTCTTATACACTTCACAACTACCAACTACCTTATGGATATAATTGGCCAAACTAGGTTAGTAAAAGTTCTCTTTCAACAAGTTAGCTATTTAGTCACTCTAAAATGACAAGATAATCTATTACTATGAGCTTTCCTAACCAATAACTCGTGTATGGAATAACTTTGTATACATAACCTTCGATCCTTGAACAAATGGCCATCTTTAATATAATATCCTCTAATAGCAACTCTTTCTCTACAATACTCAAGAATAGGACCAAAATGGGGGTTACGAGCATATTGCTTAGTGATAAGTGAAAATCCCAGTAATTTCGTTTGTAGGGTGGTTAGTAAGGTGGTTAATATGGTTTACCAACACGATAGGGCATCCACAACCACATTGGTATTTCTCTTCTTATGTTGAATCACATAGGAAAAACCTTCCATAAATTCTAACTACTTTGCTTGCCTTTTCAAGAGTTTATTCTAACTCCTAAGATAAGATTCATGGTTAATATAAATTGCAAATTCTAGTGGTAATAAATAGTGTTTCCAAATAGTAAGAGCTTAGAAAAAAGAGTATAACTCTTTTTTCATATAGGAAATAGTTCAATGTGATACCACTAAGCTTTTTACTGCAGTAAGCAATCGATCGTCATTATTATATTAGAATGACACCAATTCCAATGCCTCATGCATCACATTTCAATTCAAATGGCATATCAAAATTTGGTATGGATAAGATAAGGGTAGTAGTGAGCTTCTCCTTGATTTCCCTAAAGCTATGTTTAGTTTGGTCATTCCATCTAAATCCATCACTCTTTTTCATTAACTTGATTAAGGAGGGCTACGATTGTACTAAAGTTTTTAATAAATTTCCTATCGAAAGAAGCAAGGCCATGAAAACTTCATACTTCAGTGACATTCTTTGATGTCAGCCACTCCAAGATAGCTCGAACATTTTCTTTATCTACTTAGATTCCTACATGTAATACTACGTACCTAAGAAAACTAACTTCATTTTGACAAAATATACACTTCTGTAAGTTCCCATATAACTTCTCAACACGTAGAATGTCAAAAACAACTTGGAAATGTTGAACATGATTGCTCAAGTTAGCATTGTATACTAATATATCGTCAAAGTATACGACTACATATCTTCTAATCAGCAAATGCATCAAATGGTTCACAAGCTGCATAAATGTGTTTAGCACATTTGTGTGTTTGAATGGCATAACCAACCACTCCTAGAGACTATGCCTAGTTTGGAAGGTAGTCTTCCACTTATCACTAGGCCTCATGTGACTTTGAAGGTAGCCACTTTGTAAATCAATCTTTGAAAATATCTTAGTTCCATAAAGCTCATCTAACATGTCATTAAGCCTCAATATTAGGTACCTATACCTGATAGCAATACAGTTGATAGCATGGTTGTTAATGCATACGCACCATGAACTATCCTTCTTTGAGACGAGCAAAGTTGGTATAGCATAAGGACTCATGCTCTTCCTTACATAACCTCGCTTTATGAGCTCGTCATCTTGCCTTTTCAACTTGGCAGCCTACTCAAGATTCATTCTGTAGGTCAGTCAGTTTAGCAGGGTAGTACCTGATTGTAAATCAATACATTATTCTATGCCTTAGACTAGGGGTAATCCCTTAGGCAACTCTTCAAGAAACAAGTCGAAAAACTCATCAATTAACCTTTAGATCTCATTAGGAACATATTCAAGATCTCTCAACTCTAACGGTCTTCTAATCAACAAAAACATAGGCTTATCAACCTTCTCAATAGCTTGGAGCTCTCTTCGACTCATCACTAAGTCTTTCTTCTTATTAGCTTGGGTGAGCTAGTTACGGGTTTCATTCACTTAGGTTGGTATCATGGCTTATAGCACAATCTTCTTTCTATCCTTGATAAAGGCATAGGTGTTCGTATATCCATAGTAAGTAACACATTAGTCAAATAACTAAGGTTGCCTAAGTAACAATTGTGAAACTCCTATGGGGATGACATCACACACTACTTTGTTCCTATACATATTCCAAATGTTAAATGGCATGGTTGCTTGTTCAGTGATGTACAGAGCACCCTTATTATGAAGCTAGTATAGCATATAAGGTCGACGGTGCTTAGAGGTCGGTAGTCTTACATCTACACAAAGGATTGTGCAACAATGTTGGTACAACTTCCTCCATCTATAATAATGGTGGCTAACTGTTCCTTGATGGTGCACTTTGTGTGAAATAAATTCTCTCCTTAGTCTTCTTTGAAGCTCGATAAGGAGCTCAACACTCGTCTAGTACTAAGGTCATTACTTCTCCTTGGCCATAGTAGACATAAGTCTTCTTTTCTTCTTCGACTTTAACTCTTCTAGCATCCTTCTCTTCCCTTAGCTTACTTTCATTGGTGTTATCTACTACATCTCCTCGAAGCACCATGGCATGTGATGTGGACCATGACTAAGAACAGACAAGGCTGGTCGCTGAATGGGTCCAAGCTTATTGAAAGCTTGAAAAGGAAGTGATGGGAAATGTGTGAAAGGACGAATATGAACGAAAAAGTAAGGAAAAATCCACAAACAACTTTAAAGGATATGATGCACTAACGGAACTTCTAAGGACTTACAGCATAATTCGATATGATACACGAGTTGATCTGGTGAGGTTACTCGCTACCTAACCTTGTTCAAGGGTTAGGATAAGAGTAATGCTGAGAGTAAACAAGCAGTATTTACGCAAAGAAGGAAACACTTAAGTGTATTAATGATGATTTTGGTGTTTACAGCTAAAAGTACAAGAGATATTTATACCTAAGAATTTAAGGAAATATGCTTAAAAGGGAAAAGACAAAAAGGATATATCTTAATGAAGTAATGTACAAGATACAAAAGGGTAAAAATAAATATTCAAAGAAAACAATCATTAGTGTAACGAATTCTATACATGATTATGTATACATAGTGATGATGTATTGGTGGTGCCGTTGAAAGATGCGGACAAAAAGTACAGTCAGCTTACTTATTCAAGCAGAGGTGGCTTAGTTAGTTCAGAGTCTCTCTATCTCAGCTTTTCAGCAAAGAAGATGTCAAGTCATTGGTTGGCTTGGGTGCAAGTGAGTAGTCTATAACTCGGCGTACTATCGAGAGATGGGTAGTCATTCAACTTGGCATAGAGAGTGACTTAGTAGAGAAGTACTCGAATATGGCATGAGTCAATTGGAGTAAGAGAATCCGCCTTTCTAGGCCTTCTAGTCCTCAAGCTCAGTTATGGGTCAAAGGCCCAGTAACTCGATTCCTATCATTCTCTCCAAATTGATTTAGATTTGGGATTAAATTCGAATGGTCTTCAATCAGCTCTTCGTCGAGGTGATATGGACTGAGGTTAAGAATGTTGAAGGTGTCAGAAACCTCATAGTTCTCATGTAGCTCCAATCTATAGGTGTTATCATTAATCTTCTAGAGGATTCTAAATAGTCTTTCAGCTCTTGCAAATAATTTGTTCCTCCCTTTGCTCGGGAACCGTTCCTTGCTGAGGTGTAGTCATACCAAGTCTCATTACTATAACTGTTTAGTTGTCTTACCCTTAGCCTTCTCTTACATTCTTCTAGTAGCTTGGTCAATGTACCATGTGACTTTGTCATAGATATGCTGAAGGGATTGTACTCTAGCTCTTGTGTCATCAAGGTCCTTTTACGTGGGCATAGGTATAGGGGTATGATTGAGGGGTAACTCGGGATTAAAACCATAGACCACTTCAAAGGGGGTCTACATAGTGGTGTCATGCACTGTTTGATTGTAAGTAAATTCAACCACTGGTAAGTAGACATCCTAATTAGCCAAGTTCTTGCCCACTATAGCTCGGAGTAGTGATCTTAAAGTGTGATTAACCACCTCTGTTTGGCCGTTTAGTTTGGGGGTGATAAGAAGTATTGAATAGTAGTTTGGTCCCCAATCAACACCATAAGGTCCACTAAAAATGGCTTAAGAACTTCAGGTCCCTATAGAAGACTACACTTCTTTGCATGCTGTGTAACTGTACAATCTCCTACAAGAAAAGAGCAGTAATAGCCAAAGTATTGTTAGTTTTAGAGTAGGGCACAAATTCTACCATCTTGTTGAACCTATCCATGATAACTATTACAGAATCTTTGCCTCGAGTAGTTTGCGGTAGTCTGAGAACAAAGTCCATGCTTAATTCGGTCCATGGCCTCATTAGAATAGGCAGTAGCATTACTTTCGTTTTCTCGACTCAACACTTAGTCCTTTTGCCCACGACACATCTTGCAACAAATTAGTGCACATCTTACCTCATTCTCAACCAAAAGAATTAACTACTCAACAACTTATATGTCCTTTTCTCCCCAAAATGTCCAGACAGTCCTCTATTGTGCGCTTCCCTAATCAATAGCTCCTGTAATGAACAAGTCAGCATGCATAATGTCCCCTCTCAAAACAAGTAGCCATCTTCTATACGGTACTCATCCACTATTCTCCCATCGATACATCATCAAATATAGGTCTAAAGTGTGGATCTCTAGAGTATTACTCTTTGATGCTTGCAAACCTAAATAATCTGGCCTGCAGTTCACTCAAGAGTGCATGTCTTCTCAAAAGAGCATCTATAACTACATTGCTCTTTCGTTGTTTGTATTTTATTACAAAACTAAATCCTTCAAGGAATTCAACCCATATCACCTGCTGCTTTGATAACTTGGTTTGACTTTGGAGGTACCTCAATGACTCATGGTTAGTATACAAATTCTCTCAGCCATAAATAGTGTTGCCATACTTATAGTGCTCGAATCAATGTTAAGAGTTCCTTGTCATACATAAAGTAATTTAACTATGGTCTTTTGAGCTTCTCACTATAGAAGGAAATTGATCGACTTTCCTACATTAAGACAGTGCTTATTCTAATGCTTGATGCGTCACATTTTAGCTCAAATATTTTCTTGAAGTTAAGTAAAACTAATACCGGGTAGAGGTCTGATACGAGGCAAGCGCACCTATCAATTTTAATATAGTGGATGTGAGTCCGAGTCGATCCCTCAGAGATTTTGAATACTAATATTAACTTTAGCTTTATTATCTAACCGGAAAATAATTGTGATAAATTGAATGAATTAAAAATACTGAAATTAACAACTAAACTACTTATGAGACTTAATTATGCAAATTAGAAAGCAATAAACTACTAACGACTTCAAGTATGCAATGATGTATTTAGGAATTATTTCCCCTAGTGTTTAACATGTAACCTTTTTAAAATATATTCAATTTAGTTTCTATTATTCTTGATCGGAGGGATTCACAATTAAAGCTAATATCTTTCTCAAGCATATTAACCCTAATCCTAAATTATTTACCGGAATCTCTTCACATAATAATATAACTTAGAATTGCATTAATGTATAATGAATTCCCACACAAACAATCAACTTTTCGGAAGAAACATGTATCTTATCTCTAAGTATACATGTAATTCTCTCCAATTATGCTAAGATCTAATTATACATGCAATTTCTCAATCAACATGCATAATATCATATATTGACACTCTAGAATTATCAATCAACAATTAAACGACATAATTGAATCATGAAAAGATAGAAACTTTATTGAAATTATAATTCAATCCAAGGGTTACATGAAACCTAGGTTCCATAATCCTAAATACTTGAATTCTAAGCTATCATAACGAATCTAAAAACGAGTTCCATAAAAAACGTAAAATAAAGCATGAAAAACCCCTTTTGATTTGATGAACAATCTCTCTAATCTTGAAATCGATGTTGTTTTCGCTTCTTGATTGATGTTCTCCTCAAGTCTCTTCTTGTCTCTTGTGTCTTTCCGTTTCTATAATGTCTCTCCTTCTTTTAAACCCTAAGATATCCTTTTATATGTGTATTACACGGATTTTATTTTCGTCACCAGATACGGCCTGGGACATGGCCGTGTCTCCAGGTCGTGTAACTTTCTACACTAAGGCAAAATTTCTACACAACTTCAAAACTTCATAACTTCTTCGTTTGAACTCGGAATTGAGTGAAACTGAATTCCTTTTCTTCATTTTCGAGCCTAGAACGCATTTAAACCTTAAAATAAACATTTTACTCAATTAAGTATCAATTTCTTTAAAGAAAACCAAAAATGTGAGGGAAATACCATAAAATCACCATATGAAATATGTTTAAAATCAGAGTTATCAAATTTCCCCACACTTGAGCATTTGCTTGTCCTTAAGCAAATAAATCAAAACAAAACTTTTAGGACAAGAAATACTAAACAAAATTTATCACTGTTTAAGAAACCGGTGAACGAATACACTTGACCCGAAGAAAGGTAAGAAAATCATTCTCAACTAACTTGCAATAATAAAGTCAACCAATTTCATCTGACCATATTCGAATGCTCCAAAAATACTTAATACTAGAATTCACTAGTTAATTTATGAAAATCAAAGTTTAACCGAACCATTTAACCAAGGATTCTTAAACTAAAAATTAGATTTAACATCTCGCCAACTAAGAAAGAGTCATAAAAATTTTGTCCATTTGACTAAAATGTATACAATTCTCTCTTCCATCTCACCAAGCACCATAATCTAAAACAAACACATTTTACATCCACTCTTCCTCTGATCATCCCTCTAGTTCATGATTTTGTTGAGAGGTCTTTTGAATTTACTTTATTTAAACACAATTGTGTTGGTAGAGGGAAAGAATCTCGCTCTTCTAACGGACCAAGACCGATCCATACCAACTTATTTCTTATATTGATAGCGGGAAAGAACCTTGCTCTTCTGACGGACCAAGGCCGACCCATATCAATTTTTTCATTTGAATTGGCATTGGGACTCAATCTCGCTCTTCTGACGGACTAAGACGAATCCTTACCAATTTTTCTATTCATACACTTGTTATTACTTTTGACCTCCAATCATTATGATATTTCAGGGGTTTCTCAAAAGAAGAATTTCATTTGCTTGTTTGTTAAAAATTATAGGACTCTTAAAAATTTCTAAGAGAAAGGTATACACAAAAGTAAATTTAAAAATAACCATGACTAACTCTCAACTAGTGATGTTGCTCCAATCTCAAATCTTAAAATCCTAAGCTAAATAACTTGTAACTTTGCCTTCCAAAACTTTGACAAATCAATTCTAGTAAAGTATCATAAGGTCAATAATGATCAGCATGACATAGTTGATTTGGCTTAATACCAATTAATCACCTATTGCAAGTTAACTTAAAAATTATAGGGTCAAATATGAATAATTGGTTTCTTAAACAGTAACAAATTTATATATATCCCTTCCCCACACTTAATAATGTACATTGTCCCCAATGTACCACAAAAAATCATAGCAGCAAGAAATGAAACAAGAAAAATCAGCATAGGGAAAAAGGAAATACATGTATTGAAAAAGAAACTAATACTTCCCTGCCTTGAAGCATAAGATACTCTAGTGGAGAAAGAGTGGCTAGTAGCTTGACAATGGTGCCCTCATGAGTAGAACATGAAGTAACAGATTTGGACCTCCTTTGAACAATCTACTTTTCACAAGTTTTCATTGACGACCTGAGAAGAAACATTGGATCGGGTTGGATTAGATGAAGAAATGTGTTGATGAAAAGTAAATCGTGAGGAGAAGAAGAAGAGAAGACAAAAGAAATATGTGTTGATGTGTGGAAGTGTGTGAGAGAGTGTATGTATGTTCGAATAAATAGGGTATGTACTGAATCGTGTAAGTTTGGGTCGACACGGGCTGAGACATGACCGTGTCCCTTGCCCGTGTAACATTTTGTTCCATCGTGTCTAACTTGGATGCACACGGGCGGGGATACGACCGTGTCCCACGCCCGTGTAAGTTTCTAAGCTTGGGTGGTGTCTGGACGCACACGGGCTGGGATACGACCGTGTCCCACACTTGTGTAACATTCTGTTCATGGGTGAAGATTTCTGGGCACACACGGGCTGAGGACACGACCGTGTCCCTCGCCCGTGTGACTTTCTGTGCCCACGGCGTAGGATCAAAGTCTGGGCGGACACGGGCTAGGACACGACCGTGTCCCACGCCCGTGGAACTTTCTGTAGGTGGAAAGTTTTGAACGTCTGCATGGATACGGGCTGGGACACGACCGTGTCCCTCGCCCGTGTGATAATTTTTTTTTTTGAATTAAATTTAAAGATAAAGGAAACTTAGAAATAATAAAACTAAAGAGAAAAGGCAAAAATAAAGCTAAGAGAGAAAAGAATTATGACGAAAAATTGAAAGAAAATCTACGAAGCAAAGCAAAGTTAGATAAAACGGAAAATAAAATGAAGAAAACTTAAAGAACTAAAGCGTAAGCAAAGTTAGACATGGGTTGCCTCCCAAGAAGCACTTTAGTTAATGTTGATAGCTCGACGAGATATGTCTTCTCATGATTCTTCATCCAGGTGGAGATAGGACTCCTCCTGTATCTCGCTTTCGAACTCTCTATACGAGCATAAATTTGCCCTTAGGCCATCGACCTTACCAATTCCATTTCATTGGTACATAACTTCTATAGTTTCTCTCCTTATCATGCCACTTATCAAATTCATGTAGCCTAAACTTTTTCATCTTGTCCGCTTTTACCTTAGATGCGGTTGTCATTGGAAGTTCTGAACTTTTTACCATAAAGACATGTTCCAAATGATTTCTTAACAGTTTTGGTTCCAAAGATGGTGGCTTCTCTTTGAAAGATTTTAACCTAAGATCCTTTGACTTATGGAGTTGATCAACCCCCTTTTTGTCTACAATAGATTCATGAACTTTTATTTGAGATACCATTTCTGCACAATTGGGGTTGGTTACCAAATTTTCATCTCCCTTTTGCAAGCAATACCTTGAGGAATCTTTAGCAAGCGTTTCCTACACACATGTAGATATAACAACATTAGTGGCATTAACATTGCGACATATGTCCTCTAGGTCAAGAAATTTGTTTATTGCCTCTAGAGTTTTAAAAACTATTTCATCATCCCCGACCCGTAATATCAACTTATGCTCACTAATATTAAAAACAACTCTAGCAGTGGCTAGGAAGGGTCGACCTAAAATGATTGGCACCTTAATATCTTTATCTATATCAAGTATAACGAAATCCACGGGAAAGATGAATTTGTCTACTTACACTAAAACATCCTCTATGATGCCTTTAGGGTATGTGATAGACCTATTAGCTAATTGAAGACTCATGCGAGTTGGTTTAGGTTCTCCTAACCCTAGCTTTTTGAACAATTTATACAGCATCAAATTTATACTAGCTCCTAAGTTTGCCAAAGCATTATCTACTAACAAATTGCCAAGCATACAAGGAATAGTAAAACTCCCTGGATCGTTTAATTTTTGTGGCAGCTTTTTCTGAAGAAGTGCCGAGCATTCCTCGTTCAATGTAACGGTTGTAAGCTCCTCCAACTTTCTCTTATTCAATAGAAGATCCTTTAGAAATTTCGCATACTTTGGCATCTGCAAGATAACATCAACAAGAGGTAAGTTAATGTGCAATTGCTTGAAAATATCAAGCAATTTACCAAATTCCTTATTCGGATAAGTGTAACTTTGCTTAAGGTGCTGTGGGTAAGGGATAAGAGGCTTGTACTCCTCCACTTTCGGTGGTTCTGTACTTTCTTTTGATTTTAGTGGCTTTGCATCTTCCTTACAGTTGACTTCCACTTCTTTCTCAACTGCTTCCCCACCATCCTTCTTCTCCACTTGCAGTTTTCTACCACTTCTCAAGGTCACAGCATTAACATGTTCCCTAGGATTGACCTCGGTATTCCCTGGGAGTGTTCCCTGTGGTCTTTCAGAAATTAGCTTCGCAAGTTGACCAATTTGGTTCTCAAGGTTGCGATTTGAAGCCTCTTGATTTCTCAGCGAGGATTCAATGTTGGATAAGCGAGCTTCATTGCCTTGAATGTATTTTGTGAGAAGTTCTTCCACACTGGGCTTCTTTTCTTGAGGGAGTGGAGGTGGGAATGGTAGTTGAAATCCAGGTGGGCCAAAGTTGGTCTTCTGCTGACCTTGGTTTTGGTTTCCCCATGAGAAATTTGGGTGATTCCTCCATCCTGGATTGTAAGTGTTGCTGTAGGGGTTATTTTATTACTTAGGTGGATTTCCTAGATAATCCACCTATTCCAATTGTTCTTGTGTTCCATACCCCTGCATACCAAAATCACTTACATCCGATTGCACTTGTTGAGGGCCAATGGAGAGTGCATCAATCTTTTTACTCAACAAGTTCACCTTGGCTGCCAGAGCAGTGGTCAAGTCCACATCATAAATTCCCATGGCCTTTTGCTTGGCTCTAGTGCTTTCCCATTGATAGTTGTTCATCGCTATTCCTTCAATCAAATTTTGGGCTTGCTCAAGTATCTTAGTGTTTAAAGTACCTCCTGTGGATGCATCAATCATTTGTCTAGTGGATAGATTGAGACCATTATAGAAGGTCTGAATTTGCATCCATAGTGGGAGGCCATGATGTGGGCACCTCCTGAGCAAGTCCTTGAACCGCTCCCAAGTGTCATAAAGCGTCTCTGCTTCCAATTGAGCAAAACATGAAATATCATTCTGAAGTTTAGCGGTCTTTGCAGGTGGGAAATATTTCTCCAAAAATTTCTCTACCAATTCATTCCAAGTTGTGATTGAATTTCTTGGTAGAGAGTTCAACCACTGTTTTGCTCTTCCCCTCAAGGAGAAAGGGAATAGTCGCAGTCGAGGCAAAAACTTGATACGAAGCAAGCATACCTATCAATTTTAATATAGCGGATGTGAGTCCGAGTCGATCCCTCAGAGATTTTGAGTACTAATATTAACTTTAGCATTATTATCTAACTGGAAAATAATTGTGATAAATTGAATGAATTAAAAATACTGAAATTAACAACTAAACTACTTATGAGACTTAATTATGCAAATTAGAAAGCAATAAACTACTAACGACTTTAAGTATGCAATGATGTATTTAGGAATTATTTCCCCTAGTGTTTAACATGTAACCTTTTTAAAATATATTCAATTTAGTTTCTATTATTCTTGACCGGAGGGATTCACAATTAAAGCTAATATCTTTCTCAAGCATATTAACCCTAATCCTAAATTATTTACCGGAATCTCTTCACTAAGTAATATAACTTAGAATTGCATTAATGTATAATGAATTCCCACACAAACAATCAACTTTCCGGAAGAAACATGTATCTTATCTCTAAGTATACATGTAATTCTCTCCAATTATGCTAAGATCTAATTATACATGTAATTTCTCAATCAACATGCATAACATCATATATTGATACTCTAGAATTGTCAATCAATAATTAAACGACATAATTGAATCAAGAAAAGATAAAAACTTTATTGAAATTATAATTCAATCCAAGGGTTACATGAAACCCTAGGTTCCATAATCCTAAATACTTGAATTCTAAGCTATCATAACGAATCTAAAAATGAGTTCCATAAAAAACGTAAAATAAAGCATGAAAAACCCCTTTTGATTTGATGAACAATCTCTCTAATCTTGAAATCGATGTTGTTCTCGCTTCTTGATTAATGTTCTCCTCAAGTCTCTTCTTGTCTCTTGTGTCTTTCCGTTTCTATAATGTCTCTCCTTCTTTTAAACCCTAAGATATCCTTTTATATGTGTATTACACGGATTTTATTTTCATCACCAGACACGGCCTGAGACACGGCCGTGTCCCCAGGTCGTGTAACTTTCTACACTAAGGAAAAATTTCTATACAATTTCAAAACTTCATAACTTCTTCGTTTGAACTCGGAATTGAGTGAAACTTGATTCCTTTTCTTCGTTTTCGAGCCTGGAACACGTTTAAACCCTAAAATAAACATTTTACTCAATTAAGTATCAATTTCTTTAAAGAAAACCAAAAATGTGAGGGAAATACCATAAAATCACCATATGAAATATGTTTAAAATCAGAGTTATCAAGGTCAATTTTTCTTTTATCTCAGCAAAGCTCCTCTCCTCCCTTTCTCCCCATTGGAAGTCGATGTTCTTCTTTGTTAGCTCAGTAAGTGGTGCGGCTAGGGTGTTGAAATTCTTGATAAATCATCTATAGAATGAAGCCAATCCATGGAAACTTCTCACATTGGCATAAGTAGTAGGAGTTGGCCACTTGACAATTGCTTGGATCTTCTCGCTATCTACTTGTAAGCCTCCTCCATTGACTACATAGCTAAAATATATTACTTCCTCCTGGCGAAAGCAACACTTCATGAGATTACTAAATAATTTGTTGGTACAGAGGATATTCAAAATGGCTTAGAGATATTTACAATGACTTGGCATATCGGTACTACAAATCAGGATATTGTCAAAGTACACCACAACACTCTTCTCGATTAGATATCTCAGCACATGATTTATTAGTCTCATGAAAGTGCTCGGGGCATTCGACAAGTCGAAGAGCATAACCATCCATTCATATAATCATGTCAAGTCTTGAACGTCATTTTCCACTTGTCTCCTAGCCTCATGTAAATTTGATGGTAGCCAAACTTAAGATCAATCTTGCTGAAAATCTTAGCCTCACTCAATTCATCTAGCATATCTTCTAATCTTGGGATAGGATACCTGTACTTGATAATAATCTTGTTTGTGGCTCGACTATCTACACACATCTACTAGGTTTCATTCTTTTTGGGCACTAGAAGCGTTGGCACAGTGCAAGGGCTGAGACTTTCTTTGACATAACCTCTTTCCAGCAACTCATTGACTTGTCATTGGAGTTTAGAAGCTTACTCGAGATTCATCTAGTAGGTTGGCTTATTTGGTAATGCAACACTGGGTATTAGGTCACTGTAGTGCTCTTATGCCTCAAGTTAAGGTTAACTATTTTGGGAACTGTTTGGCATACTCTTCCAACAACTCTTTGATTTTTTAGGGTAATTTACCTCGCTCCTTCATTTCAATTAGTCGCCTAACCAACATGAGGGTCGACTCGTTAGCATTGATGGCCTCTTAGAGCTTGGCTCTACTCATTACCAGAGCCTTCTTTAATCTACGAGTAAGTTTTGTCTATAGTTTGTTAACTTCTCTTATCAGCATTGGGTTTAATGTAATCTTCCAGCCATCATTTTCAAACACATACATGTTCCTATATCCATCATGGATAACTCTCCTGTTAAACAGCCATGGTTGACTAAGCAACATGCGCGAGGTGCATATAGGCAACACATCACAAAGACTCTTGTCAAAGTAGTTTCCAATTGTAATTGATAGCAATACTTGCCGGGTGACATGTAGTGCTCTCTTATCATTTTGCCAATGTAACTTGTACCGCTTCGGGTATGCAATGGTTGATAACTTCAATTGTGTGACCATTTCGGCTAATGCTACATTGGTGCAACTTCCACTATCCATATTTAATGTTCGCACCTGGTCATTTACCTTATAGGTGGTGTGAAACAAATTCTCCCTCTACCCTTCCTTTCATGAGGGTTCCAAGTTCATAGCGCGTTGGATAACTAAGAGTAATTGATCTAAGTCCTAAGCAAATGCGTTCTCCTCAATTAGATCTTTCTCGCCATTTTCTTTCTCGGTAGTGATCTTCCCCTCCTCGTATTCCTCATTTGTACTCTTTACCTCTAGCTTCCTGATGTTTCCCTTGATCACCATAGTTCTTTAGTTTGGGTACTAGGTAGCCATATGTCTAAACTTTTGGCATTTGAAGCACTTTCTCTGGATCATCTTCTTACCTGATCCTTGCCCCTTCTCATAAGTTCGGGTCGGCACTGCACTATCAAGTCTGCCTTTCTGTTTGGCTCGGACATTAACCTTTTTGATTGGCTCGATGTTCGATTGAACTCAATGACTCACTTGTACAGGTCGGCTAGTTAGCATTCTGGCCAGTACTTAGCTTCTTTTCTGCCTCTCTACTTGTTGAGCTATTCGAATGGCTTCATCCATTGTTGTGAATCGTTGGAGTTCTATAATGTCCTAAATATTACCTCCCAATCTTGTAATGAAACTAGAGATTGTTCATGCTAGGCGGTCCTCTACTTTACATCGGATCATGAGCATTTGAAATTCCTAGACATACTTGTCAACTATTCAGCCTCCTTATCTTAGCTACTGAAGCTATGTAAAAGTGTCTTGCAGATAAGTTTTCAATATGAACTTGTTTCTAATTATTCTCTTTATCTTGAGCTAAGTATTAATTTCTCTATAGCCTTCACATCTCCTCATCGTCTAAAAATTCTTCCACCACATTGCGACGTATTCAGACAACTCAATAGCAACAGTTCTCACTTTCTTGTAATCCTCATATTGATAATATTCAAAGATACGCTCCACCCTCTCTTCCCATTCCAAATATTCATCAATACTCCCAAATCCATTGAAGCTCAGAATCTGAAGCTTTACATGATCAGATGCTCTGGGGACTCTAGCTTGCTCTTCATCAAAATACTCTTCCTCATCCTCTTCATCTAGTTTTCTCAAGTCTATTCTTCATCTTACTTATCTACCTACTCCTCCACCTTAAACTGGTTGAGCTGGGTTCTGACCTCTAATAAGTTGAGTAACTTATGGGGTGTTTTGCGCGGCTTCGATGGGTCAGCAAGTCAACGAAGGAACAGCTTGGGTCAAATCTACCAAAAGGTTAGCTACTTCATTAAATCTCTCGTCAGTGCTTCTCGGAGTTCCTTGAGACTGTTGTCCATGGTGGACAACTCCATTATTGTCATCTCCAGCACCAATTTTTACACTTGGGTTAGTCATTTTCTCTACAGATTCAAAGTTCAAACTCTTCAAATAGGCGATATAGCAAACACTTCCACAAACCAGAAAAGTAACAGCTAACAAATACAGCAATTGAATGAACACAATAACTTACTCTGTTTCACTCATACAAAACAAAGTATAAATAGAACTTCAAACACAAACCACAACTCGAACAAAACTTTCACTTTGATTCTAAGATGATGTGGACTGTAACCAAGAACAGATAAGGTTAGTCGCTAAATGGGTCCAAGCTTACCGAAAGCTTGAAAAGGAAGTGATGGGGAATGTGTAAAAGGACGAATACAAACAAAAAAGTAAGCAAAAACTCACAAACAGCTCTAGAGGATATGATGCACCAATGGAACTTTTAAAAACTTACGACACAATTCGATATGCCGTACGAATCGGTTTGGTAAGGTTACTTACCACCTAGCTTTACTTAAAGGTTAGGATAAGAGTGATGCCAAAAGTAAACAAACAGTGTTTACGTAAGGAAGGAAACACTCAAGTGTATTAATGATGATTCCGATGTTTATAGCTATAAGTGCAAGGGGTATTTATACTTGAGAATTTAGGGCAACATGCCTAAAAGGGAAAAGACAAAAAGGGTATATCTTAAGGAAGTAATATACAAGATACAAAGAGGTAAAAATGAATATTCAAGGAAAATAATCATTGGTGTAACAAATTCTATATGTGATTCTATATATGTAGCAATGTTGTATTGATGATGCCATTAGAAGATGCAAACAAAAAATATAGTCAGCTTACTTGTCCAAGCAGGGGTAGCTTAGTTAGTCTAAAGTCTCTCTATCTCGGCTTTTCGGTAAGGAAGATGTTGAGTCATTGGTCGGCTCGGGCGCGAGTGAGTAATCTACAACTCAATGTACTATAGAGAGAAGGGACAGTCATTCAGCTTGGCATAAAGAGTGACTTGGCAAAGAAGTACTCGACTTTGGTAAGAGTTAGTTGGAGTAGGAGAATCCAACTTGCTAAGCCTTCTAATCCTTAAGCTTGGCTGTGAGTCAAAGGCTTAGTAGCCTGATTCCTATTAGTATGTCGGTTCAGACACTTAGCAGCCATGTGTCCAAAACCCAAGCATTTGAAGCACTTTACCTGGCTTGTCTTCTACACAGAGGTCTATCCTTTTTCATATGTCGTCTAGGTCAGCCTTTCTTTAGGTTGGCTCTAATGGTCCGTTCGGCTCTACTGGCTTACTCTACTATCATTAGGTCAACCATATTTTTCCTTAGCTCGGCATGAATAGGTTAGTGCGGAATAGGAGCTTAGGAAAAAGTTGGCTGAGGTTGGCTCGTTCTCATATGCTTTTTAACCCTTTGCGCTACTTTAATGGCCTCTTCCAGTGTATAGAACCCCTATACCTCCACAATATTATGAATCTCTTATTTAAGTTCGAAAATGAACTACGTCTAATCGGATCATTAGCATTTGAAATTCTTTCCCATAATCATCAATGGATTGGCAAGCGAAGTTCCTGTAACTTTCTAAACGTATCCTATAAGTAGGTCTCGGGTACGAATTTTCACCTTAACAATCTCTTCATCTCTTCCCAATTTCTTACACCTCATCTTCTATCTATTACTCTAGTTGTATTCAGATTCTTCCACTACATGATAGAATATCTAGAAAATTCAAGTGCAGCAAGTCGCACTTTAATGGCATTAATGTACCCATAGCAATCAAACACTTTCTCTACCTTTTCTTCCCATTATAGATATTCATTTGTATCTCCACTTCCGCTAAAGGGTAGGATTTGGACCTTAACAATTTCTAGTCCGTGAGGAGCTTGGCATCCTTGCTTTTATGGTCAGTAATATTGAACCTCTTCTTCCTCGCCATCATTCGATCTACATCCCTAATATCTTCCTCAATCTCTTCCAACTCTAGCCTTCGTCTAGCAGCTCGGTCTACAACTCCTCCAGCTTGATGGGGTTGAACTTTGTGATTAGCTCGGCTACCTTAGCTAATTCGCCTCTCAAGATCATTCTTATGTAGGTTATGATGTGGTACACCTTGTGGTTGCTATCTGTTGACTTGTATCGTAGTAACTGAACTCTCAATAAGATTGTTGATCTATCAATTTTATCATCGACTAACCTAGGAGTGTTACTATCATTTTGACCTCGATTAGAATGAGCACCACTACTTTGGTCACCAATAACACCTTAAACACTTGAATCCGATATAGTGTAATACTTTTTTAACAAATTAACAACACAATATACAACAAACACTTCTTCTTACTACTTAAAACCTTACTAACACATTCTAACAACTTCAACACCTAACACTCACTCGAATACAATAGAAATGTACTTGCTATTTTTTTGCAGTGAAAGATAAAGTATTTAACAGAGTAATAATAGGAACTATACTTACCAATATACGAGCCTCCACTTTACTGCTCATAACTTTAGAACTTACTTCATGTGAACAATTGTAGTAGCTATGGAAGGAACATAGTAACTATTAATAGAAAACATGAACCAAAACTTTACTACAACTTCATACACTCCCTCATAGAACCATGCTTTGATACCAATGAAGTTGATACGTCTTTAGGATTGCATACACGGAAAAGCACCATAATAGAAAGAACTAAAAGCAAATAAAAGAGGATTATCAAATTTGAGCAGGTACCAATAGGATATGACACACCAATTGATCATACTCAGCTAATAATTTGTTGGATATAACTCATCAGTTCAAACTATAGGGTTACTCATCACTACTCCTTACTAAAGGGAATAGATAAGAGTTAAGAGAAAGTAAGAACGTAAGGTTGCTCAAGAAGGAAACTAGTAATATTCAATAATGCAATAATTGTTGCCTACGTATGATAAATAGGGTTTATATATTAGCCCTACTAGGGTTACAAAGCATACATAGAAAAGACAAAAGGGTAATTTACAAATAGAATACATGAAACATAGTAAAAAGAGTAAAATAGACAAAGAATATTTGGTACATAAAAAGTAAGGAATCTTTTTAGAATATTGTGCTAGAAGACATTTGTTGTATGGTGGTTGGCGGTCTGAAATATAATATAATTTAAACAAAGTGAAGAAAATAGTCAACAGTCAGGGTAGACTTGATCTGGTTCTAGTCAAAGCTCGATTACTTAAGGATGTTTAGATCCCTTTTGGGTCAGCTATCTCATAGCTCGACTTAGACAAAAGTTGGATGTTGGTAAGCTTAGGAATTGCTTGGATCTTGGTATTAGCTTAGCAATATGTATGGCTACTCGAGTGGTCAACATGGATGCTCGGAAGGTTAGTGTGATCACTTAGCGGCTTAGAAATGGTGCTATACTAATGAAGGCTTGGCACTCGAGTTGATAGTAGTGTAAAAGATGGAGATTGGAATAGGACTCCTCATCCTGACTAGGGTCTTGAGTTAGTATCCTTCATGTGAGTCCTTGTTGTCTTCTAGCTTGACTATATATGGTTGGTTCGAGGAGTTGATTCCTATCATTACTCTAATTAGTCTTCATTATGTTGTAAATGGACTCTTTTATTCTTAAAAACATGATTCTTTCTTTTTCATTTTTATAAATAATTATAATCCTCTCAAATCAGCAACTGGTCTATACCTTACCTCCTCAAATTCATCAAAATGTTCATTTTTGCAAAGTCTTTTGACTATAAATTAAAGTCTTGTAAATAGCTTATCAGTTAGAAATTTTTTATAGAAAAGTTACATTACTCTTGCAAACTAAAAATGATAATTATTTGTAAATATCAAGTACCCCATAAAATTTTCTTTTTGTAAAATAATTCATCTTCTTTAATAGAGTAGATATCTTATGTTATATTTCTTATAGGTAATCTTTTAAGTGCTTATATCTTATACATATTTTCCTTTTTTCCACTCTAAATTAAAAGTTTGAGGGAGTTGTCAATACCCCTTATTACAACTTGTAAATCCTAGGGTCATATTTTTATTCATGTAAATAGACGTCATTCTTGTATTTCCATTACCTGATTCTTTGTAAAATAATTTATAACTCACCATAGTTTTCTTTTGTTTACAAAATTATCTCTTTGTTCTTGTAAAACTCTCTTTGGTCATGGTTGAGCTAATTTATTTCAATTTTAAGTTTAGAAGTCTCAAAAAAAAAAAAAAAAAAGAAAGAAAAGAAAAGAAAAGAAAGAAAGAAATAAAAATTTGGAGAGTTGCTAATAGGGATGAATTCTTATTAAGGATTCTTGGAAGTAATCAATTTAGCTACGATGGCTAATAGTGACAACACCAAGAGCCTTGATGATACCAACCTTGCCAAGTTAAGGATTTACGCATTGGAACAAATTGCTAGAAAGATGGTTGAAAGGTCACCTTCTTTGTCGATAGTATTACATTACTCAAAAGAATTATGCCATCAAATGAAAGACATTCAAAAGCCCATATGAAGAAAACTATTGGAACCTTGCCCGTGGAATCAAATATCAACTCTACATTGGCAAAAGAGGGTTTTAAGGAATTAGAGAGGAAATTGACTTAATAAATATCTAACAAGATGAAAATTTTAGGGGATCCTATTGGACTTGATTAAGCAGGAATCACTGATCTTACTACATAGGTGTAGAAGGTTTTTCAGGAAATTCAAAGTGCTAAAATTTGGAAAATAAAATGGAACTAGTTGTCCTAAACTACATACTAAGTTTTATGTAAGAAAGATGAGCAAATACATTCAATATGACTAGTTGATGGTCTAGGATTATCAGGATAGCTTAACAGGCTTTGCATTAACCTGGTATGCCTAACTAGACCTTACCTAAATAAATACTTTAGAGAAATTGACTCAAGTATTCTATGAGTATTACAAGTTCAACATTGAGATGACTCCTCCAAATTAGGACTTATGTATTATGAGTAAGAAGAGTAATGAGTCCTTTAAGGAATATGCCCAAAGATGGAGAGGCATATAGCTAAAATCATTCTTCCTCTCCTTTAGAAAGAATTATTATTCATCTTTATTGACTCAATGAAGGAACCATATTACGGGCACTTATTGGGAAACATAATGACTAGTTTTGTTGTTATTATACTTATTAGAAGTTGAATTGAAGAAGCTAACAGGAAAGAGAGTAGCCTTACCAAATTCTAGAGCATACATAAATACTATAATGTTGGATTCAACACCAAGTAGGAAAGGTCCAAAGATACCTTAAAGAAAGTAACTCAAATCCCTATCCTATTATCTTAAGTCTTTGTCCAATTGAGAAAGGAGGGCTTATTGCAATAGAAAATCCTAATGCTAGGATACATACTAAGGAAGTATAACTCATATGCACAATGTGAATTGCACATGGGACAGTAAGGACATTTTACTAACAATTATTGGAAGTTAAAAAACAAAGTTTGAGACTTAATAGATACAAGAGCAATCTGCTTAGACTTAGTAAATGGGTAGGGTTGAATTTCACAATAACCTTTACGAAGTTTGTAAAAGACAAGTGACTCTAATGAAGTATTTTATTTGCATTTCTCCTACTTTTGAGATCATTCAAATAGTAAGGACATTTCAAAGGACAATATTTTCAAAGTAAGAAGGGCACATAGCCCATTAAGTCTTGCTTAATAAAATTGGGATCCCATTTAAGATATCTTGTTGGTTAAAAGGTTTAGGATGAAGAGAGACACCAACCTTAAAATACTTTGAGAGTTAAGTGTCATCATTGTGAGGCTTTTGGACTCGTTCCTTAAAGGAGGACCATCTTAAATTTGATATGCAAATCAAAATGACATTAGGCATTTGCTTTTCTATCCTAAACAAAAAATCCCTTGTTAACCCCATTAATGGAGCATTTTCAAAATTAAACATTACCAAGAACCACCCTACAATAGGGATAATTTGGAGGTTAGGGTTTTCCTAAACACTATACATGAACCATATACACTTTAAGCTATATGCCAAACAAAGGGATGATCACTTTTGTCTTGGGTCAAATTGAAAAATAGAAAAAGAGAGGAAAAGAAGAAAGAAGAAAAAATGAGAGGAGGAAAAGAAAAGGGGCAAGAAGGAAAATGAGAAAATTTGAAAGGAAAAATGAAAAGTCTACCTAAGAAAGAGATCAAGCAACCTCCTTAAATAAGGTGATCAAATTTAAAACACAAAGCCCTAAAGCTTGAAAGGACTGGAGGCACATAGCTAAAAAAGGCCATTCCTAAAGCAAGGCTCATGCCTCTAAATAAAGACCTCGAAGGCTGAAATAGCAGGACAAACAATGAAGTTTCCAAAATCTACACTTCTTGAATAATTAAATCAAAGACTATTCTTGAAATCAAGGTCTGCCTACAATTCTACCCCCTTTAAAAGTCTTTTTGATTCAAGGAAATAATTTGTCCTTGGGTAAAGTCACTTTTGAAATTTGAGCAAGCATAATTTTAGTTTCACCTATGGGTTTCTTGACTTTTAAACCTAGGTTGAAAAGTGATTCCTTCAAAAGATGCCATTTCATTAATATCCATTTTTAAAACTGAGGACTAAAAGCCTATATCATATTTTAGTCCAAAAAGGATCTAATAGATTGATTAAAATTTATTGCCTACAAAATGAACTATAATTTTTAGGACCAAAGTCGAGAGGGAAAAATTTAAGTGGATAGTGCAAGGAAGTCCTCTTACATTAAACCTACTTTTAATGAGATGTCTATTCCCTAGTAAGAAGATATTTGAAGGCAAAAAATCAAGTTATTGTGTTATTGAAAAAGCCTACCTTATGTAGGCTACATTGGAACTTGTGAGGAATCTGAGTTTGTTAGCAAATCTTCCAGAAAAAGAGAGGAAAAAAACCAGAGAGAGAGAAGAAGAAGAAGAAGAAGAGAGTGTGAAAAGAAGAAAAAAAAAAAAAATTTTTTTCACAAGTGTTCCATCTTTTTTTTTTCCCCAAAATTCTTGACAACTTTCAATGGCCAAGTGCAAGAATGATCATTTCATTTAAGTCATCTTCTCCTAAATCAACCTTAGCAATTAGTTTCTTTAGCTCTAATATGTTCACCTAATGGTTAGTTTTTCTTCTTATCATTCAAGTTTAGGGATCCACTCCTGTTTGAAAATTCATCTTTGAGTTAGCCTTAATATCCATAGGCATCCTTTTTAACATGATTGCCTTCATTGTTGATGTCATCCAATTCTCTTTCAATTGAGGGACATTGTCCCTGACATATGCTTCTTACTAGATAGCTCCTAATCAACAAAGTCTATCATCTTAAACCTTCAAGTTAAGAAGTCTCCCCAAAAATATTTACATAAACTCTTTTGCTATGATCCCCATGGATTGTACTCTTTAGATAGTTGTTCATGTGATGAAATTATCAAATCACTTTCTTGTTGGAGCATTATTTAGATTTTGAAAATGTTAAGATCGCTTGCTCGTTGGAGTGTTGTCCTATCTTTAGATCACTTTCTCATTGGAGTGTTGTCTTATCTTTAGATTGCATGCTCTTAGAGTGCTATCTTGATTTAATACCTCTGGATTGCATGCTCTTAAAGCGTTATCCTTATTTAAAACCTTTGGATCGTATGCTCTTGAAGCACTAACTTGATTCTAAACCTTCAAATAGTATGCTTTCGAAGTGCTATCTTGATTTAAAATTTTTAGATCTTGTTCTTCGAGTGCTATCTTGATTCAAAATCTTTGGATTGTATGCACTCAGAGCATTATCCTAATTTAAAACTTTCAAATCACATGATGATATAAAACTTTTGGATCGCATGCTCTCGAAACACTATCATGATACAAAACCTTTGGATTGCATGCTCTTGAAATGCTATTGTGTTTCATAACCTTCGGATCACATTAACTTGGAGTGCTATCTTGATTCTTTTCCTTTCTTTAAATTCTATTAGGGCATAAACCCATTTTTAGAAGCATAGCCATCTTTTCCATAAAGTATGATAGTTACATGTCCCTTTTAAAGATAGCCTACTCATAGATTGCTATCTCTTTTCCTAAACTCTACAAATCCCCAGTGGATCAAAGTTTAAGGTAGCTAATTGATTGCAACGCTTCCTAGTATAGTTTATCCTTAGGGTAAAAATGGCATCTCTTTTATCTTTATGATAAAGTTTTACATAAATTTTACCATAAAGAGGAGTAGTTATAGACATCTCATTTTTTAAGAAATTTTTTAGAACAAAGAAAAGGGTTTTAATTCATAAATTAAAAAATATAGAAAACATAAGAAAATCAAAATGCAAAAGAAAAAAAAATTAGGAAAATAGGATTTTTGGGAAGAATAAGAATCTTGAGCCGTTTTAAGGTCATTGGGTCTAGATTTGGGTAAGTTTTTATTTTATGAAAAATATATTTAGGTCATTTTAAAGCTTAAATGCAATTTATTTGTCATCCAAATTAGGGCATTGGCTAATAACCCATCCAGTACTACACTAGGTGTTAACATTGGAGTGAGTTAAAGGTCTTAAGTTCGATTCTAAGCAAATACAAAAGTGCATTTTCCCTTTTGCTCTTACTGCCTTTGCCACATGTCACAAGATAATTAAACCACATGTCATGCAACTACATGTAGTAACCAAGTGTTGGTCTATGTGGCTAATATGGTGCCATGTGGGTACCACGTCATTGTCTCCCTTACTCTTAAAGTCCCATGTTTTCTTCCTTTTTCAATGTTTGTCTAGGCCTCTTCTTGATGTTTTTCATCCTTTTTCTCTATTATTTTACCAAATTAATGGTGAAATCATGAAGATCACTTGGGATACTCTAAATAAAGCCTAAGAACTCCTCCCAATATAATCATTTGGAGAGTCAAAATAGAGCTTGAAATCTAAAAAAAAAAAGTTTGTTGTGTAGATTTTGCTCTAATTCGAATTTGATTGATTCTGACCATTTTTAGTAAAAATGAACTTGGTTCTAGATATTATAAGCAAAAAATGAAGATTAAAGAATAGATTTCAGGCTTTTATTTTATCAAAATCACATCCTATTTCATCAATTTCTAGTCAAATGCATCAACACCCATGAAGTTGAATCTTTAACTTTAATGCAAATTTCAACCTTCTTGAGTCTCCTTAAGCTAAGAACATTATAAAAAGGGGTTTTGGAGCTTGTTTTTCCATCAAACTCTCATCCTCATTCCATCTCTTAAGTTTCTTTTGATCTCTCTCTCTCTTTCTTTCTAAGATTTTGACCTCCAAGAAGATTGGTGAGGGAAAACATCATCATAGGAGCACTCTTTGAACTATAAGCTTTCAAGAGCCACCACTCTTTGCAACCCTTGTACGCCATACCCTTTAGCTATCTCAACTATTGCCACCTATTCATACCTCTTGCACTACCATTAAAACCATCTATTACCCCCTCCTAGGTGTCATGCCCCAAAGCGGTAGAGTCGTAACAGCCCCGCCGTATAAACCATCTTTAGATAGAAGTTGGCCTTATAATCGCTATCTTAGACCTGATTTACATAAGGCGTCCACAACTAACCCACTTTGAAGTAGACAGTTTGTAATTTAAATAAATCATTTATCTATAAAAGTGAGGAATTATATATATATATATATGTTATAATTCAGTTATTGCAGTTAAAGTTTACAATATTTCTCTATAGTATTTTTCTAAAATATTACATCATTCGGAAATGAAAAATAATTCTAAAATAAAAACTTAGACCTTAAAAATATGCGTTTATTCTTTAATATTTTTCCTTACACCCCAGGATCCAGCAATTACTAGCTTCAGAGTAGTTATTTGTTGCTTCTTAGCCAGTACCTGTACGATGTCTATAGGGATGTGAGCAATCCACAGCTCAGTAAGTAGGGACGGAGGACTTAAAATTATATCAGAAACACAACAAGGTTTTCAATCACTTATTAGATGCAATGCATGTGTAAGGAAATGCCATCGTACGACGTTGTCTGGCCCATCGTGAGATTAGAGAAATTGCGCTCGCTCTAATCTGGGTTGAGGAGTTGCCGTTAATGCAACAGCTCATGACCAAACCCAGGCTTGTGTAATGGAGACCTTGCTCCTTCCACGACTACCTTCGAACCACTGTCTTCACCCTCGCCACGACCTCCTCTCCTCTCACTTAGTTCGATTGAGGATGAAGAAGGGACCATTTTGCAATCCTGCGCTATCCCTTTCGAAGGGGTCGGTATTTGGCCGGAGAGTCCTAAGTTCCCCTAACGGGTTGTCATGCATGTCCGAGTATGATTACTGGTCGGATATTTGATTAAGTCTAGTTTAGGGTGATCAATCCTTTCATACAAATCATACAATATATGCCAGAACAACAAATAGAATCATAGCATCACCCATAATCAAGCACATGCACACATTCAACTATTTAACAAGCACAACCAAGCATAATCTTAAGCCTCCAAAATACAGCATCGTATTAATCCCAACTTACCTCGACTCCTCGCTCACTCACTCGAGGTCCGATTTGCTCAGGCCATCGCCGATCATCCCTATAATACAAACGTGGTTTCAGTTTTTCATATAACTATTATAGGTTCATTTTATCCTATAACGCTTATTGTTATGTTTGGTTTAAGGTTTAATATACCTAATTATCTAGGTCTTAAGTCTTTTATAATTATTCTAGGTTTGGGGTTAGGTTTGAGTTCGATTTCCACATCGATTTCCACATCGATTTCTAAATTAGGTTTTAGTTCGATTTCTAAGTCCTAAATATGCTCGAATCATAATGTGAAATTAATCACATTAAGCTCGAGTATTCAAATATCCTATTGGGTCTTAATTTAGTATTCTAAGCTATTCGGTACACGCTAGTCCTAATTAGGGTATCGAATTTATCCCCAATGTGAGAAAATCTTACTTTTTTATATAATTACCTAAAATTCAATCTTAATTTAGATTTAATATTATTCTGATTTTTACTCTAATATTATCTAAATAACTCTAATTTTTAAATTTATTAATTTACAATTTCACATATTACTAATTTCTTATATTAATTACCTAATTTCCTAAATTAACCATACTTAATACTCCAAAGGTTAGGATTAGGGTTCCACATCAGAAATTAACATCCCTAAACATCTAATTACTATCTAAATCAGTAATTAATATCCTAATCACCTAATTAACTCCAAATTACCCAATTTTTCCATCATTTTAGGGCTAAAAATTAACTTAAAAATTTTGAAAATTAATTTTAAAAAAATGGCTTCATATCATTGTTTTATATCACATGAGCATCTTACAAAAAAAAAATTGAGCTCCAAACTACACTCCTAAGCCTATTTATTTTTCGTTCTAATTATGCTCGGTTTTGCACAATTTCTTAAGGACCTAATATTTTCAGATGTGATTAAACCAAATCATTATTTTTTCATAAATCTTCATACAATAAAACCTCAGAATAACAAGTTTCATAATTTTCTAAAACTATTTATTATTTTTACAAAATTACACAAGAATCGGGCTGGAAATCGGACTCACCGATTTGGGTGGCTCCGGCCACCGCCGGCCGCCGTAGCCTTGTCGGCCGGCCTAGGTGCTGCCACCATCGTGTGGTGGTGGTGGTGGTGGCCATCCACTTCCAACTGCTCGTCTGGTGGGGGTTCCCTTTAGAGGCCCTAACTGCACAGTTTTTCTTATTTTTTTTTAACTTGAATTTTTCTCTCAATTTTTGCCTCTCCCTAATTTTCTTTGATTTCTAACTGTCCAAATGAGTTCCTAGATTTTTCCTGCTATTTATAGGGCTTTAGTGTAATTATTGTGTATTAAATTAGATAAGACAATTACTTTATCCCTTAAATTTTGGCTTTTGTGTTGCTTAATTCTAATTGGTTGATTTTTCTTTTTCAGATTCTGACTTGCTACGACCAATTTTACATCATTCCACACCTTTCTGATTTTTCCACAATTAATTTATAATTTTCTTTAATTATTTACTAAGTTTTTGGCTAATTTAGGTAATTTTGCGTATTTTTATCTACACGTAAATACGTGTGGGGTACATGTGAACATTCTTAATTATTATTTTGGTCATTCTAAAATTTTTAGTATACATATAATCTATCTCTAGTAATTTATTAGTTATTAGATTACACTTTTCACCTTTTCAGTAATTAGCAATTATTATGCTTAAAATTTGAAAATTTTATAGTCTCCTATTTTATTACTTATTTTCTTAAATTCACGTTTACAGGGTCATTTTTACTAATATTTCTCTCAATGGTTTATGATTTGGGGTTTGATCGGATTCCTTAACCGATCGTCCAAAACCTTATGTTCTAAGTTTAATCCTACGATTAGTTGGCTTAGCTTTGGGGCTTACACTAGGTGTAAACCACCAATACTATGACACTCTCCACCTACTTAAAACCCTTGTCAATACCTCCTTACACTCCAACACCCACCAACTTGAGCTACGTGAGTAGTTCTCTCTACCTACAGCTTGACCATTACCCAACACCCATTAAACCACTATGAAACACCATAACACCTACACTAATCCCCCTTTTGACAATAAAAAATTCATGAAAATGCTCTTTCCAACTAGAAGTAGCGATCGTAATTGCCTATGACAATCGCTCTCAACTGTTGCTTTCATCTCCAAGTGCAACCCTAATAGGTGCTTAAACCCAACTCGGAAAACAAATTCAATTTGTGCCCTATTGCCTTAGATAGACTCACATGAACCAAGCACTAGGTTTATATCTTCTCTTCTTTTGCATATTTATTGTTTTTTATTATTATTATTATTTTTGTTGTTGTTGCTTAAAAAAAAGAAAAAAGAGAGAGAGAGAGAGAACATATTTGTAAGTGCATTTATTTTTTGAACACATTTAGAAAAGTTTTTTCTTTTTTTTTTTCTTAACTTTATTTATCCTACTCTTCTGAATAGGTTTGTTTGGATATTTATGTGTATGTGTATGTGTGTATGTATATATATATATATATGTAAACTTTTCCCCCATTATCTCTTAATTTATTCACTTTTCTTTATTTAGCACTTAAAATCTACTTAGGAAAAATTTTCAATAAAAATGGACCATTTTTCTAAATTAAGATAAAATTTGAATTTTTTTTTTAAAAGTGGAAACTAAAGAATTAGGGCCTTTTTCTTATAAAATAAATGGTTAAAAAATGTACACTTAGTTCATTTTTATAATTAAAATTCACCCACATACCTAAAGTTTTTAAAAAACCAAACTATAAGAAGTTTAATCCCTATTAGAGAATACATAAGTACTTATGGAGTGATTTAAAATAGAGAATTTCTTTTATTTTTCTTTTTTTAAATAAATTTAATTTCTCGTTTTCTTCACTTTTTTGTAAATAAAATTAATTTTCTTTATTTCTAAATTTAGTATTATTATTTCAAGTTAAAAGGGTATTTTGAAAAAATAAAATAAAATTTGGAAGTTTAAAGTGGTATTCATTTAGGGTTTAATGAGTCAGTCCCTAAATTCAAGTTCTTTAGTTTCAAAAATCATTTTTTAAACTTGATTTTATTGAAAACTGATAGTTAAGTTATGGAAAATCTACCAAATTAGTCATAACTTAACTTTTTTTTTTTTTAACCCTAGTTTGGTGGTAACTCTAGACATTTTTAAAGCATCATAGAAATCAAATTTTCCTTAATTCTTAGTTGAGGGTTTAATGCTAATCGGATTAAGGAAAAAAAAAACTGAAAAATTAAGTTCGACAAGGTTGAGAGACAATGTTAGAAGAGTAACCTAAGACTACTAATACTGAGGTTATAACCTATGAGATTTGAGCTTAAAAGACAAGATGAGAAGAAGAAGGAGAAAGAAAAAAGTATTGCCAAACTAAGAACGAATTAAAGGAACAGGAATAGGATAGATCACTTGGAAAGAAGCTTAAAAAGATCAAGTGCTACAAATGCCTCAAGTATGGCTACATAGCCTCTAAATGCCTTAACAAGAGGGTCATAGTCAACTAAGAAGCAGATGTGGCACGATTATTGAGAGTGAAGAAGAGAAGTCGAAGAGTGAAGCCTTCACGAAAAGTGTAAGGCATATTTACTTTGTGTTAGAAGCAAGTGAATCCAACTAAAGGAAGATCCTCACTTGAGAAAAACTTGTTCTACACTCACTCAATGGAGAATGGGAAGTCTTATGCCATCATCATAGATTGTGGAAGTTGTGCAAATGTCATCTCCATTTAATTAATAGATAAGATGAAACTTTAGACCTCCTAACACTTAAGATCATATGAGTTAAGCTAGTTTAATGACAAAAGTATGGTACATGTCCATAAACAAATTAAGATTACTTTTAGCATTAGGTAGTATAAGGATGAGCTAGATTTTGACATAGTGCCCATAAATGCTACCTCTATGATACTTGGATGACCTTAGGAATTTGACTAGTGTGTTACTTACGATGGATTACATAACACTTACTCCTTCTAGAGGGACTAGAAGGGCTTTAGTTTGCTACCTATGAAGGTTGAGAAAATACAAAGGGATCAGGTGGCTATGGTTATGAAGAAGAAGGGGAGGAGAACCTTAGTTACCACTTGTTCTTTGCCTTATCTTATAGTATTGTAGGGATTAAAGTCTAGGTCATCTTGTTTTTTACCCAAAGGTGATGATGAGGTTATTAATCCTAGCTCTCCTCTAAAGAGTCTAAGCTCTTCTCCTAAACACCAATCTGATAAGTAGGGACCAAATATAAGGAAGAGATTGAGTCTATAAAGAGGAAAATTAATGACCAACCAAAGTATGACTAACTAGATAGGCTTATTGGAGAGATGCCATAGCTATTATTGAGGCTTACTAACTAAGCGGGAAAAGAAATTGTAGAGTGTTACTCTTAAGAGTAAGGATGAACTGATCAGGTTAACATACAACAAGAGAAAGAAGCAAACCTTACTTAAGTTCTTAAGCTTATCTTAGAACTCATGCCTTTCATCTACATATGTTGAGACCTTAAGGACACCATGAGATCAGGTTGGCTAACTTAAGTTAAATCTACTACTTATTGATCCATCCTTTTCTCAACTTGCTCCTAAGCAATTGCTTGGCCACGAGTCAACTTATTAGGGGATGCTTAACTATTGGTCTCATGCTTACTTGAGCACTCATAGTATTCCTACCTAAATATGATCTATTTCATCTCTCATTTCCAACCTTAGCTAGAATAGTTATTTTACTTTATTACCATTTTAAGTCACTATTATGATTTAATGCTTCTATATATATATAATTATAAAATTACCACTAAGGTTTAGAGTTTAGCATATAAGTAGCTTACTTGTGTATAGCCGTAGATGATGGCATTTTGCTTATCACTTCTCTTATTGTATTGAGAGACTTTTATTGTCTTACTACTTTGAGATCATAAGTGCTATTAACCTCTTTAATCATTTCGTACCGATATCAATCATTAACTTGACTGTAGTGAACCCTCTTTTAGGAGATGGTGTGTAATATCTATCTTCCTATTAGAACCTCATGATTAGTTTGGTGTTTATATGTGATATCAAACATCATTCTAATCATAAACTTAGTTTGTGTTTATTGTTGGTACATAATATCAAGCCACATTTGCCTTCATATCTCTCATTTTCTAACCTAATATGTAAAACCCTAAAATATTTCATATTTTAAAATTTCTTAATATTATTATGCACATACTTATCGAGTGTTTATTGATTCTTTGGAGACTTAGGCACATCACTATTCCTAGACTTCTTACTTATATTAATCATCTTAGTCTTGAGATTTCCGTCTTTTTAAAAAATCTAGGACTTGAGAATCATACTAATTTGAATTATGTAGTCATAACTTAAAGCTTATTCTTTGATGCTTAATTAAAGTTCCTAACATATTGGCAACATCTTACTTTAGTTAACTCTTGGAAAACTTCATGCAAATAAAGGTTAATATCTCTTATACTTGGACCTTGCTATCTTTTCATATCTTAATGCTTTCTGCAAATAGTGCGGTGCCTTATCATGCAACACATTATCCATATACTTATCATATTCCCTTCTCTTAGCTTTCTAACGAATTAACTATTGGATTTGTTGGTTCTTGCTCCATAGAAAATGCAAGTTCCTTTTTTATAATATAAAGTATTGTTATTTAGCAAAATAATTTCTATGAAATTTGCTTCTATGAGTAAGTGATAATTATGGCATGGAATTGGGTTTAACTATATTATACAATAATTATTTCATTAAATCTTCTATATTATAAAATACTTAATCAATAAGGGTCTTGAAATGTATGATTATTCCTACTATTTTACTTAGGTACAAGTAGCTTCCTTTACATATTGAAGGAATCCTACTGGGGAATTCCTTTAGTGGACTAAACATCCTAACGGCTTGAACCATATGAATTCGACTCAACTATACGTATTAGGTGATTAGGAAAGCTTCGTAATGCTATCTAATAGTTGCTCTTGTTTAATAATTAACATAGCTCTCTTGCCAAATCATCCTTTATTATAACTTATCACTTGCTTGTAAAGTGAGCAAATATTAAGTAACTTGCTAAAATCTAGCCATTATGAGGTATGACAATTGAGTGATTTTATATTGTCTACAACCTTAGCTATAGCAATCTATATGGAGAATACCAACTTTATCATAATTGTAAACAAAGGACCATTTAGTAATTTGTTAATTTGATAAGTGGATTTTCACTTAATAGGTATCTTCTCCATCTAGATTGGTCTCTCAAAAAACCATGCACTTAAACCTATAAATAAATAACTATCAATTATCATGAGCTACTATATGCAACATGGCTTTTGGGTTGAGCCTTAAACCTAAAACATAATGTGAGTTAAGTTATGAGATAAATATCTTGCCTTGATTCTCGATAGGCCTTGTTGGGCCTTCTTACCAACCATAATATTCTAATTATTTACTATACTAGTTGGGTTTGCAAGCTCGAGAAGGAATATTGTAAATGAATTACATTGTTTCTTTTTACTTAATTCATTAAGGACTTACAATCCTTAAATTAAAACAACCCATATCACATATGTAATAAAGGCCCATAATTCATTCCCAATGCAACATGCATAGGATAAATTAGTATGATAAATACATGAAAGATAACCCAACTTTTTATTCAATCTTTATGTGATCATATAAACCATAACTTTTGATAAGCCAAGCTCATTTACAACTAAACGTATCTTGCTAATTAATCACGACTAACCCACATTGAGCTTGTTAAGTTATAATTAACCTTAGGTCTATTACATCAGTTACATGATTGAAAGCACACACAAAAAGATAAGATTACTATCAAGAAATCTTAGTCTATTAACTTTAATTAGTTTGGCCTAATTTACTGATTAAGCCCATCTATACTAATTACTTTTAATTAACTTATTAAGCTTAATAGAATTTTCAATGTTTTAGCCCTACTCTTAGCATGTGTATATGTATATATATATATATGTGTGTGTGTGTGTGTATGTCTTAACTTAGGTTAAGAATATATATGTTCTTAACTTAGGTTTTGTGCTTAATACCTTCTTATGAAGGTCTTCTACAGATAAAGTTGGATTCTTAAATAAGCACAAGTTCTTAATTAGTGATGAAAATAGATCCTCTCAATTTTCCTTTATTTATAAATCAACAGTTAAGATTGTTCAAATTTTAAAATACCTTGTGATGTCATTAAGATATCATTTTTTGCTTAATCTCAGCTGTTGATTATATATGTTAATATCTTAATGGAGTAAATTAAGGGAAACTAAAAGAAAGTAAATTGAGAGAATCTAACTTCAAGGATAAGTACTTAGTTATAACACATTTATTATGTCATGTATTACTTATTTAACAATAGTTAAACTTGGTCAATTATATATGAAATAGCCATTGCTAAAAATTCTCTTAAAAATTTCGCAAATAAAGTGGAGAGGTTTTTAAAAAGAAAAGTTCCTTAAATTGCTAATTTCTCACTTTAAAGATCTCTTAAATATCTTTAGAGATAAAAGACAACCTTATGAAAGCACTAATCTAAACACCATGTGTGCATCCTAACCGTATATGCTAGGGGTCTGAATTTGTTTGATCCTCGCAGCAAGTTCTTATGGTCAAACCTTAATTAAGATAAACTGCATGTTATAGATACCGAAAAGTAAACGCACAAGGTAGTTAACTGGATGAAGGAAAAATGAATATAACTGAAGGAGTCCATCATCTATGCATGTGATAAGGCCTGGCAATAGGAAAGGAATCACGGCTACGTAATGCACTCGTGGGCGTTTGACATTTTTAAAATAGTCTAATCTTGGCCACGACGTTACACATGCATGTATCGTTGTTATACAAGCCAAATTTGTGCATGAATACAAAAATAGAAATACCCAAGAAGAAGAAACAAAGACACATAAGAGAAGATATAGTACATTAATTAGTTCGGGATAGAAGGAGTTCCTTGCAAGAGAAGATCACAGGAGTTTCGTTGGTGTGAATTGAGGAGCCAAAAAGTTGTATAAAACCAAGCAAGAATGTATTATTTTGGAAATATTTGTTTCGTCCATTTGTTTACAGCCAATGAAGCTGTGTTTCTTTGGGGTACTGTACGTGTCCTCGTTAATCAGGTTACATGATCATATGGGCCCTAAGTTTCTGAAGTCAGAAGACAACCGTCATTATCATTTAATCATTATCATCATAATCACCAGTATTATCCATATTAGCTTGCATTTGTAATTTTCCTACACGACCTTTAAATGTAATGTTGTTTAGCATTGCAAATAGTATAAGTTAATGTAATTAAAACTTGACTTTATCTATGAAGTTGATGTTGTTCGTGTCGTTTGCTTAATTTTAAAACCGCATATGAGATGCTTTTAATTTTCTGATTCTCGAGTTCTGTTTTCACATTGGAATCTCCATTTCCATACCCACCGTGCAGTATCAGCATGTTACAATTGAGTGCCGAAGTGGACTTCTTTACATGGATAGTGAGCATTATATTTTCACGACTGAAGTCTACGGATTTTTCTAGTAGCTAAACTTCGGAATTTCGATGACAAACTGTACAAAGTTTAAGATTTGTTTCACTGTATTCTGACTTAATTAATAAATGGAACTTAATCTTTACATTATTTTTTTTTTTCCTGCACTCCAACTATTACATGTTACAACAGCACAATAAGATTGAATTGGATTTATTCCTAAAGATATTAATATTTATACCAATAAACTATAATAGTATTGATATTTATATTGCATTTTATTTCCTGATAATGTATAGAAAAATATGCAATAATAAGCTTGCATATTTATTTTAATGATATTTTAATCAATACTTTCAAAAACATTTTACATTTACGAGACCTTTTATCTAATGCACAGTGAAAAGAAATTATTGGATGCCTTTTAAAGGTAAATTAGGATAACTTAACAGAATCCATGAACGCTCCATATAAAATAACACTTTGAACGCACTCATTTATTTGTAAAGTACGTGATCATATGTTTCAACAATCATATCATATCATTTTATCTCGCAGATTTAGTAAATTCCCAGAACTCTACATAAAACATACCTTCAATCCATCCATGCATGAGGCAGAGTACACTCATGCAAATATTTTAATAACTGTCGTGCTGAAATTATTCGTTTATCAATTTTTATCCTTCATTGATTTACATTCCATATGAATTATCCATCATGATTACATATAAGGAAAAGAGAGAAACATAACTTTGATTAAAAAAAATAAAAATAAAAGAAGTGTTTATTAGCTGTAGCAATATAGAAAAATTAATAACTTAAAAACAAAAAGAATAGATCAGGTATACATTTTGGTGTAAATATAGCTCAAACCTACAAAGAAATGAATAGGTAAAATGAAAAAAAAGAAAAACCATCCCCAAAAATAACAACACTGTAATATTCAGAGACTACAACACACACCCAAGTCATCTATGGGTCACCATACTTGGAGAAGAAGAGAAGCTTGTCAAATCCCATTGCCACTCTACTTTAGAAAAGAAGAAGACAAAAGGTACCGCGAATAAGCAAATGCCCTCAATGGTGTGTTCCAATGGCATACTTATGCCCTATTCCAGGACTAGGTCCTGAGTCCTTATTCCTTCCTAGAGATTGAAAGTGGGTATTTTCATGGCCTTGACCAGGGCTTGGACCGGACCCCTTCGCCTCTATAAGCGATATACCTTCCCTCATAGTACCCTTATTGCTACCCGTCGTTGGCATTTTCGCGACATTTAGTGCACGGCCTTCTGTTGAGAGAAAGACGATGCAATTGAGTAACAGTATAATCAGCATAGACAATGAAAACTTGTAAGCTAGTTTCATGGTTGGGCAAGTTAAGGTTTCTCTTTTGGTCTTTGGTGGGAGAGGCTACAGAGGCTGTATGCAAGGTTTTGGATGCAAGGCAGGAATAGTTTGTGATACGCAACCCGTGAATAATTCACGTACAGCTCCATATATATAGTGTGGATATCATATTGGGATGCCGATGATGTCCTTTTTGTCCTGATTCATAATATGCGATGTGCACTATTCAGTGTATAAGAATAGACCCCAGATTTCTTTTTAAATATATATTTAGGGAAGCGTGTGCTTTTCAATCCCGTTGCCACCCATCAGTGGGCAATATGCCCGCAATGTATAAGATGTCAACAACGTACCACAAAATCATAGACTTTAGTTTTCAGCTGACGTCTGCTTTAGCTGCTTACTCGATTTGGAACCGTGCATGCTTACTTTTCACAAGCATTAACTATTTGTACGAAGGTCGCGATTGTAATTTTACCCTCTAGAACTATTACCTGCGTGTAATTATTTACCGGATCTAAAAAGAAGGGGGATAAAGGCAATGAAAAGATACAACTTTTTCCTACCTTCTCTTTCCATAATTTTCGATTTGAGATTTTGAAAACTGGTTTAGAGAAAAAAAAAAAAAGAGATGGAAATGGATTTTTAAAGTTATTTTTTTCTTAAGTTCTTTAAAGCTACAAATTAATTATGATTATTGTTTTAATTTTTGAAATATTATATAATATCATTGTAATGTTATATTTTTTTAAATATTGAGATAACAACGACTATTGATTAATAACTTTATAAAGAGAGTAACTTTAGAGAATTCAAATAAAAAAAAATCATTATAATTGATATAAATAACTCCATATTAAAAAACCTGCCACAGCATTTATAAATACTCCTACATGTTGAAATTTTATTCATGCTTGCCTACGTTAGACAATACACATGGCCTGTTATTTCTAACCTAACCTGAAAAAGGAAAAGACAAAAAGATAGGTCCTAAAATTGGAAAAAATGAAATATGTATACACAATAGGTCTTGAAATAAAATAATGAAATTTAAGTCCGTCCAGTGAATTTTACTTGATATAACTATCTCAATGATAGATAGATATTTCATATTATTTTATATAATGTATTAAAAGATAATATTAGGTACCTTTACATCCTAAGCTAGAGGAAATAAATGAAAGTTAAAACAGTTTTATGCATTGTTTAGAACCCATCTTGAAATTTGATTCCTATAATTCAATTTCTTGAATTTTCTTTGATATTCTATTAATTGAATAACTTATGAAGAATGGATATGAAATACTATTATTTTGCTTTGTCTCTAATTCTAAAATCCTATTCTTATTAAACAAAGCATGGCATTAGGATCCACGTGTTCGAGTAAGAGCTAGTCTTCATATCGAAAGTTAATCATTTGGTTTTGTCATTTCATCCTTATCTTAATTTACCTATTCATGTTTTCATTTATTTGCAACCATTACTAGATTCATTAATTGAACCCTAATTTTGTTGTTCACGATTGTTGATAGAAATATTACCTAGTTTGCTCATATCTCTAATTACTTCAACGATCATGCATAATAATTTTTTATTCTTAAATCAAATAACACTTTAACCTTCGTTTTTCTATTATTATTCTTATTCTAGAATTTTCTTGATTCTAATTATTTCAAACTAATAATTAGACAATTCAGATTCTTTTTTCTTATTACATCATTTTTAAAGTTTTTATATTGTCAAAGCCCTAATTTTGAAAATTTCCTTATTTTAATCTATGTTGAGCTTAGCTTATTCTCAATATAAATTATTTGACCATAAAAATTAACAATTAAAAAAAAAATCTTTTGGAAAATGAGAAGTCTCCACTAACTTGTAATGTCTCCTCTTGTCTTCTAGGTGTTTACCTATTATGATGACCTATATTCTACAACTATTGTACCAAAAAAATGAGTCATTACACCATTTTTGAAGTAAGGATAGGGCTAACAAAAAGAAACTTTCATCATGTCCTTGCTTTCAATCAATAACATATTAATCTCATTAGAAAATCTCACTAGTACAATCACCTATCAAGCATCAAGTGCGCATTCAAAGCACTCATATAACGATATTTTATTTTCACATAACCACAAGCCAGTCATCAACCAGCTTTAGCATTTCATTAAATCACAATTGATTCATAAACTTATAAAAACATAACTTGGTTAGCTGTCTAATCTCATACTTGTACAAGTCTTCTAAATACCTAAATTATCAAAGTATCTATTAAGGATTACCTATGTGAAAACATAAGTTTTACCATGACTATGCCTAATATCTCCACATTACATAAGGGCACCTACTTTACAATCTCATATCCATATGGTTGCTTCATAATTTGTGTACCTAAAAGAAAGATCATGATAATACATAAGACTTCCAAAATACAACATTGCATGAGATATTTTGTTCAACTGTGTTTGTTAATCAAAATGGCTATATACATGTACACACACACACACAAAAAGCTCTAGTTAAAGGTCAAGAACTTCAAATGTGGCTTCCTAATGCTCTCTTTATTAGATAAGTGAATTCCCAACTTTTCTCTTATATCTATATCGTAAAAAAAAAAAAAAAAAACATAATAATAAGAAGCTGTTATTGGATTAGCGTAAAACCTCCCTAATGGATCTTTATGGTGATTTTTCTATGAATTGAATTCTTTATCCATAGAATAAAGTATCTAGGCATATCTATTTCTTTACGTTTCTCCATAACCTTTGTCTTAAGCCAGCCTTCAACCCTCATGTTCAGTACCTAAGGTTAAGAAAATTGACCCTATAACTCCTTATAGAGCATAGTGAGTGAAATAACAATTAAACAACAATAGCAAAGCAAAGTAGAGCCTATGTTCAACATATATTTAAGAAGATTAAGCAAATCATATCTGAATAAATCAAAGCAAACTAAACATAAGCCAACATAACAAATTTAACTAAGTCACTTAAGACATTCTTTAGGTTTAGAGCTATATAGGCAAAAATGCAGAACCTTATTGTTGTAGATTATATTGAGAAATTAGCTTTATAGTTAGATTTGGTACATGAGGCAATAGATAAGGTAGCAATCATCAAGTAGAAAGTGGAGGAAGCTTAGGAAAGAAAAAAGAGTTGGGCAAACCTCAAGAAAAGGATTTTGAAATTTGAAGTCAATGACCTTGTGTATCTGAAAGTGAGTATTGTCAAGAGCATTCACTAAATTATAACACAAGGCAAGTTGAGCCAAGGCACATTGGACCCTTCAAGGTATCAGAAAAGATCGAAAACTTCACTTATAAGTTAGCTTTATTGCTAAACCTTTCAAGAGTTCATAACTTATTCCCTAATTGGTCTTGTGTGTACACAATCTTGATCTAGATAGGGTGATTAAATTGAAGCCAATACAGCTAAGGAACAATTTAACTTATAAGGAGCACTTAATTTAGATTTTAGATCGTAAGACACTCAAAAGTTAGGGAATAAAGAGAGCTTAGGTATGCTTTTCAAGTTTCAAGAATAAAACTTATTTTCAAGGGGGAATGATATAAACCTTGTGATTTTGTTGAGTAGGACTCGATTCCCTAGATTTGACTAAACTATTTAACTCGAATCCTAAAACATTAAGATTGAGAACCCTAATTTGAACTTTAAAACCTTAAGTTTAAAACTCTAATAAGAAGCCCTAAATCAAGTCCTAAGACCTTAATTAAAGTGAAAAACCCAAAATACACTAAATTCTTTAATTAACCAGTAATAACTATTCAACAACACTAATTGCGGTGTGTAGGGCACGTATTAGATAAGTATACCTAATTAAGTTATTGTATAGGAGTTGGATTTGAATATGAGTGTCAATCCCATAGAGAACCACAAATGTGAGTGAAATCTAATTAATTAGCAATATTCCCTATAATTATCCAATTATCTAACTTTTACAATTAAAGAGGATAATTGAACAACCAATAGAATAAAGAACAACAATAAAATAAAGATGTGAGAATAAAAAAAATAACAATTAAAATAACAGAATTTATTAAAATTAAGAAGCATAATCTTTAATAAATCTTATGTTTTTTACTACTAAGTTTTTTGTGACATTTCAATCACTATTGCAATACTAGACCATGGACATTCCTATTATGAATTGATTGGACTCATCTCTCTAATTATTTCATTAAACAAAGTATACTTTACCTAAACCCCTTCTATAGTAGAATATCTCAAAATTACATTATGACCTTCAATCTCGCTATTAAGCTGCCTTAATTTGGAGAAACTAAACAACTAAACATTATAGTAAGTTAGTTTCTTCTAATTGTATTAGTCAGTCTCGCTAACTCTATAGTAGACTCATACATTAATTTAATCACTTATAAAATTGAATTAAAGAATGATATGAATTAATGCAATTAGATTGTAAAATGCAAATGTCATAGATTGAAATAAATAAACACCAATATAAAATATCAATAGTCACATTGAATAATCTATGATTCAATAACGATTGATTAAGAGCAATAAAGTTAAGACATAATCAGAAAAGAAGAAAAGAAGATAGATAAACCCTTGTATATTTTACTTTGCAAGCTCTTCTCTTAAGGGGCTCTTTCCTTGCAAATCTAAACTAAGGCATCTATTTATAAGGCCTAACAAAAAATTTACATAGAAAACTTGTTAAGGATTGAAGATTAACAAACTATAGAACAATCATGCCCTAAGATCATGGTCATGGAGTGTGGGCATAGTCTTGTACTTTGCTAGAAATCTTCAAATTTGATGGAAAATAAGGATGAGAGGTCCATGGCCGTGGAGTGTATATGTGGATCTATTTATACTTCATTTCTTGACTTAAGTTTCTTCACTTCAATCCTTGATTAACATTCCTCTTTAATTAAGCTCTAAGACTCTATCAAAATCTCTAGAAATCTATCAAACGCTTCTAAAGTCCCTTAAGATGAAATATTAATGAATTAAGCTCCAATTCATTATAAAACTAACTCAATTAACATACAAAATTATGCAAAATTCTCCTAAAATATCTATGCTAAATGAGTGTTATCAAATACTTAAAAATCAATTTAACAATTCAAGACAGTTAATTACCCTAATCTACATAATCAACAAACAATAATCAATATGAGTTGATAAACAAGCCAACTAATCATGCCTAACCAATCAACATTCCTAATTAAATTAGACAAAGCAAAAAGATGTCCTAGTTATACCTACAAGTGGCACCAACTCTATGCATGGCTTGAATGCACATTTTATTGTTTCTCTTACCAAATTAGAGGAAACAAACTGGGTCAATTCTCTGAACCAAGAATCAACTAGACTAGTTAACTTCCAATTGGAATGATCATGCATAATCCTAGGAGCAAGTAACTTATCATTGGGCATTTTTACCAATAATTACCTTATTTAATTGATACGAAATGTAAACTCTATTTTTTAAAGGGAGTATTGCAATGGAGGGGATTAATGTTTCAAGGTAAGTTTAAATAGGGAATCAACATTTTAAAAAGTTCAAATAAGA
>JAMXBB010000009.1:80225921-80306033 GCA_024138015.1 Lumnitzera littorea
CATCTCACCAAGCACCATAATCTAAAACAAACACATTTTACATCCACTCATCCTTTGATCATCCCCCTAATTCATACGTTTGTTGAGAGGTCTTTTGAATTTATTTTATTTAAGCACAATTACGTTGGTAGAGGGAAAGAATCCCGCTCTTCTGACAGACCAAGACCGATCCATACCAACTTATTTCTTATATTGATAGTGGGAAAGAACCTTGCTCTTCTGACGGACCAAGGCCGATCCATATCAATTTTTTCATTAGAATTGGCATTGGGACTCAATCTCGCTCTTCTGACAGACCAAGACGAATCCTTACCAATTTTTTCTATTCATATACTTGTTATTACTTTTGACCTCCAATCATTGTGATTTTTTAGAGGTTTCTCAAAAGAAGAATTTCATTTGTTTGTTTGCTAAAAATTATAGGGCTCTAAAAATTTCTAAGAGAAAGGTATACATAAAAGTAAATTTAAAAATAACCATGACTAACTCTCAACTAGTGATGTTACTCCAATCTCAAGTCTTAAAGTCCTGAGCTAAATAACTCGTAACTTTGCCCTCCACAAATTTGACTAATCAATTCTAGTAAAGTATAATAAGATCAATAATGATTCTTGACACAGTTGATTTGGCTTAATACCAGTTAATCACCTATTGCAAGTTAACTTAAAAATTAATTGGGTCAAATGTGAATAATTGGTATCCTAAATAGTAACAAATTTATATATATCCCTTCCCCATACTTAATAACGTACAATGTCCTCAATGTACGACTAAAAAAAAAATCATAGTAACAAGAAATGAAATAAGAAAAATCAGCATAGGGAAAAAGGAAACATATGAACTGAAAAGAAACTAATACTTCCCTGCCAGTCGAAAATTAGGGAAGAAGTTCAAAACGAAAAAACATCATCATTATATATCTGAGTTCACAAGCCTTGGCTAACAAAAGACAACACAAAAAATTATGAACTAAGAAGAGGGATCGGAATCTGTCTCTTCATCCTCCTCATCAAATGGTGCCTCAGCCATCATAACATCATCGTCGTCATCACTGCCCTCAACATCCTCATCACTTCCTCCAGCCACCTCATCCTCACCACCCTCATCATCCTCTTCTTCACTCTCACTATCCTCATCACGGGTATCCGAATCTTTCATTTTCAGAAATTTTTCCATTTTATCCTGGCGAATATGAAGTTTATCCACATTTTCTCTTATATAACGAACCTCAGATAGCAACATATCAAATTTATCGTCAAAGCTGGCTGAAGACGTCTAGCCTCGAGATGTGCTACTGCGAGAGTGTCGACCTTGACGTCTTGTTGGTAAGAGGTTCATGAGTCAGAATGAATTAAGGTGCATAGGAGTGACTTGGTTGACCAAGGTAAGTGAGGGCCAAACAACAACCTTAGTCCGCATGGCCTACACGAGTAAAGTGATGTAGGGGCCACAAAAAATATGCCCTTTCTTCCATGTAGTGGTGGCTTGGTGGCTGAAAAGTTCAGCGATTTCGATGGCGGGATTGATGGGATGTTTATGAATGACACTATATAGATAGAGGCAATCCTTGTTGGAAACCACCCCGGTGCTGAGGCCTCTGCCAGTCAATGTATGCGAAAAGAGCCAGTGAATAACCCGATATTCAGGCTTGACTAATTGAGAGGCCTTACTCCTTACTGGATCATAGGCATCACCAACAGTAATCTCATTCCAAAACGATGCTGCTGTGACTCCATAGGGAAAACGACACAAGAGACGTTGGAATTCTTCCATCCGTGTATATATCTCTTCATATAAACCAAGATATCAACCTAGTTGAGCGATGGTCATGTAGAATGGGTGGCCACTCAAGGTGAAATGTAATTTGCGTTTGGGGCCCATGCCAGTAGCACTCTCTTTATCAAGTTTGTAGGTACACAAAAACTCCAAGGTCAGCTCTATAAATTGGAGCTTCAAGAGATAAAAAGCGCTCCCAAATGGTACCATCCAAGAGCTCCTTCATTTCTGTGGTGAGCTCTAATTGAGTGAGAACATCCCAATCCAGCCGAAGGGTCTTGCTGAAAGGCTTATTCTGAAGTAAATTATATCGTTGCACCTGGTAGTTTTCCTTAAATTGGAGCATTGGGTGCTCCATCGGGGGGAGAGTAGCTAATGGTTCAACTATTGCTCTTGATTGTGATAAAGAGGATGCTACAAATTTTGATTTCCGGCGAACGGTAAGCTTAACGCAATTCACCATTGAATACTTGAAAAGAATCAACAAACTAAATCAAAAACGCACATCTTTGTCGCACGTAGTTCAAGAAGGCAGAGGGAAATAAGAGTAATAGTGAAGAATGTTAACAGAATTCTCATTAAGGCATTTAAACAAACATGTGGAGTATAACTAGAAAACTAGTTGGTGGAAAAGAAATAACTTGCAAATGCATCCAACTAATTCTACAATAGACTTACTACACTATAATTAGCTCGAAACACAAGTGTCCCAACATATAAAAGATGTTAAATGACCCAAAATTGTTTTCCCATATTGTTAACCCTAACTAGCATAAATGAATAAGGATTAACAAATTAGCCAACAAAATTTGGACTTGAGAGAGCACAATGAATAGCTAATTAGATGAGGCATCATAAAGGCATATAAGATCAAGAAACATAAGGCAATGGTGCATGGCGGTTATGAAATAACAAAATAAATGTGCAAACCAAATGGAAGAACCAATGCACACAAGAGCAAAATTTCAAGTAGCTAAACTGCCAAAACTAGAGGAAGATAGAGCAAAATCAATAAGGAAACTTACTTGGATCAGGATTCAGAAAGCAAGAATTGTGGAGAGAAGAGGGAGAATATGAGAGAATATGAGAGAGATATGTTGGATTGTAAGTGTATGAGAGAGTGTGTTTATTTTAAATAAACTGGGCGTGTGCAAAATCGTGTAAGGCTAGGCCGACACGGGCTGGGACACGACCATGTCCCTTGCCCGTGTAACTTCCTGTATACGTCGTGTCTCACCTGAGCAGACACGGGCTGGGATACGACCATGTCCCATGCCCGTGTAACATTTTGTGTGTGTCGTATGGATTCTAGACGCACACGGGCTAGGATACGACCGTGTCCCATGCCCATGTAACTTTCTATTCCCATGCATAAAAACTGGACGGATACAGGCTAGGACATGACCGTATCCCACGCCCATGTAACTCTCTATAAGCAGTTGGTATTATTGGTCGCACACGGGCTGGGACACAACCGTATCCCTCGCCCGTGTAACTTTCAGTACCCACAGAGTAAAATCGAAATCTGGGTCGATACAGGCTGGGACACGACCGTGTCCCTCGTCCGTATAACCTTTTTCTCCCCCTTTTTTTTTTGAAAAAAATAAAGGAAACTTAAAGAAATAAAAGTAATTAAACTAGAAAAAAGAAAAAAAGAAAACTAAAGAGAAGAATCAACAATAAAACTAAAAGGGAAAAGGCTATGACGAAAATTGAAAGAAAATATAAGAAGCAATATGACAAGGAAAATAAAATGAAATAGACTTAAAGAACTAAAGTAAAAGCAAAGTTAGACATGAGTTGCCTCCCAAGAAGCGCTATAGTTAACGTCGATAGCTCGACGGGATGCATCTTCTCATGATAGTTCTATCGGATGGAGATAAAACTCCTCTCGTCCAACATGCTCCAAGTTTCCACTCAAGTATAACTTCAACCGTTTCCCATTTACCTTAAATGTGCCCTTCTCCAAGTCTGTAACTTCAACAGTCCTATACGGGAAAACTCGTGTAATTGTAAATGGTCCAAACCACCTAGATTTCAACTTACCTGGGAACAAACGAAGGCGAGAATTATACAAAAGAACATGATCACCTTCTTTAAATTGTCGACCTTGTTTGATTCGCTGATCGTGGTACTTTTTGGTCCTTTCTTTGTATAGTTTGGAGTTCTCATATGCATTTGCTCGTCATTCCTCTAGTTCATTCAGTTGAAGTTTCCTGTGAGAACCTGCACTCTCAAAATCAACACTAGCACTCTTAATTGCCCAATAAGCCTTATGTTCAATCTCTACCGGTAAATAACAAGCCTTGCCATATACAAGTCGGTAGGGTGTAGTCCCTAGTGGTGTTTTATAAGCAGTTCTATATGCCCATAGAGCATCATCCAACTTTTCTGACCAATCTTTTCTATGATACTCTACAGTTTTTTCAAGAATTCGCTTAAGATCGCAATTGGTAACTTCCACTTAGCCACTACTTTAGGGGTGGTATGGGGTAGCTATTCTATGTGTAATGCCATAACGTTTCAATACTTGGTCAAGTTGAGCATTACAAAAGTATGTTCCCCTATCACTTATAATTGTCCCAGGGGTGCCAAATCGAGAAAATAGTCCTTTCAAAAAATTTTTTACTACCCTAGCATCATTAGTAGGTAGGGCTTTAGCTTCCACCCACTTAGAGACATAATCAATGGCTACTAGGATATATTTGTTTCCATTAGAGTTCGAGAAATGACCCATGAAATCAATCCCCCACACATCAAATACCTCAACCTCAATGATGGGGTTTTGTGGCATTTCATCCCTACGGGATATATTCCCCACTCGTTGGCAATGATCACAACTCTCAACATATCTCTAGGCATCTTTGAATAAGGTAGGCCAATAAAATCCTGCCTCTAGGACCTTATGAGTTATCCTATTGGCACTATGATGCCTACCCATAGACCCCGAATGACAGTGGCTCAAAATTCTCCATCCTTCGAGGTGTGGTACACACCTTCGAATGACATGATCTGCACATACTTTAAATAGGTAAGGATCATCCCAAAAATAATGTTTCGCATCAGAAAAAAATTTCTTCTTTTGCTGGTGTGGAAGTCCCTTCGGTATAATCCTAGCAGCTAAAAAATTAGCAATATCCGCGAACCAAGGAATTTCCATATCACTTACCTAGGCGATGGCATAGAGTCGCTCCTCAGGGAATTCATCCTTGATCTCATTCTCATCGAGCATTTCCAAGTTTAGATTCTCTAATTGAGATAGGTGATCTACTGCTAAATTCTCAGCGCCTTTTTTATCTTTGATCTCCACATCAAACTCTTGTGGCAACAAGATCCACCTAATCAATCTTGGTTTTGCATCCGGTTTCACTAACAAGTACCTAAGGGCAGAATGATCAGTATAAACAATCACCTTAGATAGAAGCAAATAAGAGAGAAACATATCAAAGGCAAAAACAACTGCTAGCAACTCTTTTTCTATAGTAGTGTAGTTCTCCTGAGCATTCGTAATAGTTTTGCTAGCGTAGTCAATTGGTTTAAAGTGCTTGTCTCGCCTTTGCCCCAGCACTGCCCCAACTACGTGATCACTTGCATCGCACATAAGCTCAAAGGGAAGTGCCCAATCAGGTACCACCATGATTAGAGCATTAGTAAGTTTCTCTTTAAGGACATTGAAAGCTTTCAAACACTCTTGAGAGAAAACATAAGGCACATCCTTCTATAATAACTTAGTCAAAAGGCGGGCAATTTTCGAGAAATCCTTGACAAATCGCCTATAAAAACCTGCATGTCCTAAAAAGCTTCTTATAGCCTTAACCGAAGTTGGAGATGGGAATCTTGCAATCGCATCCACTTTAGCAGTATCCACCTCAATTCCTCGATAAGAGATATTATGGCCCAGCACAATACCCTCTTGTACCATGAAGTGGCACTTCTCCCAGTTGAGGGTCTCTTCACACCTGGTAAGTACCCTATCCAAATTATTCAAACAAAGGTCAAATGAGTTGCCAAAAACTAAAAAATCATCCATAAATACCTCCATTATGTCCTCAATCAAATCATCAAAAATAGCTAACATGCATCGCTGGAATGTAGCAGGTGCATTGCAAAGACCAAAAGGCATTCTGTGGTAAGCAAAGGTGCCATAAGGATAAGTGAAAGTGGTCTTCTCTTAATCTTCTGGTGCAATAGGTATCTGAAAATAACCAGATAAGCCATCTAGAAAACAATAAAACATATGTCCAGCTAGTCGTTCTATCGTTTGATCGATAAAAGGTAAAGGGAAATGGTCCTTACGTATAGCATCATTTAACTTTCGATAATCGATACATACACGCCAACCTGTTACCGTTCTCATTGGGATCAATTCATTCTTTTCATTAGGGACTACTGTCATCCCACTTTTTTTTGGAACTACTTGTACTGGACTCACCTATGAACTATCAGAGATAGGATATATCATACCTGCATCTAGGAGTTTAATAACTTCCTTTTTGACTACCTCTTTCATGTTTGGATTCAAGCGTCTCTGGGGCTACACAACCGGCTTGTAGTTTTCTTCCATTAAAATCTTATGAGTACAAAAGGAGGGATTGATACCTCAAATATCGGATACTTTCCAAGCAGTGGCCCTCTTATGCTCCTTGAGTACTTTCAACAACCTTTCTCTCTGTTCTTTTTCTAAATTACATGCTATAATTACCGGCAATTTGGAGTCCTTCTCTAAGAAGGCATATTCCAAGTAGTCAGGTAATTGCTTTAGCTCCAATACTGGTGGCTCCTTAAGTGAAGGTTTTAACTGTACTTCCTTCCTTTTTTGAAACTCTTCAAACCCTTTCTCAATAGAGATAGGTTTATTTGCCTCCAGTTGGGTTACCACTTCGGATTTAACAGGATCTTCCGAAGCTTCCTCCATGCCTAATTGCAAGCAACTCTCCAACGGATCCTTAAGAAGAACTTCCTGCATATAACTTGAAACAAAAGTGTTAGTAACATCCAGAACGTAGCAAGTATCATCCTAATCGACAGACTTTTTCATAGCTTCCGAAATTTTAAACATGATCTCTTCATCTCCTACTCGAAGAATGAGCTTGCCCTCACTAACATCAATTATAGCCCTTGTGGTAGCTAAGAATGGTCTACCCAGGATAAGGGGCAACTCAAAATCTTCATCCATATCCAATATCACAAAATCAACTGGAAAAATAAATTTACCCACTTGGACTAATACATCCTCAAATATGCCTCTAGGATACGTCACAGATATATCAGCTAATTACAAGCTCATGCGTATGGGCTTAAGTTCCCCTAACCCTAGTTTCTTGAAAAATTTATGAGGCATTAAATTGATGCTAGCACCCAAATCAGCTAAAGCTTTGTCAATTAACAGATTACCAATATGACATGGAATTGTAAAACTTCCTAGGTCTTTTAGCTTCTTGGGCAACTTGTTTTGCACAATGGCTGAACACTTTTCATCCAAGATGACTGTAGAAAGCTCCTCAAGCTTCCTCTTATTGGATAACAAATCTTTCAAGAACTTAGCATACTTCGGCATCTGTGATAGGGCATCAACAAGAGGTAAGTTAATATGCAGTTGTTTAAAGAGGTCAAGGAACTTACTAAATTGTTGGTCATTGCGATCTTTCTTGAGTCTTTGGGGATATAGGATAGGTGGTTGATATTCCTTCACCTTTGATGACTCTACATCTTCCATTGCTTTCGTCCCCTCCTTGCTCTTGCTAGTCTCCTCGCTAACCTTCCTCTCAGCATGCAACTCCTTCCCATTTCGAAGTGTCACTGCCTTAACATGTTCCTTTAGATTGGGTTCTGTATTTCCTGGTAGCGATCCCTGCGGTCTTTCAGAGATTAGCTTCGCAAGTTGACCAATTTGATTCTCGAAGTTGCGATTTGAAGCCTCTTGATTCCTCAGCGAGGATTCAATGTTGGATAAGCGAGCCTCATTACCTGGAATATATTTTGTGAGAAGTTCTTCCATACTGGACTTCTTTTCTTGAGGGAGAGGAGGTGGGAATGGTCTTTGAAATTCAGGTGGGCCAAAGTTGGTCTTTTGCTGGCCTTGGTTTTGATTTCCCCATGAGAAATTGGGATGATTCCTCCATCCTGGATTATAAGTGTTGCTATAGGGGTTATATCGTTGCTTAGGTGGATTTCCTAGATAATCTACTTGTTCCAGTTGTTCTTGTGCTCCATACCCCTGCATACCAAAGTCACTTACATCCGATTGCACTTGTTGAGGGCCAATAGAGAGTACATCAATCTTCTTACTCAATAGGTCCACCTTGGCTTCCAGAGCAGTAGTCAAGTCCACCTCATAAATTCCCATGGCCTTTTGCTTGGCTCTAGTGGTTTCCCACTGATAATTGTTCATTGCTATTCCTTCAATCAAGTTTTGTGCTTGCTCAGGTGTCTTTATATTCAAAGTACCTCCTGCGGATGCATCAATCATCTATCTCGTAGATAAATTGAGACCATTATAAAAGGTCTGAATCTGCATCCATAATGGGAGGCCATGATGTGGGCACCTCCTGAGCAGGTCCTTAAACCACTCTCAAGTGTCATATAGCGTCTTCGCTTCTAATTAAGCAAAACAAAAAATATCATTCCGAAGTTTAGCAGTCTTTGCAGGTGGGAAATACTTCTCCAAAAATTTCTCTACCAATTCATTCCAAGTGATGATTGAATTTCTTGGTAGAGAGTTCAACCATTGTTTTGCTCTACCCCTCAAGGAGAAAGGAAATAGCCGCAGTCGGATGGCATCATTCGTGGCTCCGTTGATTTTAAATGTATCACGAATCTCTAAAAAACTAAAGATGTGGGCATTAGAATCTTCATCTTGGAGACCGTCAAACTGAACATATTGTTGCACCATTTGTATGATGTTAAGTGAAATTTAGAAGTTATTAGCCGTGACGGTTGGCCTTACGATACTAAAGTCAGCTCCAATAAGTGTAGGCCTTGAATAATCGGACATGGTCCGATTTACTTCATTCCCATTGTTAGCCATGTGTGGTGGATCTTCTTGCTCGATAAATTGAGTGTTGGCCTCTTCACCATCTTCCTTGATTTCAACGATTGACTCGTCGTCTATGGTCGCCACAATTTGTCTAGGTTGCAATCTCAAATTTTGAAGGGCAGTTCCCTCAATTTCAGGATCAAGTTCTACCAAATCTTCCGAGTTGCTTTGAGTTATGCACTACAAGGGCAAGAAATATAAAATCAATTGCAGCTCTAGGTAATAAAAGTAAACAATGAAAACAAAAGAAAATAAAGAAAAAATGGTCAAAGTAATAAAGCAACTAGTGTTCTTAATATCGAAAATCCCCGGCAACGGCGCCAAAAACTTGATATCAGGCAAGTGCTCCTATCAGTTTTAATATAGCGGATGTCAGTCCGAGTCGATCCCTTAGAGATTTTGAGTACTAATATTAACCTTAGCTCTATTATCTAACTGGAAAATTGTGATGATTTGAATGAATTAAAAATACTGAAATTAACAAACTAAACTAATTATGAGACTTGATTAAGTAAGTTAGAAAGCAATAAAACTAAAAACGACTTCAAGTATGCAATAACGTATTTAGGAATTATTTCCCCTAGTGTTTAACATGTGACCGCTTAAAATATATTCAATTCAGTTTCTATTATTCTTGATCGGAGGGATTCACAATTAAAGTTAATACCTTTCTCAAGCATGTTAACCCTAATCTTAAATTATTTACCGGAATCTCTTCACTTAGTAATATAACTTAGAATTGCATTAATGTATAATGAATTCCCATACAAACAATCAACTTTCCGGAAGAAACATGTATCTTATCTCTAAGTATACATGTAATTCTCTTCAATTATGTAAAGATCTAATTACACATGTAATTTCTCAATCATCATGCATAATATCATAAATTGATACTCTAGAATTATCAATTACCAATTAAACAACATAATTGAATCAAGAAAAGATAGAAACTTTATTGAAAATTATAAATCAACCCAAGAGTCACATGAAACCCTAGGTTCCACAATCCTAAATACACGAATTCTAAGCTATCATAATGAATCTAAAAACGAGTTCCATCAAAAACATAAAATAAAACATGGAAAACCCCTTTAATTGATGAAAAATCTCTTCAATCTTGAAGTTGGTGTTGCTCTCGCCTTGTTCTTCTCCTTCTCCTCAAGTCTCTTCTCTTCTCTCGTGTCTCTTCCGTTTTCTCTAATGTCTCCTCTGTCCTCAAACCCTCATATGTCCTTTTATATATATATTATAAGGATTCTGTTTTTGTCACCAGACACTGCCTAGGACATGGTTGTGTCCCCAGGTCATGTAACTTTCTGACCCCGGCAAATTTTTCTAGATGGACACAGCCTGGGGACATGGCCATGTCCCAAACTATGTAACTTCAAAACTTCATAACTTCTTTATTTGAACTCCGAATTGAGTGAAACTTGATTCCTTTTCTTCGTTTTCGATCCTAGAACGCGTTCAAACCTTGAAATCAAAATTTTACTCAATTAAGTATCAATTTCTTTAAAGAAAACCAAACATGTAAGGAAAATACTATAAAATCACCATATGAAATATGTTTAAAATCAGAGTTATCAGGCCTCATTTATCTCAGTCTTACAAATCCCTAAGAATCTTGAGAAGATATATCTTGGGCTGAAGTTGAGTTCCGAGACGTATATTTCATCCAAAGGAGGAGCTTGGAGCAATTGGGTGTACTCCTTTAGAGTCGAGATGATTAGATGTGGTCTAAATTGGAAAGCCACTTCTTTGGGCTCCCAAAAATTGACTTAGGCCCTTACTGATGTTAACCTTCACTTTGGCTAGTGAAAGTATGTGTCTAATTTTGTTGGTAATGAACTGTTGCTCTCTCAGACTGAAGGTTTGAAAGAACTGGTTGAATATGGGCTTTGAGTTTACAAGTTTGTGGACATGAATCTCTTTGGCAAGAACCCTGGCGTTGAATGAGTTGGCCATTTCTAAAACATTACAAAGAAAGCATAAATTACAAGGGAAATGCTAATTACAAGAAGAAAAAATATACAAGACCTCCTATGTACATCAATTCTAAGAAGGATACAGGGAAAAACTCCGAGATCTTCATCATTTTTGTTTTTTTTTTTTTTTTGTAACATTGCCGTTTTGTTAATTATTTGTTGACCCTATTAAGTGTAATGCAAGATAGGTAGGTTTTAACGGCCCTTAAACTCTGTGACCTCACATGTTTATAAAGAAACGACTCTTTGGTCACATCGAAGTTTAAGTAGGGTAGCCTAATCGGCCTTGAACGGTGGTTACCCCACTGCGTCGGAGACTTTACACAACAGCTCCCCATCTTAAGGTCTTATGACGACCCAGGTCTTATTGCATCTACCATGGATTCATGATGCAATAAAAATAAATCTCATGCTTACTAAAATAAATATGCAAATTAAAACAAATATGTACACGAAGCAATAAATAAACAAATCAATATATAAAGAAATAAATAAATAACTAAACAATGCAAGTAATTTGAAAAGCAATTTTAATTTCGAAATGTTTTTAAGTGATTAGCCCTCTTGACAGTCCTTAGTAGAGTCGCCAAGCTATCAAGCCTATTTTCTCACCCTCCCGATTCTTTTTATAAAATTAGATCTTCTCTATACCAATTAATACTAAACCCTACCCATTTAATATTAACCCTCAACTAGGGTTTAAAGAAGACCATTTTTTCCAACTTGAAAAAATTTAGAGTCACCACCTGAACGGAGTTGAGAAAAGGGGTTAAGTTATTACCAATTGAGTGGATTGGTTATAACTTAGCTACTGGTCTATCAATTAAAAAACCAAGTTATAAATACAGTCTTTTGAAAACTAGAGATCTGGATCCGAAAGCTAATTTATTAAGCACTAAATGGGTACCACTTTTAACTTTTCGAATTTAACTTCACTTTTCAAATATACCCTTTTTAATTTCTAAAAAACATCTAATTATGATACATGTGTCTAAAATGATTAATTTACATGAATATCTAAAAATGGAAAAAATAAAACTTTCCATATTTTAAGTCACCCAATACTTACGTATGGGTACCTACGTACCCCCTATTCAGGATCAAATGTACGTAGTTCTTTTAACGAAAATATAACGGGTTGATTGATTTTAATTTTGGAAAAACCACCAGGTATATGTTTTTACCCATTTTAAATTGATTTGAGAAAAAGATTATAAGGGGTCCTAAGATAGATTTTATTTTTGGAAAACCTCAAATGCTGTAGTTTAGAAAAGATCTGTTTTATTTTTATTAAAAAAAATTTTGATTTTCTAAGTGTGAAAAATAACTTTTCTATTTTTACTCTATTTTATTTTTATTATTTATTTATTATTGTTAGTTTTTTATTTTTTATTTATTTTCTTTTTACAGTTCTTCTTGTTTAAATGTAATAAAAAAATAACATAAAATACTTTATATTCTTCTTCTTCTTTTTTCTTTCTTCTTTTTTCTTTTCTTCTTCCCTTTTTTTTCTCTTTTTTTTTTATTACATTTACATAGATAAAACAAATAATTGAATAAATAAAACAAAACAAGGAAAAAAAGAAAAATAAATAAATAAATAAAAAAGAAATCGCGCGAAGGCAACCGAATCCACGGGTTGGACCTAGGTCACGGGTCGGGTTGGACTGTTGGACCGAGTCGCAAGTCAATCCTCTAAGTCGAGTCGGGTCAGGTCGCCTACAATTCTTCTTCAACAATGTCAGATAGGGGTGGTTAAAGACGATTTGGACCGAATTCTTCAGGGGTAAGGGAAGATTTGTGTGTTTGGGATTGGACTTGGGGGGGTAGGCCGAGTGCCGTGGCCATGGGTAGTCATTTGGTAGTTGACGAAGGTGGCAGTTGACGATGGTGCTTAGGCGGCATTGCTAGGGGGCACGACAGAGGTTGAGGGAGGTCGTGTTTGGGAGCTAATGGAGTAAGGGATACAGTCGTGGTGTTGGGTTGTAATGGTGGGCTTGAAGAAGAGAGATGCGAAGAGAGAGAGAGAATGAGCTAGAGAGAGAAAGAGAATTGCGAGAGAGAAGGAGAGCTTGGGAGTTGATTCTGAAGCTCGAGAATGGTTCTTTTGCTCATTGACGTCGCTATTTATACTTAAATCTCAACCCAACAACAAAGGAAAGCTCAAATCGAAGTTTATGGGAATGGCCAAATAATCAGTTTTTTTTCCACTCTTTGAAGCTCGATTTGAATGCATAATTAACCAAACTTGGATGCATTTTCTATACCGATTCATAGTAGGCTATGTCTAGTGCAAGATTAATGCAAGAAACTATGAGCCTGTATGTGGAATTTGTGCAAAAATTGAAGCTAAAGTAGAGGGAGCGAGCTGTTCTTAAGAAGGAAATATGAGGAAAATCGGGAGAAAATGGAGGAAAATCGAGGGAAAGAAAGGGAAAGTGCTGACATGGCGCCACGTCAGCCGACTCGACAAACCCCAACCTGCCGCGTGTCATACTTAACACGTGGTGGCTGACGTGGCATGCTACGTGGTTGACACGTGGCACCACGTCAGCAAAGGTCGTCTAATTTGATGGCACAATCAAATCCTGACACGTAGCAATCTCTAATGTAAGAAAAACAAAAAGCAAGAAAAAAACCTCCCTGCCTTTGTTAAGTTTCAAACCCAAGACCTCATGCTTAATACTAGTATTATACCCATATGTTTAACCATCAAGCCATTAACTTGTGCCTTGTCCATATGTGCAATTGCACATATAGACTCGTTCAACCTAAGCTAGATTTAAATCTAATCCCAAGTTTAACGGCCCAACTCCTAAACTTATATTAAAATTACAAATCTATTCTACTAAATGTTATTATCTAAAATCTTTTATTTTTCCAATTTTTTGTGACTTTTCAAAATTTCTCATTTTTTTGTATTATTATTATTATTATTTAATTTCTTATTTTTTGTGCTTTTTCCTATTTTCTTATCTTTTTACATTTTTCTAAAATTCCTATTTTTATTTTTTTATTTTTTTTTATTTTTTTTATTTATTATTATTATTTATTTATTTATTTTAACACTTTTCCTAATTTAGGACCCTATAACCTAATTTGAAAAATAAAAGGAGCAAAAATTAGGTGTCTACAATAATCATCAACTTTATTTATAGAGAAAATTTTTAAATGTCTTACACACAATTCAAACGCATATGTTTTCCAAATACCCCATCCAAATAAATTAAGTATATAAGATTAAACCTACAACTACTCTACAAGCACATGCAAGTGATAATCACAGTATATACTTACTTTGCTATTTTCTTATTCGTCGTAATAATCTTCTAGGAGTTCCAAATCAAAAGTACCTATAAATATAAAGATATTTGAAAAAAATATTGAATTACTAAACTTTCTAGTTTGAGTTTGGTTCCTAGCTTTTTCTTTTATAAGGTTTTCATTTCTTAAGTTTTAATTTTTTTTTTTTCCATATCATGTCTAAATGGTCCTCAATTCTTGTTCCACAGTTTTTCGATCCTCGTATAAGGTCTAAATCACTGTGGTATTAATATAATATGTCCATATGTCAATAAACTCCAAGTCAAGGGAAATTTATTCAGACATGATAGGTAAATTACTTTTTAAGCATGATTTTTTTAACTTATTATAGTTTTTATTATTTTAGCTTTTTTTTTTTTTAAGGAATCCTTTTGGTTTCTTTCTTGAATTTCATTTGAGTAGAATATTTAGGAAACTTCTTTCAAGTATGAAAGAGAATTAAAAAGACTTCCTTTAAAATGAAAATAAATGTTCATGGAGCTTCTTTTTAAATCTCTAGTTGATGAAATTTCTTTAAGATAGTTTAAGAAAGAAAACTTTCTTTTCCTTAATCATTCTTGAAAACCATTATAAGGACTAGTCTTAAAATGAAAGTAGCTTTTTATCTAAAAGACTTTTGAGAAGAAGTTGCTTTTAGAAGAACTTATTAGATTAAGAAAGTTATCAAAACAATGCCTAAGCTTAAGTTTTAGTAGAAATCTTGTTTTTTGGTAAAATATAAGAGTTTCTTTCCAAACTTCTTATATAAAACTTCTCTTATTTGCTAAAGGAATTTTGATGAAAAGAAGTTGAAAAGAGTTCTTTTTCTTAAGTTTGTTTTTAGCAAATAAATAGAAGCAAGTGGTTGAAAAGAGTTTCCTTCATGACATAGAAACTTAAGGGATTGCTAGGGCTTACCCTTAAAGTCTTTGGAGTTTTAGAAAGTGAAGAGGAATAAGAAGAATGTTTGTTGAGAATGGTTGGTGAGTCTTAGAAAGAGATGTGTGTTGGTTGGAATGGAGGCACAAATGTGGTCCTAAAAGGTGATGGTGGGGTTTATTTATAGGAAAAGGTTAATTTAGCTTATCTCATAAGCTTTGTTATCTTGTAACCTTATCATTTCATTCGTTCTTAAGTTGGCATGTTGGAATTATGAGTGTATTATGCCCTAAATGTTTCCTACCACCCTGTGTACACACCATTTGAATCATGTGTTTCATTCTTTAGTTGGAAACATCATTCACGACATCATAGCTTCAAGATTTAGGGTACTTTTTTATGTAATTTCCTTGTTGACTTAAAAGTCTAATTCCTTCTAAAAATGATGATTTTAAACATGATGTAATGGAATAATTTCTTCGTCTATGACTTCATTATTTCTAGAATTTGGTTACTTATTCAACTTGGCTTCTTCTTCATTATCTTAGTCTTCTAGTCTTTTTCACATGTGTTGATGTACAATGTTGGTGGTGCCACATGTAGATAATTTTAGGGCATCCAATTTTTTTCCACATGTTGATGTAATGGGAAGATTAGGTCATGGCTTACATCATAGTCAATTACTTGTTCAATTTTGCTTCTTCCATCTTAAGTCTTTAGTCCTTATTTTTCATGTGTTGATGTACACATGTGGTTGGCACCATTTGTCGTCTTGTTGGGGTCTCTTTATTTTGTTTCATGTATTGGTTATAAAAATCCATTTAGTTAGCTTGTTAGTTTTCTTTAAGTTTTTTTATTTAACTAACATTCTTGTATTGACTTTATTTGACCAACTATTCTTACTTTTGACTAGTCAATTCTAAATAGTATAGGTAGTTTCTATTATTATTTATAGATGTCCTATCAAGTCTTAAGCATATCTTTCGAATCTCTCCTGACGATTTTAATCTATCTCGAATATATCTCTAAATATATCCTAGCAATTAACTTAACTCATACTAAAGTTTTTAGGGTCTATATTGAATTGTCAACAAAAAATCAAAAGGTGTATTTTCCCCCTATGCAAACTGTCAACAGAAACTATAAACTATTGACAATTTTTCCCAATAATGGCAACCTCACCACAAATTTTAAAAACCCGTATTTACTTGACCAAAGTCCTGAATGGTAGGACCTAATGCAAACCCAAACATAAAAACCTAATAAATAAATTATGAGAAAACATAAATTTGTTTTTAAATTAATTTGATAAAAATACACAAAAACCCTAATATCTACTATCGATAATTGAATCAAAATGCAAAAACCCTTAACCTCAACAAAAAAATTAAATTAATTAATTTTCATGAAAGAAGTAAGAAAAAACTATGAGAAAACATACCTAGATGAATTCTTCAAGGATTATGTTATTCAAGAATGCAAAAAAAACCTTCTATATTATGATCAATATGTTTTTACTGTAATAAACTTCCTTCTTACTTTTAGAGAGTAAAAGTATGTTTATGTTTTTATGTTTTGGAATTTCTTATTTTATTTTTGTTATTTTATTATTATTTAATATTATTTTTTAATACCTATTGTTCAAGTTATAGATTATGTTATTTGAATAAAAGCATCAGTATAAATTTAGTTTTAGTAAATAAATGGTTTTCTCAACGTTATAGTAGAAACCCCCATACTTTTGTTACTTTTTTAAATATATGTTTTTATTTACCTTTATAAATTGCTCTCTCTCTCTCTCTCTCTCTCTCGTTTTTAAATATATGCTTTCACTTCTAAGTTTTAAGGCCAACTTCCACATCCACGTTCACAAGTTTCCCTTGACAATTCTCTTGCTTTTTAAAACACTCATAATATTAACCATTTACCCATGTTATATGCATGCTTCACCATTTGTTGAAACCATACTTCCCCATTTGTTATATCCATACTTCACCATTTGTTGAAGCCATACTTCTCCATTTGTTCATATACCATTGTAGAAGAAATAGAGAAGTATTAAAAGAACGAGAGAGCCTCATCCTTTATTACATTTTCGAAAGGTTGTTTCTATTTCCGTTCTCTTTTGAACTTTGACTCTATCTTCTTTCTTTTTAGTTACATTTCTCACAGATATATTTGCCAAAATTTCTGCATTTTAAATTTTAGACACATTACCTCACCACCAATGAAAGGCGACCACCACCAACAAAGGGCAACTTCAATGACATTTTCGTCCTAAAGTCATAAACTTCATTGAACACTAGGTGAATTAATTTCTTTCTTTATATTTGCACTATCTATTGTTTCAAGAGCTTTTGCTGTGGAACTTTGTTTATGTACTTTGGAAGTTTCTAAACTAATTGAAATTCAAACTTTTGTGGCTCCCGATAGATGTAAATAGTAAAATGGTGATTACTCACCTTAATATGGGTAGTGTGCACAACAAGGTATTTAAAAAGTGGAGTTAGCTTTCAACATTTTTTATCATTCAACAAACAAATTTACATATACTTAATTATTTCCAAACACTAGTAAGATTACACATGCCTTTCTTCCTCTCTTTATCTCCTTTCAAAGCATGATAGTAGTCTCGATCTCCCTATACTTCAAATTCCATGGCCTTGAATGTGAATTTGAAGGAGAGTGGAAAGAAACCAGAGGCAACATGATCGGTAGATCCATGCTTGAAAAGATGATGATGGGAACTATCTTTTGATTATCACAATGGTTATGGACATCTTGACAGTATTCATAAGGATTTAAAGATGTTGAATTGCTGAATAGAAGATTGGTTCAATGAGGAGTTAATGCGACATGCATGAAGCGTTAGATAAAGTGCTCCAAACCAATGATAGTGATGTGAACATTATGTCAATATTGAACAATATAGTATTTCAAAATAACCCTACTACTTTGAACTAGAAAAGATTTGCCAATTAGTATAACCTGACTTTACTTTATATTTCTTCTTTCTCACCTTTCTTATAATCCTTATACATTTATTCTTTCTCATCCCAGGGCACCTTATTCATTATAGTGTTCATAGACAACGCAGCAATAAAGAGCAACATTAGACTTCTTGGAACATGCTTCTCTTTGATGCCTATATTTAGTTATTCATCTTACATGTCAATTTATGTTTATTACATATAATGGCCATCACTCTATGCCCAAATGCAAATACATTCTCCTAACAATAATTTGTACATGTTCATGCATCCAACAATTATCTTATATATTAATAAATAGGGGTAAAACACATGTTTACAAACATTAAAAAAAAATTACAAGAATATGGATTACACAAAAATATTACAACATTATAGTGAAAGTACTACACTATATCGCATTTGATAAATGCAAGAACACCCAAACACTAAATTGCATTTGACAAATGAAATATATGCTTGCACTTAACATAACTAAATCAAACTTTTCTAATGTCATATAGTCTATTGCATTTGAAAAGTGCGATATATTGCATTTCATAAATGCAATATATGCCTAATATCGCACTTATAAAATGCAATATAGTCTAAACATAGTGCATTACACAACATTCGGACACGACTATGTCAAATTTACCATGCTACTTTATCACACTTATAAAACATAATATAAACTATATCACATTTATCAAGTGCAATATAGTATTGGCACGAATTACTAGATATCCATTTTATAAGTGCAATTATGCTTGTATATTGCATTTGATAAATGCAATATAAGGATACGGTAGAGTTCAAACCAACACTATATTCACTAGGCTCTTATATTGCACTTTAAAACTGCGATATAGACTATATGAGACTCTACGTACTGGCTATATCACATTTTTTAAGTGCAATATACATAGATCTAAAGATCAAACAAAAACGGCCCTCCTGAGATCAGAAGCCATCCTCTGTTTACTTCGAACTCCTTCGATCAAATACACAAACTCTCTTCTTTGATCTTTTTTTTTTCTCAACACATTAACTCATCAAATGTATTTCAAAATTGAAAACCAAGTTGTTAAAGTAACATTATGGTAATTATTTATCACTAATTCATTTCAAATTTTTTGGTAATTTTGTGCAATTACTTCATGCTCATATGGTTTTTGTTGAAATGCCACAAAGCATTTATCAATATCTTGCTTGTTTTCTCCATTAAGCCTATTCCCATACGCTTTCCCTCAAGTGTTAGCTCGTGTCTAGAAAAGGTATGTTTCAACACTAGTTAAGCGACTTTAGACTTTTCATTATGTACTAACTTACTCCACAATGAACACTTCGATGGAAGTCACTAGTCATGTTTCTAATTTAACTACTCATCAAGTTACAAACTACTCTTTGGTTCAGTAGCTGCTACTATCAATTTCAATAGATCCAATACCTTTTAAACCAATTGTCATTTCTTGTTCACTATCACAAACAATAACTAAAACACATTCCATGCTAACACTCGAAGGATGTAAGGAAAGGTAGATTAGAGGCATTTGAGGAAGGATGCAGCATAAATAGGAAACCTTATCTATAGGCTTAGATTATTATTGAGGTACCACTTGAATCGATCAATGATGGATATGACTTGATGAAAATGCAGTAAATGTGAATTATATTGAAAAACTACCACCAATTATGAATCACTATAACATGTAATATTTTCCATGAGTTCTTATCTATTACTATTTGCTACCCTCCCTACCATACCCTACCCCTTCCTAATTCACTATAGATTCGCATTATGTTGATAGAAGAATGTTCTTACAACTTACGATAACCATGTTTTTGTAAATGGACAAATAGGAGGATATTGAGGGAATGAGTCTACTTCTAACTTTGGCTTTTGGAACAATAGGTTACTCCATTCGGAGACCCCTTATTAATTTTCAATATCTAATATTCCTAATGTGAGGGTATTATATAATAGTTAAGATTCGATAAGGATAGGCTTGAGGTGAATAATATGCAAGCCAATAGCTTATTTGTTGAAGCTTCCTATTCAAGTTCTAATTGAAATGTTGATAGATCCTTTTGGGACATATTGCCCCTCCTTAAGCAACAATTAGGTCAAATTTTACCTTTGAGTTTAATAGTTTGAACTTACAAGGTTGTGAGTTTATTAAGTTTCCCAAACATTCATATTAGAAAAAGTACTTGTAGCAAAGTCTTTACTCTCCATTCATTATCCTTGCAAAACTAAAAGTTCAAAAGTAGTAAGCTATCATGCTTCATTGGTTTCCACATTCTAATTCCCCGTCAAAGATTTATGTTACAAGCTGTGGTACTACCATGTTTAAGTAGCAAATTCACATTCTTTTGTGTTGTTTAAGAATCAAATCAATCTCAAAACTGGGAGATTCAATATACTTTGAGGAATAAGGTCATATTCCAGTTCTTTACATTATTCAATATATATCAAGTTCCATAAATTGGAAACTTAACTAGATTGTGCTCAATCAAAAAGTAGATCCCATTCTTTCCTAAGATCCTCATCTTCAAGTTACTCTCTCATTTTCTTCAAAGGAGGTACATACCATTGAATATATTATTCTAGTTAGTGATTGTTCTCATAATTTATATACTATTCCTTACTCCGGAATACTTAATAAGTAATGTTAACTTTCTATATATGATCATAGCATGGATGGTTTTTCTATGATTTTTCCTCATTGATAATCTCCAAACATTATCTTGGATGGTGAAACAGGTGCACTACTAGTGACACTCAATCCAAATCCCAAATTAAAGATTCTTGGTCTTCTACAGGTGATTCCTTAAGCTGGCTTTTACTCTAATGTCTTATTTCACCTTTTATTCTAATGACTTAATTTGGTGGAATTGTACATAGAAATTGGTAGAATTGAAACATCAAAAGTGGCCTTGCTACTATATGAATTGTAGGATTCTCATACATTGAACACCTAATATGAAATCAATTGAGTCATTGCCCACTCTCTAGAGCAAAATGTTAACTCAAAGTGCATTAGATCATTAGCAATGGACATCCCTTACATTTTAATCTACCTCCTTATCTCTTTTACTTTTTTCACTATAATTTACCTCTCCAATTACACTAAGTGAATAAATGCACTTAGTTACCTATATCTAGACCCACTTTAACCTACATGGAGGAGATTTTCCAATAAATTAAGCCCCCATTACACTCCAAGCATCCTAGCCCAAGATGCAAGTTGTGGTTGCGTTAGGATATTGATCAATTTTCAATTAGATGATAACAGAAGTCCATATTCTGCTTAATATTAGAATACTACAACATGTTGAGAAGTAAAACAGCAGATAAAACATGAATTCACCTCCTTATTGTCACTTGCATACCAATAATAACTATATAGAAATTATTATGCAAAGCCTCAAATTCATAACTATTAAATAAAGCTTAATAAGAGAATTAGACTCCATTTCGCTAGAGAAATCCTTGGTAGCTAAGATAACACAAGTCCACCATAATAGTGTTGAAGCAACATTAAGGTTCTAGCCAACAATCCAACTCCACTAACCACATATTCTTAGGTTGTCTCTCTACTACTTAGTAGCCCAGAGGCTGTAATTAAAGTATATAACCATGTTATCTCATATTCCAGTTGTAAAGATAATAGAAGAATGGGTTGGAATGATAGCAAAAATATGAATCAGAAAAGAATCAATCTTCATCTACTAAATTTTTATTAAATTTGAAAGTGATTAGATGGAGGAATTTGCAATATTAGAGTATAACATGTTATACCTTTGGTTGTTATACCTTTGGTTAAGTTAGCAACTACAACATAATTTTAGAATGTTAGTTATAATAGTTGCTATATCTGTAAACCCCTAAAATTTCCAACCTAATACCCAAAGTAAACCTTAGTGCGCTAGAAGACTCTAAGAGTTGACAAGGCTAGTTAAGATGAAAACCCTAAGATAACAACTGAAGAGTCAATCATGTATAAAACTTTTAGACTCTAAATGTGTATAAACACTAGAGAGTTCATCTAAAAATGATAAAAACCTTAAAACTATAACTTTAAGGATACAAAAATACCAATTCATTGTAAAGCTACTATAAAACCCTCATTGACTATATATACTTAATAATATGCTAAATCATATAAAATCATTAACTAATGATTAATGATCAAAGATAACTTCTAATTGTTCATAAATGTTTACATACTAAATTGATTTATTAGAAACTATGATAATACATTATAGATTCTATTAATCTTATAATTTTACAAATAAGCTAATATTATGTAAATTTAAGTATTTAGTTAATATTAATACTACATATAGTCCATGTTAGTATTATAAATTGCACTTTCATGATAGTTATGCTAAGTATTATATTAAATAATATATATAGGACACAAAAACTCAAAAAAGGGGTTTTAATAATTGTTTTTACTAATTATTTCATTTAATTACATATTTCCCTTCATTTCCTTAATTTTTCTCCTAATTATCCTTAATTCCATCATTATATACATGAATTGCATATAATTTAAGAAAGTTGACTAAGTCAAATGTTGACAAAGTCAAAGTGTTGATCAAGGTCAACATGTGTCATTTTTAATTGGAAATTTCTACTCTTTTCCATGGAATTCCTCTTATTTTTCACATGATATTTTTTCACCCTTATCCCCTCTCTTGCCATCCACTATGCGAACTCGCTAGACCCCACTTGTTTTGTTTATAAAACACAAATTGACATAAAACAAAATCCCTTTTCTTCCCCTTTCGAGCCATCAGCCCCCTTTCCCCTTTCCTTTTCTTCAACTTTCCAAATTCACCTCCATATTTTAACAACTTCTTCTATATTATATACTAGCACTTCTCTTACATATTACAAAGGAGAAAGAGGTATGTTTTCATGTGATCTTCTATCTTAATTAGTAATTAGTTATTTATGCTATATTAGCTTTAGAATCATCATGTAAGATGTATATATATGTTGGTATACTGAGAAACTTTATATACATACACATGAGTGAGGGAATACTTCTGCATAAGAGTAAAAATACATAAGTACATATACCATATGGATACATGTGAGGTATTTATATATGGATTTTAGTAAATTACATAGTATAAGTGTAGGTATATATATAGATAAGTGTAGAAGGAACACATGTACACATGTTGGAATATTCTTATACAAGAGTATTTTTTATGTACATAACCTAAAAATAAGGAAAATACTAAGTGTACATACATATAGTTTACTAATTGAACCCATAATATATAAAAATATCAATTATGTGAAGGTTTCTTAAGGGTGTATTAGGAACATACGAAAATACATATAAAAATACGTATGCTAACATAGGTATATACTGGTATATGTACAAGTATATATATATATAAGTATATTAGAAGTACATACATATACATATCATATGTATTTATACACTCATACATATGATATGTATATGTATGTATATATATATATATATATATACTTACTTTGTACTTATGTTATATACTTACTTTGTACTTATGTATTTATACACTCATACATATGATATGTATATGTATATGTATGTATATATATATATATATATACTTACTTTGTACTTATGTATTTATACACTCATACATATGATATGTATATGTATGTATATATATATATATATGATTATGACATAACCATTTAATATAACAAAACATAATATAATATATAATAAAGTAATAATATATAATATATATATGTACATATATGGGCCGAAACCCCAATAAACCCTTAATACATATATTAGCTTGAATTAACCTTACTTAAGTACACATAATAGTATTAACAATGCAAAAGTGTAAAAACATAAGAAATAGATGACCAATTAGGTCATAAAGTAATCAAATAAGATATAAAAATAGAAAATAAGAAAATTCGAGTTACAGTAATTAGGATTATAATAATTTAAACCCATATAGTGAAACACGGGTCCTAACGTACAAAACAGACCTTACCATATGACGTACGTCCGACTGAAAATCATAAAAAATGACTATAAGCTTGTAAATATCGGAAATAAAATGAAAAAGTTATATACAATTAGCAACAAAGTTCAACCGGATGAAAAACTGATAGTAACCTAAGTAGAATTAGGTAAATAAATATCTAGAATCATTAGTTAACTCAATTACTTATTATCTTTTTTATCTCGTAATGATTATGTGATCCTAACAAGGGTTTTGATCTCCTACCAGATTATTATGATTAATACGAGACGTCATGACCAAGTGAGTAATTTCCCTATGATTCCATGTTTGCGTATGCTTGTAGCTAGTGAACTTAAAGGACATTATTAATTGAATGTTGTATAGGGTCGGGAAATGCTTGTGTATGCTATTGTTTGCTGAACTATGAAACTACTTTAAATGCTGATAACAACATACTTGATGCATAGTTATTGGATAGTAATTATATTGTTTGTGGTACTGTTTGGTCAGATAATAATTGGACTTAACTATACTTGACAGATGAGATAAAATTAAAACATGTATCACATAAACTAATTCTAGCCATCACATCACATAGAGGTAAGGAGAAGCCATACGAGCATTGTTATTATAAGTATAATGGTTTAATACGGTGCACGCGTACTTAATGACCTTACCTTGGCCCGCAGGAACACTAGGCATTGGAGGTACCGACCACTTGGCTAAGGGTCAAGCCTAGAGGCCTCCATTTAAGGATAAGTGTGAACTGCGAGGACCCACTCATAATTATACTTAGAACTTGATTTTAATTGAAATAAAAGTAATAATTTATTTAAATACAAAACGTAGAGTTTCGTAAAAAAGTGAGTTCTAGTATAGTACCCGAATCTAATTGGTGTCGTGTAAACTCTAACCCTGACTTCGAAGGGCGTGAAATCTAAGTTACATACAATAGCTAGTTAACTGTATGTATTGATTTGGCATACTGATTACTCATTTATTCATATGCTTGTATCTAATGTGTTCATAACTTGCTTGTCGATGTGGTCGAGGGTTTTACCCACTAAGCATTAGCTTACACCTTCTTAGGCTTTTATTGTAGGACTATCTTTTTGTCGACATTGGCCATAAGATGCCAGAGGTTCACATGGATACTCTGGGCAAGAGTGAGTCATTCAAAGCATCGAGAGAACATTAGTATATAGACTTTTATTTGTATTTCATTTTAACTATGTTGTAGGTACTGATGTACTAGATCTTAACTTAGTGTAAACTTTATAATTTAAATGATATATATATATATATATGAGTATGTTATGATATTATCTTGATCTATTTACCTTTGGGAAGCTAATAGTTGTAGAAGCCTTGTATATTGTATAAAGAGTACGTGATTGGAAAGGTAACCAATCCATGGTTCTTCATATGATATACAGCATCTGCCACAACTAAGGCGCCCCCAAGTTGTGACAATATCAACATAACTAAGGAAAGTAGTATACCAAACATTGCAATATGCCACTTATTATCAAATAGAAGACCTTTTTTTATGCTATTTTCCATTAGCACAACTATTGTTAGTGTCAATAACAATGAAAATAGCAGATTATGTCAAACTCTCCATTTTTGCAAATGGTAAGATTCTGATAAGTCCAAAAGGTACATATTGTGATAAAGAGCCGATTCGGAACATAAAAGTAGAAGTAGATGTAGATTACTCAAGGCTTCTATCTAAAATATCAGAGGTATTGCTAATAGATCCAAATACAAGAAATATACAAATATATTACAGATAGACATTTGTATATGGAAATGGATTGAAAGAATTCTTGTTGAAAGACATCAGTAATGACAAAGATGTGGAGGCTCTCATAGATATGGTAAAGGCATTTGGAATGATATGCCTTCAACAACTTTACATTAAAGTCAAAGATCAAGGTGCCATGATGCAGGAGCAACTATTGATAGTTCAAATGAATACTCCTCATCCACCACAAGTACAAAGAACTATAAATGTCTCAAAAAACATCGAAACAACCATTGATTTCTCCATGCAAAATGAAGAAAATTTACCTATTAATGATGATCTTGATAAGGAGATAGAGGAAGCACTTGAAGATGGTGACACAGAAGATGAATTAATACATGAAGCGGATTCAAATAATGAACAAGATATGGATATTAAGATCGACACATCTGAAGAGGAAGAGGAATGTCTAGATTCACCACAAAATGCCCAAACATAAACAATAACGCCTAATGGTCCAAGAGAACAACAAACAGCTAGATTGTCATTCCAAGACCACATTCCTTTCCTTAGTAGGATGGATGTGAGTGATGGATATATATTATATGAGGAAGATTTCATCTACGATGAAGACCTATGGTTAGGAAATGAGTTGAAGAAAAAGGATGAGATTCATGAACAAGTTAGACTTTATTTATGTGCTAAAAATGTGCCACATAAAGAATCATTACAATTTCCTAGTGACTAAATCAAATAAGAAGGTATAGAATATTCTCTATGAAGAGAGGAATACATGCAATTGTAAATGGCAAATTTGTACAATCCAAAAGCACTGGGACATAGACTTTGTAATTACAATTGCTGATGGCCCACACACTTGTACTAAGAGGAGATTCAAAAATGATCATCCATAGCTCAACCAGACGTTCATGAGCTAATGTTTTCTTGATCAAATCAAAAATGATCCAAATATTAAGATCACCAGACTCAGACAATAAATAGAAAACATATATAGTTATGTGATTTCAAAGAGAAAAGTCTGGGGGGTGAAAATGATAGCTATTGAGAAAGTGTACGGAGATAAGATGAGTCATATAATGAACTACCAAAACTAATGACTTTGATCCAAAGAACAAATCCAGGAACACATGTTGCATGGAAATTCTTATCAATCGAGAAGAAAACCAATGTGGTATTTGATGGATTGTTTTAGGAATTTAGACCAAGTATAGAAACATTCAAACACTGCAAGCCCGTAATTAGTATAGATGGTACATTTTTTTTATGGGAAATATTCACACAATTTGTGAATTGCATGAAATATGGATTATGCAAATCACATGCTCCTATTGGCATTCGCACTAGTTGAAAAGGAATCAAGTAAAACTTAGAAATGGTTCATGAAAAAATTGAAGCAGTGCCTCAATAGATCACGTAATGATGATCTCATCCTCTGTGTTATATCAGACAAACACAAGGGTATAGCAACAGCAATGAAAGATGACAACATTAGATGGCAGCCACCTCATGCAAAATGGAGAGTGTCTATAAGACATGTTGCCAGCAACTTCAACACGAAATACAAAAACAACTATCTGAAGAAGCTAGTAATTGTAGTAGCTTTCCTGGCATAGGAAAACAAATTTGAATTCTACATGGAAGAGATAAGAAAGAGGAATGCAACAGCTCTAAATTATTTTGTAAACATCGCCAGTAAGCTATGGACACAATCATATGATGGGGGATTTAAGCATGATCAAATGACAACAAATCTCAATGAAAGTTATAATGTAGTGTTGAGAGGCACAAGGTCATTATCTGTATCGACATTGGTTTTGAAGATATTTTACAACTGGGTGAGATACTTCCAAGGAAGGTGTGATAAAGCAGTTAAGGCTATATGTAAGGGAAAACCTTACCCTAAATGAGTTCTCTAGATAGAAAGATGGAAAGAGGCAACTATTCGCCACCATGTAAAAACATTTAACATGAGAACATGAATATTTCAGGTGCAAATAGGAACATACATGACTAAATATGGCAGAAAAGATAGCCATTGTCATAGAATTGACTTAAATAACAATAAATTTAGTTGTAACAAGTAGCAAACATACAAAATTCCCTCCTCACATACATTAGCAGCCATGGCTCACTCAAAAACAGATCCAATAGATAAGATTGAGAGATGGTATCATTGGAAAAATCAAGTAACTTATTACCAAACTGCCTTCCAACCTTTGGGAGATAGGTTCACATGGGCAGATTTGGAAGGAATACCAAGAATACACCCACTGTATAACAAAGCTAGAAAAGAAGGAAGACTAAGAGCAAGTAGATATCATAATGAGATGGACCTAAAAGAAAAACCAACGAAGAACTATTGTAGAAGATGTAGAAAAAAAGGACATAATATAAGAACATGCCCAGAATAAGGTTAATACAACTTATAACAAGTTTGTAGCATTATTATATATCATGTCTTACTTTACAATTAATTTGATGCGTTTAACATAAATTACAAAAAATCTAACATATATTTACCTTTTTTATGCAAATGGATCAAGACCAATAAATAGATCAATATTGATATGACAAGATACACATAAATCGATGTTGTATGGAGAGGTGAGGTATAAAGTGTAAAAATATCATCTATTCAATTAAATTATGTAATTTAGTAAAATCTAATGTAATTGAATTTTGCAAGAACATAATCTAGTCAAATGTCACCAAAAAGAAGCATCACTGAAGAATCCTTAGGAGATGAGAGAAGTATACGATGGGAAGATAGACACATACTTGGAGTAAGCTGGATTCCATAGAGTAGCACACTTGCCGTTCATACAGCTAGATTAGAGACTAATCATGGCATTAGTAGAGAGATGGCAACCAAAGACTCATACATTCCATATGACTCATGGGGAGGTTTGCTGACTCTTCAAGGCAATACAATTCAGTTTGCCCATAGATAAGAAACCAGTTACGAACACCACGATACATGGTTGGGTAGATCTGTGTGAGCGTTTACTAGGAACAAGACCGAACACAAATTAGATAGTAAGGTAGAGAGTTAGGATGTCTTAGCTCAAGAGTCTATTCTTGACACATCTACCAGCAGATGCGAATGACATAACGATCTAACGCCATGCAAGGATTTATATTTTACATCTGATTAAAGGACTATTATTCTTAGACACATTATTTAGCTATGTATACCTGATGTTCTTATCACTATTAGAGGATTTATAGGGAGCACATAGCTATAGTGGAAGATCAGCTTGCCTTACATGGTTATATACATACCTATGCAAAGTCATAAAGGATGAGGCAGTAGAGATGGGTGGCACTGCAATACTGATACTGGTGTAAGCATGGCAAAGATTTACTCATTTAGCACCACTAACGATACACTAATGTACAATTAGCCCCGATCCATTAGCATATTAGTAAGATGACGTTTTTGATATCAAATAGACCTCAACTCACATATTATCTCAATATCACGAAGGTCTAGACCGTTAAACTCCCAGACAGGTATGAATCAATTATAAGTTGTACTATTAAAATTATTTTTATACAAATTATATACTAAAATAGATTTATCTTTGGTAGATTTATTAGATGCCTTATACCTAGGAGACACTAGACACACTACTTAAGATATGCCGAAAGGGGAGTAATATATAGTTAGCTTGCATTCTTATGATTTGCTTCCACATCATAGAGATGCACCAGTCTGATAAAGTGATGAGATAGTTTAGAGGAGTGCAGTAGATCCTAAAAAACTACAATACAGATCTGAACAACATACATATGATGGATCTACAAGGAAAGTTATAAGAAGACTAGGCTAAAAAGAACTTGAGATATATAGCCTCATGATAGGATATGAGGTAGAGACTAGTTCAAATCATACATGATGATACCCTACCAGGTATGGTCTCTATCGAATACTTTAACTGGTACTTTAAAGTGATACGAATATATATCGGTCAACTAAGAGCACTTTTAACTGCATTAGTAGGTTTTCTACTTAAAATATAATTAAAATTCAATGTTATAGTAATGAAAACTAACTCAATCACATTTAAAAAAATGCAATCTAATACATTCACGTAAATAGAAAAGAACTCGAATATACTAGACATATATGCCTTAACTACTATAGGTAGACATATTTTGGATGGATATAGAGGTATCAAACTGGGCATTCCAGCTCTATAAGAGTAACAGCCCGAGGACATGTCAAACAAATAGAGAGGATGAGGACATAGCTAAGGACGAGGTCGAGCTCGAGATCATCAACTACAATTATAAGACAGATCTTTAAGTCATATAGTAGATGTGAATATATAAGCTCCTACAGATGATAGTACAAATCCACCTGCTATTGACCCTCATGGTGTTGATCCTCTTATAATTAATCCTCTTACAAACGATCCTCTAGTAGTAAATCAACCTACTAGAGATGCTTCTACTACAAATACTTCGATGGTTGATCTATCAACAACAAATCCAGTAAAATAGGCTCCAGCAGATTGTATTCAAAATGATGCACCATCTTTTGAATTGTTGACACCAAAGATGACGGTCTCATCATCATCCATTATCACTCCACTTGCTTCTATCAAACCAACACATCCAACCCATCAGATACAGGAGAGGTAGTCATACGAGTAATTATTAATTAATAAAATTTCTACTTATAATTAAAAATTCTAATTTGCATAATATTTTAATAACTAATTCATTTTATTTATATATTATAGGTCGAGCCTCGAGAAATTTCAAAAGAATTACAAAAATCAACAACTATATCATAAGCTAATAGAAGAACAAAAAAATACAGAGGAAACGTAAATAAATATAGAATATTTGGTTTTATATATGATTAGACACAAAAATAATTATAATTTTTATTGATTACTACTAATGAATAAGATATATATGTTTTTGCTTTGTATCGCATATACTATCTAACAAATAACAAAAATGTCAAATAAAATAATAAGAGTAAAAAATACAAAGTTAAAAATGATACATTTATTGTAAATATAAAAAAAAAATCCAATATTTATTCTACTTATGAAATAAGATACTATTATTAAAAAAAAATTACTATAATGTATGTCACATCTATAAGATGCAACACTTATTTACTGGTATAATGTCACGTCTTACGAATGCGACACATAAATAGCTGTAAAATTTTCACACGGTAAGATGAGACACTCTTCATGTTAGACATAACGTTGGTAATTTGGTATTTTTTTTAAAAAATTTGTTTATAAACAAGTAATTTTCTCTAATAAATAGGAAGGACACAATACAATATTAAATAATTGTTTAATTTAATTTTACTCATGCTTTTTCCCACATCGTATAGGTACGGATCTAGTGATAATATCAACAAAATGGACTTAATTGCACATGTTATGAACCTATGGATGACACATGTATTTTGGGTGCTTAAAAAATGTTACTAATTAAATAGAGTTCATGTATAAGATTATTAGAAAGGAAAAGGAAAACCTTTTTCTATACAGTAGTCATCAATTAATCAAGAAAAATTAAAACATGTCTCTAAAATCATCCCAAATTATTTTTTTAGTCTGTCATTTATAATTGACTTTTTCTTTTTTCTTTTTTTTTTTTTTTTTTTTTTGAAGTGTTCCTAAGCAAATTTCCTTGTGACTTATTTATGTACAAACAATACCGTATAAATCTTTAATGTATCAATTATAATATACTATTTTTCTAAAGTATTCTTAAGCAGATTTCTCTATGGCTTCTTTATATACTAACAATATTGTATATAATATTAGCACATGTAACGCGAAAGCATATCTACTAGTTTTATATATATTCACTTATATTACCTATTCAAATTGATTGTTCAGATAAAACAGGCACTGTAATAAGTTAATATATGGACGGAAGAGTTGATAATGTTAATAAAAGTCCTACTAATGTGCTTAGATTCGAAGACCGGATCCAAACACTGAAGGATATCTCAAAGACTAGACCTAGGGTAGAATAATCATCAAGCAATACGGAGAACGAGAGATCAAATAAGGGGTTTACGGAGTCTTCAACCACTAGACAAAGAGAACAACAACGTTTGTCGGTTTTTTTGGATTTAAGGATGCAACGAAGATATAAATAAAATATGGACAAGTGTAATTGATAGGTTATATGATGAGTGGAATGGGCTAATTTATTTGAGTTGGAGTAAAGGATTTGTTTTTATTTTTTGTTGATCATGTTAAGAGGCTTGATTCTAAAATTTGAAGTTAAAACTTTTATAAGGTGCAATGGGAATTCAGGTATAAGAAAACATTTCAAAAGCAAGAATTACAACCAAAGTGATCCAAGATGAGCCTAGGGAATTACAAATTCAGTCAGGAGGATAATGAAGCCAATTAAATTGACCAGATTGTAATAAGGTTATCAAAAGTGGACCGTTAATAATTAGGTTAACGTTGGACGTAGGGCTACTAATTATGATGCAAAGCAAAGTAGGTCTACCAACTTACAATTAACTAATTTGAAAAATAGGTCGACCAGATTTGGCCTAAGTTAACCAAATTTGCATTTATACAATATTTAGCCAAACTTTCTCGATAATTTTTCATATTTATGTTATTTACATTATGTCCTTTCAATTTCGATCAATTAGATTACTAAGGCTTCGTGATTACCCTATGTAAAGGTATTATATGTAATAAAATAGGCAGTTTGAGATTTCGTTAAGTCTATTGGTCATTCTAGATTTAATGAGATAGATTTGTCCTGATTTTTTAATTCTTATTAATCCATATTGATTGTGACTAAGCACCTCATTGTTTAGAGTCCATGTGTACTATTAGCATTTACCTTACAAATGTTGATTAAATTTCATGTGTCATAGTGATACTTTTTTAACAAAATTAACTCAAAGGATGTGCATCTTATTAATCCATGTTTTAATTGACCCAATACCTTTTGAGATTGTTGCATCGTATTTTATATTGATTTTATTCATATCCCTGATTAATTTACAATTTGTTCAACTAAGTTATGATTTGCTAAGTGTGCCAATAAGATAAGATAAATATAACATTGTGTGTTGGGTTATTGAAACCCCTTCCTATCTAAGAAAAACCTTAAGATGTCTCTCTATGGCTTTGTAGTTAGTTTCTAAAGTCTCAAGGATTTTGTTAATAGTCGGTTTTCATTTTATGATGTCATTTATCTACTTGGCTGACAAAAGGCCGAGTGACTTTGTCTTCAATCGATGTCAATTGAAGCTCAACTCATTTGGTAGGCCTTCCAACCTGGCCTATTAACATGTTCGTTTTGAACTTAGGAAAGTGGCACGAATAGTTATGATTTAGTGCAATCTCACTACATAACTGCCCACTATTTCTATATCTTAGGCATATGTTTGATTATGAAATCTCCACGTATCTTACTAGTGATGATTAACCACCATTTCAAACACTCAATTTTTGCCTATAAATATGAAGAGAAAGCATTGTAAGAACTCTCTTATGACCCTAAACTTTAAACTTATCTTACTTTGCTCTACACACTTACTATCATAGGCATCAGAGGGCCTACACCAAACTAGCCCCCAATACCACTTAGTTTTCTATGTTTTTACAAAAACAAGATCCTACACCAAAATTGTTGATAGTCGAGTTTCGTTAATTCATCCATTTAGCTGCCGATAAGCTGTATTATCTATATTCTCGACTAATGCCAAGTAACACAGATCAATATCTAATTTGAATTCAAGGGAAGTGGCACAAATAGTTATTATTTGGCACAATTATATTACATAACTGTCTACTCTCCCTACATTTCAGGAATGCGTCTGATCAAGAAGCCTCCATATGTCTTGATAATTATTCCAGTAACTACTACTTCAGACATGACATTCGTCTATAAATATGGGGAAAAAAACGCTATAAGAGATATCTAATAACTCTTCTGTAAACCTCACATAATTAGTAGTATAAGCCCTAATCTAGATCCGAGTATTCTAGATGATATCATGGGTCCATAAGGTTAAGTTAAATAAAAATTTTATTAATTTGTGAAACCAAATATAGAATCGGTAATAAAAACCTTAGAAACTCAATCGAAATCTAAACCGCATACAAAAACTGTCAGGACTCTAAAGGGGGCCTAGTAGGATTACCTAAAATTTTCATAACATGTGTACACCCATGATATGAAAACCATCTTACAAGTCAGAGATTGCAAGACTCTAAATAATAAATCACTAAGATTAATGATTTTCAAGTAATTAATCTATTATAACATGACATAATATATAATTATAAATAACTATGGATGTCCGATATCCCACAGTTCCTCAGAACCGCAGAGAATCGGTATCCCCTACCAAATAATAAGACAGGATTACCAACATTACCAACATTATAAAACTGCAGTAAGAATTAAATTATATTAAATTCTAACATGTGAATATTTTCTAAAAAGAGTGTTTATGTATCACCTATAAAAATCTCAACTAATCCTAACACTAATGTACATATCTTCAACTTGCCCTCAGCACTCGAGACTTATCCCAATCCCATTGTATGTAAACCTGCAAAAGAAACTAAGGGGGAATGAGCATAAAACAACTCAGTGAGTTCGTTCCTCACCACTACCGGTCAAACAAGTTTTCATACATTATTATCACACATGCAAGCAAGCTATCTACATACATAATGAATGCAAGCGTGATGAATGCAGGCAACACATCCATAGGAGTCCGGAACTATGGAAGGTATAGAATTACGTCGTCTACACTTCGATTATCCCCTGTACTTACCCGCACAGGGCACCTCAACTTACCCACATGAGACTACCTAGGGACACCACCCCACTAGGTAAAACTCGACTATTACCCTAGCCGAGAAAAAGTTTCAATCCAAATAAGGGGAGTCCGAACTAGGACTATTCACCCTCCAAGGCCCCTCGGGCACAAACATGCAAGTCCTCTCGCAACCAAAAGTAACCAAGGCCTTTCAGGCACAAGAAAGCGAGTCCTCTCACTATCAAGTGGAGAACCCATGCTAGCTTTGCCTTAACATTAAAAATACTATTTATGGCTTCACAAGCCCTTACAACGATCATGCAAAAATTTGTTTAAGGTTAGAAAAGCTTTTGCCAAAAATACTTTTCTTAAGATTTTTGCAAGGCTAGCACTCTCCATTCATACCTTTACCAAGTCATAGACATGCGATGAGTAGAACCGGTTATTTAGGTCAGACATTTATATTTATCAACTTAAAAAGGTGATCACACAGATGATGGCATACAAACAGAACAGTCATTCAAACATATAAGCAATAACAAACAACAAAACATCATACAAATAACAAGCACAAGCAAGTAGCAGGTCATCAGAACTCCCTCACTCCCTCACCTGGATTATTGCTCATTCTCCAAGCCTTTAGGGTTTCCAAGACTCAACATCGAATGCCTAAATCAAAATGGTAAACCTTATAAGTGTTCTGAGAATTCAAACTCCTTAGTCAACTAAAAGTCTATTATAGTTTGTCTAGTTTCCTCCAATATAACCTAAGTATAGTATGTATAGGGTTACCATACTCCATGAGATTAATAATAACTATTTTTTTTTTATATTAGTAAGGTATGAGGCTTCCTTTATGTATTTTGTAATTTTTTTGTTCTGATTCTGATATTTGCGAATTTATAGTCGTTTTTCATCGTTTCCGGACGCACGTTCACACAGTAATGTCCGTTTTGGACGTTAAGACCCGTGTTTTATGACATGGGCTAAATTTATTAAAATTTTATTTTATTGAAGTTTAATTACTCCTATTGGTTAGTTTTATGTTCCATTTTAGCTGTTAATGATTTAATTAGCCATTTAGTCTTATACTTAGGGGCTTTTACTTTGCTATTATTAATTTATGTACTTAATTAAGTATGATTCAATTTAGAAAGTGTATTAGGGTTTACTAATTTAGGATCCTAATTATGATACACTCTTCTTCTTTTCTTAGTTTATAATCTATGCTTATGTCATGCTTACATCATCATTTGCTTATGTCATTGCTTATGTCATCTTTTGCTTATGTCATCATGTGCTTACCTCATCACTCACTTCATCATTTGATTACATAAGCATCACCTCATGCTTAGGTCATATGTACATGTCTTATGCACATTTTGTTTCTTATTTTATACTTATATACATATGCCTTATACATACATATACTTATACATCTACCTAAATTTATACCGTATTTATACATGTATACCTACTCATATACCTATACGGTTAGATACGTATTTTTATACAAAAATTCGTATGCCTAATCTTTTCCTTAAGTAAAGCTTCCTAATTCCATTCCTTTGTGTTCTTAAGTGTGTAATTAGTGTAGTATAAGTATGTATGGTTAGGTTTTGTTTTAATTTAGGTTATGTACATGGAAAATACTCATGTACCATGCTTCTCATGCTTCCCTTCTTTTCGGTTTACCTCATGTACACATTCTTTAAGCACATATTCATGTTTTCCTTTCTTCTTCTTCATGATTCCTAGATTTCTACACTTAAAGATGAGAACTTTGTTTCCTCTTCTTCAAGACAACACTAAACACCTAACTACTTATCTAATCTACCTAATTAACTAACTAATGAATAACATAAACCAACATAAAGTAAGTTAAGTACATACCTTTAGATGCGTTTGATTTAAGGAGGCAAAAGTGAAGAAATGAAGGTGAAAGGGAAGGGGAAAGCTCACGGCAATGGAGGAGGATTTTTGTTTTGTTTCTTTTGTCTTGTTTTCATTATGGAAGACAACAAATGGTGGGACCAAAATGGACAATAAGTGGACGGCAACAATTGAGAGAAAGGGGAAAAGAAAAATCAAAAGAAAAGGAAAAGAAAAGCCATCATGAAGTTAAGATATTTTTCTTTATCTCTTATTGTCTTTTGTTGACTTTTCAAAGTGTTGACTTTATTCAACATGTGTTGACTTGGTCAACTTTCCTTAAGTATGTGTAATTTTGTGCACATAATGTAGTGATTAAGGGAAATTAAGGGAAAAATGAAGGAAATGAGGTATTTGATGAATTGATTAGCAAACATAGTTAATGAGGTCTTACTTTAGGTCTTTATAACTTATATATCTCATTTAATAAACCACTTTGGATAACAAGTGCAAAAAGTACTAATTTGAATATTAAAATTCACTACATGTAACCTAATTTTCAACTATAACCCTAACTCTAAGTAAGACTATCCTAATCACATACTTAAGGGATAAATATATTCTATGACTCATTATCTTAGTTTCTAATGGATTACTTGAGGATTCGAATCATATAAGCATGAATGAGGGTTATCTTTAGTCGTTTACCAATGAAATGGCAAAATGTGGAGGATATATTATCATTTAAGGTTTTAGGGTAAATTATGGTGAATTAGTGCTTTAATATCCTTAAAGNTTGTATGCATATATATATGCTGAATGTGAAGAAAATATATGTATATTTATGTATAATATCATTTATATCATGTATTTTAGTGTATATATATATAATATAACCGTATATGTTCATATGTATATAAAGTACAATTACATGTATATTTATACTTATAGGTATAGTATATAATATATATATATTTGAGGTTAAGATATTTTAGTACATAAGTATATTATATGTATATGAATAGTATCGTATATGTAGAAATTAGAGTATATTTGAATAGTACTTATATAATATATTATAATATTAATTTAATAAATAAAGTAATTTAATAAATATCTATATATATTTATGTACCGTAACTTTAAGAAAATTATAATAAATATTTAATTTAGAAAACTTAATAAAATATAGTAATAAATATTAATATATATAACTTAAAATATAAAAAAATAAGAAAATGTAGGGAAAAGTAAAAAAGTGACACGTAGCACTCCTATATGTTACCACATCATCACTTAGCATAAATTAATTTTCATAATTAAAAATAAAAATAAAATAATTAATTAATTAGAAAAGTAATAAAGTAGAAAAATTTATATTAATAAGTCTTAAACCTTAAAAATTAGCAAAAATGAGTAATTATGGTAAAATAGACCTAAAATAAGAAACTTTCAAAATATAAGATTTAAATAATTATTAAATCATAATTATACTAAGAAAAGCTTAAAATAATATTTTATAATTATTTAAGTCAAAATAATGAGCTTCATAATATTTTTATATCATATTTGAAACTACGAATTACAAAGTCTAAAATGGACCCCACTACGAGAAAGTATGTTCGAAAATGATTAAAATGGACTATAAGTTCATAAAAATCGAAACTAAATCGAAAAAATTATATGTGATTAGCTAAAAGGCTCGAATCGATAATTTCACACAAACGAATACCTAATTTGGGTAAATGATACTAAGTATAATAATAGTTTAGCTATTTAACTCTAATACTTACTACTTTTCATATTTTATTAATATCAGGTGATCACAATATCGACACCAACTTACCAACTACTTATTACGACCTTTGGCTCTGAAAATGGTTAAGTGAGTATTCCTAATGATTCCTACATGCTTGTGTATGTAGATAGTGAACATTAATTATTATTAATAATTGAATATTATATAGGGCTAGATTATGCTTGTATATGATAACGCTCAATAATAATATATTTACTTTAAAGTATGATAATATACTGTTTGTTGCATAATAAATTTAATAGGAATTGATCTGTCTATGATTTTGTTGATCACTTAATAAAGGACTTAATATTATCATACTTGAATTAACTAAATTGAAACATGCATAATCATGTACTGCATAACTAATTTTGGCCGTTATATTATACGAAGGTAGCGAGAGGCCATACATAGGTTAATTATTTGTGATTATAGTGTTTTCATACGGTGCACATGCGCAATATGACCTTACCCTGGCTTGCAGGAACACTAAGCGTTAGAGGCGCCAACCGCCTAACTAAGGGTCAAGTCTAGAGGCCTCCGTTTAGAGGTAAGTGAAGGCTATGCAAACCTACTCATAATCATACGTAGAACTGAGTTTTGACTAAAATTGAAAATGGATATACCATTATATTTTTTAATATAGAACTTTGTTTCGTTGTTATGTAAGTTATAGTATGATACCCCGAATCCAATTAGTGCTGATGTATTTCCAACCCTGACTTCGGAAGGCATTAAATTAGAGTTGCATACAATACCTGGTCACCTGCATGTATATGTGTGGCATACTAATTGCTGATACATTCATTTGATTGAATTAAATTGTTGTGTAACTTATTTGTTACATGGTTAAAGGAATATCTCACTAAGCTAGTTAGCTTATACCCCCATAGTTTGCTTGTGCAAGGCGATTTGTTCATGGATCTGGGCTGCAAGATGCCTGAGGTTAGTAGTTTATCGATGGATTGATATGAGAGTAAGATTAGTAATGAGAGCGAGCTTATAATATTGTATTTAGATTCTAAACCTTAATATGTAATGTAATGTCGTATTACAGACTTATTATCTATAATTATCTAAAATGTATGTTCTTTATAATTTAATAGTATTGTGATCATAATCATGTAATGATATTACTTGCATCTGCTTAACTCTAGGTTGTTAGTTATAGTAATAGCCTTATATATCACATAAAGGGTTGTCGAATGAAAAGGGAAATCAATCTACAGTCCTTCGTATAATATACAATGCCTACCATGACTAGCTCCCTTAAGTCGTGACATCTTCACTACTTACTCAATTTTTCCTACCTTTATTTACTAACTTAGGCATCGGAGTAGTTGTACCGAACTAGCCCCGGTGCCAAATGTTTTTCCTTTCTTTACAGGATAAAGTTCAAATCCAAAACCCACTAACAACATAAATCACTTAACAACATTTGACACCGTCTATTTTTCATTATACACCCACATGGTAAGGATGAGAATGACCAAAAGTATAAGTACTGGTTCTTTGCCCCACCACCAAGCGAGGCGAAGTAAGCATACTAACTAACAACATTTGGTTAAGTTGGAGCAACTTTGCCTCAACTTAGTGAAGGAAAACCAGGAACTCAGCAAAAAACATGATGAGATCCTTAACCTTATCCAAAGAAATATCCACGCAGATCAAAACCAAGAGCACAGTGATAATACCAAGAAAAGTAGAGACTCAATTTACTCTCCTAAATTACCAAAAAAGCAAGCCAGAGTTGCAATTGCTCCTTCGGCCCCTACTCTTAATAAAAATGACAAAGGAAAACAACCACAACAAGTGCACCAAGCCGGACCCTCACATGTTCACACCCTTGCTACAACGAGTAAAAAATTTTAAATAAAGAAAAGCCCTTTCATCCTTAAGATTTTGGATGAAGTTATACCACGGAGCATCAAGCTACCACAATTTGAAACTTATGATGGAATAAGGGATCCTAAAAATCATCTCGAGTATTACTGCACCTTGGCTAAGTTGCACAACTTGAGTGATGCCATGACTTGCTTCTTTCCAATCAAGCTTTCTATTAAGGATTCTTCTATCCTTAACACGATAAAGCAAAAACCAAACGAATCTATTAAGGACTATTTGGCCAGGTTTATGGCCAAGATGGTCTAGAACCTAGAGCTGGATATGAGAGTTACTTTCAACATAGTTATTGATGGTGTTAAACCCCAAACAGACTTTTTCAAGTCTCTCGCCAAAAATAAGCCAAGAACATTTGTTGAGTTCATAGCCAAAGCTACGTCTTACATCTGCCAGGAAAATAACATTAAGGTCACCAAAAGGCTAATTAGAGAAGAGGAGAACGAAAAGGAAACAAGAAGAAGAATGCAAAAGATCGACTTGGAGGACAACAAAAAGAGGCCATGCATCTTGACATATTCTGTCCATATGCCACTTAATAATTGCAGACATATTGATGGAAGTACATAGCCAAAGAGGCATGTTGCAATGGCTGGAGAGAATGAGAGGAAATCCTCCAAGACGAAATTCGAACAAATATTGCAATTTTCATCATGATAGAGGTCATAATACTGAGGAATGTATCCAACTCAAAAATGCAATTGAGGATGCAATCCAGTGAAGGTATCTAAGCAAGTTTCTTACATACAATGCCAAAAACATAGAACGGCCGACTCAAAGGAGACGTGATAAGTAGGAGAATGTCATACAACCCTCTCAAGCTACGAAAGAGATGAGAGATAAAAGAAGTAGCAAAATACTGAATGGCATAATAAATACTATTATCGGTAAACCTTCTACCTTAAGCTGGTTTAGCTCTTTAGGTTCGACTAATGCCATACATTATGTTCATGATATGCAAGGCAAGAAGGTCCAAGTCAACAATTCAATATCTTTCTCGAAAGAAGATTTCGAAGGCATTCAAAGACCTCATAATGATGCACTAGTAATTAGTGTAAGAATCACCAACTTTGAGGTGAAAAAGATTGTAATTGACACTGAAAGTTCGATGGATATCATTTTTCAACACGCTTTTGACCAGATAAGGTCACATCCTAGCTTAGCACGAAATGTACCATCATACAGGAATACTTATTGAAAACTTAAATCAACCTACTGATTCATCAAAAGACAACTTTGTTTACATGATAAAGGGGTTGCTACATCAGAGTCCAACTAGATATTCAATTACAACTTACATGTACAACATAAAATTTACATCAAACATGAACCAGCTATTTCTTTTATCATCTTCACAATAGTAGAATTCCCAACTTAGTACAAGTTCCATACGAAAATCGTTGACTCTGACTCACGCTCTTAATATACATTCTCCCTAGGGTTAGGCCCTTCACGATGGTGATAACTTGAGGATAAAACATTTTATCCCCTCAGCTACTAAAGTTAAATGAGAGTAGATAACAAACAACACAATATAGATAATATGATAGACAATATTGCATTTTACAACTAAAACACTTCTACCATAACTTATAGGTTCAACTTTACATATGCATTCGCCCAACCGGGCATTTATTACTAGCAATGCAGCATGCTATGCTCATGCACATAGCATGCATCGATACCGATATCCTATGCCCTTCTAATCTTCTTCCAGTTAGTCGATATAGTCGAGCATCTGGATATAATGTCTAGAAACCCATGGGCAACAAGGAGTTGCCTAAGAGTAAGACCCTTACCAAATTGGACTACATACTGTAGTATTCTACTAATATCAAAAAAGGCAACAAAGAGCTACTTGGGAGTAAGACCCCCAACTTTGCTTTACAAAATTAAACTATACGTTATAGTTCACTAAATCAAAAAGGCAACACTGCCAAATTAGACCACATACTGTAGTCTACTAAATCTTACTATCAAAATAGTCACAATGTTCAAGCAATGCAATTTATATGCTTCCAAAAACTGAGTTCATAAAGCCATCATTTTTCTACGATCACTTATAAGCCTTATTCTGAAAGTTCTAACCCATCGGTTCTTTTTATGCAATGCCATGATATGAAATAACAACTCAAGTATATCACTCAACATAACCAGTCTTTCAGTTTTACTTAACCTAGTGATCTGATTCTAGTTTTCGAACTCTCCCTAGCAAAATTCTAATATCTCAGTTAAGTGAACACCCAAAAGATTAAGTTAGCAACCACTCTACTTTCCTAGTTAACACAATCATTCGTAAGAACAAATCATCACCCAACATAACAACATAACAGTTTAACCAAGATACAATCACTATCATTCAAAATCACCACATCAGCATCTACTATAATCACACATCAATTCACCCAAGATATACCCATAGTTAATCAATACAACATCAAATAGCACGCAGTGTTATGAGTAGCAATATATCTACTCTAAGCATGAGTTAAATCCGCTTACCTAGACTTAGTAATAGCAAAAAATCCTAAACTTCACCACATGTTACTTCACCACGTGTTCCTTCTTTACTTATCATACCTATGAAAATATAAACATGGTCTCCAAGTTAGCTACTGGTCAAACCTAAATTCTCATAAACTTTCACTACCGTGTCTTTAAACTTCACTTGACCGTATCTTAGTCGTTTCTTATCTGATTTCAGTAAACTTTATATCATCACGATCATTATTTCAAGTATTATTAAGATATCATAAGAATCAAGTCTATTAATATTATCATAAACTCAAAAATACCCTTTTGTATTACCAATTCGATCGCATGTTATCATAACTCCATAAGTAACCTGAATAAGCTTTAATACTAAACTAAAAACCCTAAAAATCACACCTTCTAAACTTATCCAGTAACCCTTAATATACCCTAAAGTGTTCATTTGACATGGATTTGACAAATATTTTAATATTACTAATTACTATATTATATATTAAGATAATATATAGGTTTATCCTAGGAAAATACACAATAAACAGTATACAAGCCTAATTAATTCTACAAAAAATCCTATAGACTCATAAAATTATTTAGTTTAATTATTGATTATCAATTACACTAAACTAGCTATTATCAATGTTTACAAAAATAGTGGTTTTAGCTCGAAATTACAAAAAAATTAGGGAAAATAAATAAATTTATGTGTGACATAAAAACTAAATGTTCTAAATATCATTATAAAGTTCCAGAAGTCTAAACATGTGGGCTCATTCATTAATTTCATCAAAAACAAATTATTTCAATAATTTGGTAAAATTAACAGTTTTATTCAAAATAATTAAAAAAAAATAGTAAACATGGAGATTTTCAAAAATTTTTATTACTTCAATTTAATACATCATATAAGTGTGTTACATGAAAATTTTCAAGCTGAAGTAACATTGTATAATATTTTGAAAAACTTATTTAAAATTCATCTAAACAAGGCATGTTCTTAAGTAAGTACACTAAATCAATGTTATTTTAAGAAAATAAAATTACCACATGTAAGTTCATGTAAAATAACCTAAGGAAACCAAATTTCATAATTTTATGAGCTTATTTGATATTTTTCGTGAATTAATAAAAATTAGGAAATAAAATTTAACTCACTGGCATACGGTTCTTTAGCCGCCACCACCCTATATCGCTCCACTTTCTCTCTCCACCACAAGTTTAAGTCCTAAGTAGCTCCTCATCAGGTTGCCTATAGCCTCAGGAATCGTAATTCACTATATTTTCCCACTATTTTCTTTTTTTTTTTTTGAATTTTTTTCTAATTTTTCTAAATTATGTTCTTATATTTTTAGAGTGCTAAAATGCTATAAAAGGAGGTTTAGGACCTATTTATAGTTTTTCAAATTTATTTGATTTAATAGAAATTGGACATGTGTATGCCACAAATCAATTTTCCAATTTCCTAAGTAACATGTGTCATTTTCTAATCAATTAAGTGTTGACTCATCATTTCTAATTAATCCTATGTTGCCACATCATTTAATGATTCATCCATTCATTTTTTATTAATTTTTCATTATTTTATATTAATTTCCCTTATTTTAATAATTTATTATTATATGTATATATTTAATACATGTAATGCATATCATATGTAAATATATGTATATTATGTATAATTCAACTTCATTTATTATTTTTGAAAGTTAATTAACTTATCTCTAATATCTCGCTATATCTAAAAGCTCTAATTTTACATTTATCAGTTTTATCGATAAATTAACATTTTTTTAAATTAATATTTTTATATAGCTTATTTTAAGAAACTGCCTTTACTTGAATTACTTTATCTATCTTTTCTAATCTTACTATGATGTTTAAAATAAAATAGTTAACATATCTTAGCACCCTAAATTTAGGAGCTTAAATCCTAGAGTTATTGAACTAATTAAAAAAACCCAAGGTATTACAAATTGAAATCTTATAACTATGATCTATATGCTTTCAATAATTAACCCATTCAAGTTAGTGGAGTAATCTCTCTACCTATACGGATTAGGGATGATGAACATATTGTGGAAGGCAAGGGTGATTTCCTTGTAGTCAAGTATTGGTCTCCATACAGTATGATCATAGGGCAATCATGTCAAAATTTATTCAGCATGGTCCCTTCCATTACTCATCTAAAAGCCAAATTCTCCACTCCTACGGGAGTTGGTATATGTAGAAAGGACCAACAACTAACAAGATCCCTATATATTAGGGTACTATGTTGAGAATAATCTTTCAAGTTGAAACTTGTCCTAAATAAAAATCAATCAATATAGAGAATGCGAAGGAAGAAATGGAAGAGATTCCATTGGGAAAAGATCCAGGGAGGATGACCAAGATAAGGAAACCATTACCGATAGGCATCTACCAAAGCCTGATTAATTTCTTGCTAGATAACTCCAATATCTTTGCATGGTCACCCTCGATATGCCAGGTATTCCCAGAGATGTTATAGCACATAAACTTCAAATCGATCCTAATGCGAAAGTTATCCAGCAAAAAAAAAAAAAAAGGTATCTCACTCCTAAATGATAGGCAACCATAGAAGAAAAAGTTCAAAAGCTGCTCAAGGTAAGGTTCATCAAGGAAGAACCTTATCCAACTTGGCTAACTAATTGTGTGTTAGTCAAGAAGTTTAACAACAAATGACGTTTGTGCATAAACTTCATGGATTTAAACAAGGCCTATCTCAGAAACTGTTTCCCCTTGCCAAGAATAGACCAATTGGTTTATTCGACTGCTGGACACACCTTGCTATCCTTTATGGATGTGTTTTCCAGTTACAATCAAATCAAAATAAGCGAAGAGGATGAGGTTCACACATCATTCACCACCAACTTTAGGATGTATTACTATATAGTGATGCCTTTTGGGCCAAAAAACGCTGGCACAACTTATCAGAGCCTTATCACCAAGATGTTAAAGCCCCAAACTCATCGCAACGTCAAGCTATATGTTGATGACACGATAATGAAAAGCACATCAGAAAGTCGGCATCTAGCTGATCTTGAAGGGACATTCGGCATTATCAAAAGACACAATATGAAGCTAAGTTCGCAGAAATGTGTTTTTGGTGCAACTTCAAGAAAGTTTTTAAGATATATGGTCACCCAACGTAGTATTGAAACAAATCCAAGAAAAATTGATGCAATTAGAAACATAAAGTCTACTTGTATGATCAAGGAAGTTTAAGAGCTGACTATACAATGACCCTAGGGGGGGCTTAGTAGTATTGCCTAGAATTTCCATATCACATGTGTACCCATGATAAGAAAATCACCTTGCAAGTTAGAGATTGCAAAACTCTAAATAGTTATTCACTAAGGTCTTCAATTTTAGTTCATTGACTCATTATATAATATAAATAATTATGGATATTCATTTTTCCACAGTTCCTCAGAACCGTAGAGAATTGGTATCCCCAACCAAAATAGTGAAATAAGATAGACAATTCCAAAAAATTCTAAACTTACTAAAGATACTAAACTTAATTGAGATATTAGTCATTTTTCGAAGCATTCCAAATTAACTACACAAGCTTTTCATCATACTTATTCAATGGTAGCACCCTGCACTCGATTCCTATCCCTGTCCCAACTATCAATTAACCTACAAGGAAAAGAACTGTTAGGGTGTAAGTTTACGCTTAATGAGATAAATCCCCTCGTCAATACCGCATGAAAAAAGTTTATTTAATGCACAAACATATGAATGCCTGATCAATCAATATGCCTAACAATACATGTAATGGCCTAAGAACTACATGCAACTCAAAATTACACTCATTGTAGTTGGTATTTGAAGATAATTAACTAACCCAAACCAAAATCTAGGTTCTAGACCTTAGGTTTTATTTCATTTGCACTATTGTGCTTAAGTCAAAACAAAACCATAAGAAAGTATATATACTTTCTTTCTTGAACAACAAATCATATTTTCAAAATCCCAAGTCTAGAGGTGTAGTGGCCTCCACTATCCATAAACACACGCCCTAAGCAGAAGCCACAAGATATGGCCCCTCGTCGACGGTTGGCATCTCCCAACGCCTAGTAAGCCCATCAGCTTGGGATAAAGACTTAATAAAATAATGACATAGCTAGTGCCCAATCCTGCAGAAGGCCCTCCTCCTGTGAGTCCCTTCCCATCTTCTGTGTAAAGTGGCAATCGCTGTTATCCGAATGCAATTATGGGGAATGCATGATTCATTTAATTTCTTAATTACATAAGTAATTAATCCGATTTTTCATGGTGATCAAATAATTTCATTCCATACAATCGCACGTATAAATTATCACAAACAATTTCCATTGTTATATGATTAACAAGCGATAGCATTCAATCATAAATTCATACACATGCATTTCCCATATCCTACAAGCATCCAATTTATATATATATAGGTTTAAGTGTATCTATTCTACAAGTAAAATCAAGTAAAGAGTCATCAAGAATTTACTCACTCAACTATGCGGATCAATCAAAATAATCCAAGATAGGTCATCTCCCAAAAGCCAGGTCCCGTGGACATCGCAAATATAATACTATAAGGATTTGAAATAGAATTTGGAAAACTAAACTAAAACCCTTTTAGTTATACTTTAGACTTGGTTTCATATTTTTCCCGGTTTTTACTTAAAGTTTAATCGCGTATAACTTTCTCGTTTTAAATCCGATTTTTATGATCTTATAATCAATCTTCATCATCTTTTAGTGTACTTTAATGTGGTTACGTTATATTTTCTTGATGAGGCATGCAAAACTACCCATAGGTCAAAACAGTAGTGATCCTCATGATTTGGAGTACTTTTGGGCTTTGTTTGGCTGATGAGCTTTTTGGTAACTTGGGAAATTCTTTTTGTTGAGCTTAGGACTTTATTCTAAACTTAAAATACTCCTTAAGGTCAGATTTCCAACCTTGGTTGACACTCTTAGTGCTAACAACAACTCCTTAGGCTTTTATGTAGGCTTGAGTTGTTAAATGGGTTTGTTTTTTGTTCAAACTAAAGTTAGTGACTTTATTGGGCTTATAGAGTCTTAGGTGGACTTCTTATGGGCTTCAAAACAACCTTTCTTAATATTTTAAAGTGCTGGTCAGAATTTTCATAAAGGCTCAACTTAGAGCTCTAGGCTCATTTTGAGAGTTTTAGGCTCGGTTTTGAGTTTTAGGCTTTATACACTTACCGTACTTGCCTTGGTTGGTCTTTTCACTTTGTTTACTTAGTTTTATCATATTTTTAAGCGACTTTTATTGTGGTTCCAAATCTGGCTGTGAAGAATGCAAGGGTCACTAACTTGGTTTCTCAACTTGTTTTATTATTTCCTTAAGTTTAGGTGCTAGATTATGAACCTAAGCTACTTATATTCAAATCTTGACTTAACTTCTCTTCCATGAGATGATTAGTTAGCTTATACTTTACATGAAAATAATGGATCTCATACTTATCACAACTTCCATATCATTGTTCATATCTTACAAAGTTAGTTTCTTCATAAAAGCTTCATGTAATAGATTTTCCTTTACCTAAGGCTAGGTTTGAGCATCTTTAACTTCATAAAAGTGAAAATAACATCTAAATGACTCACATACACTCCACGTCTAGCATGATGTCTCCTCATTCATGTACATATTTCATGATCTTCTCTACTTAAAATCTTCCATTCTAAGTGTTAAACATATATCTTTACATAACACCAACTTATCATGCTCATATTTCAACTTTCATGTAAAGGGGTTCACAAGCTTACTTCTTAAGGTGGTCTAGTTATTTTATCATCTTATGAGCATGCTAATATTTTCATGAAAACATAGTCTCCTAACATGGCATATTAGGTCACTTTAACAAGAAAACAACTTACCCATCCTAAAAGCATAGAAATGATGGTTATGCAACTAAGTATCCTCTTATGTTCCTTGTTTTTCCTCCTTCTTCTTGCAAGCTCCTTTGGAAACCAGAGTCTTGATCTTTGAAGTGGAGCTTTGAGGATATTTTAAAGTTCCTAAAAGTGGTTTTTGAAGTTGAAAAATAGATGGCACAAAATAAAGCTTGGTGCCGTGAGTATGGAAGCAAAATAGTGGTGACAATGTTGGGATTTTGTGGGGTTAGATTTCTTCTTTTGGTTTATGTTTAAAGTGAGAGAAAAGGAAGTGAAAATGAGATTGAAAGAGAGAGAGAGTGATAGATTTTTTAATGGGAGGAGAAGTGTATTCAAGAAGCTTTAATTGATTGTCTTTTAGTATGCACAAATGCCAACTTTTTTATAAGACTAAATGATGTAAGTATTAAGAGGTGAATAATAGATGTATAAGACATTTGAGTGATGGACAAATGACAAGACATGACCTCTCTTTTCCTTCTTTTCCAACTAGCTAAGTAGGGAGCAAATAGGGCATGGTGTTGTCTTGTCACTGAATTAAAAGTTGAACACATAAAATGATGTGATAACTTGTCCATATTTAGTATAAGTTGTGGTGTGATAAGAGAAACGTCTTATCACTAGTTTTTGATAAGTTATCAATTGATAAATGATTCCAACTCTCAATTAATAAGTTATTTAGAATGATTAGTTGGTTTACTTTTTCATGTGCACAAGTCTTATGCATGAAGATAAAGAGGTTGTCTTATATGAAATTCTTTTGGAGTTTGTTTCTTAAATTGATTTATAAGTTATGATTTAATTCTTATAAAATTATGAAAATTTCTAGAGTTGAATAAAATTATTCAAATTAAATTCTTAATTAGCTGCTTAGGGTTACAAGTCCTTAATTGTTTTAGGGTTTTGGGTTTTGAGTGACTTAGAGTCTGTAATTCTCATATTCAAGTTTTACCAATAATAAGGTTTCGAATTAGAAAATTAAATTCATTTTTAAATGTAAACTTAAATTCTTAGTTTAGTTGAACCTTGGAAACGTTTGGAAAGTACTTTTAGTTGATTCATAAGCCCGTTAAAAGGTAAAGTTTACAAACATGGCATATAAGTGAAGATAAGGGAATTGTCTTATATGTAATTCTTTTAAGGTTCGGTTCTCAAATCAATTTATAAGTTATGATTTGCTTCTTAAGAAATTTTAAAATTTTCTAGAGTTGAATAAAATTTGTTTAAATTATATTTTTAATTAGTAATTTAAGGTCATAAGTCCTTGATTATCCTAAGTTTTAGGGTTCAAGTGAGTTTAAGTATGTTTTAGGGTTTTTCACCAATTCGGGAGTAATTAACTTACACTTATGAGCTTAAGATTCAATTGGCTTAATTATTTAGGATCATCGCTTTATTATACAGCATATATATGTATATATCATATGATAAATTAAGAAAAGAGAAGGAAATTACTTAGTAATATATTTATATATATATATATATATATATACATATTATAGGGCTACTTATGTACATAAGTAAAATTAATTTTGTAAATTTATTAATTTGTTCTTTTAACTAACTTTAGTTCTGCCGTTTATTATTACTTAAAATCATCCTTGATTCATTCATTATCGGTTTCATATAATTCCGCAAAAATTAATGATAATTTTATTGATTTATGGCTTTTTAAGCACTATGATAATTTTATAGAGTTTTAAATTTATTTTTTTACAATTTGATATATACGGTTTCTATTGAGTTTACATTTACATTTTTAAAAGTACGCGTATATAGGGATTGGGGTTTTCTTGCGTGATTAGGGTTTCCAAATCATATAATAGGGCCTTTCAAGTTCGTTTGAAGTTTCAAGTTTAAAATTTTGATCAGTTTTCATATTATGTGGTTTTATCAACTTAGGGAAATATCTATGATACTCGAGTTTAACACCATATCTAGAAGATTGAATTTGCGAAGTCTACAGACTAGGCGAGTAACTACCCTTCACAGGTTCATATTGAGAAGTACGGAAAGATGTGCAAAATTTTGATGAATCCAAAAGATTTTAGGTGGACAGATGAATGTAAAAGAGCATTCAATGAATTGAAAGAGTTTCTTGCATCACCACTAATATTATCAACACTAATTTTGGAAGAAAATTTGTATTTATATCTATCAATTATAGCCAACGACTCTCCTTTATCTTGGTTTGAATCAAGGCAAGGAGCATCGGCTAATTTATTACGTGAGTTATGTTTCACAAGGATTAAAACACTGATATACAAAAATTGAGAAATTGGTATTAACAATGGTTCTCTTAACAAGGAAGTTGAAAGCATACTTCAAGGCTCATCAGATTATTGTCCTTACTAATTAACCCTTATGGCAAGCTTTACAACGACTAGATTCCTCGAGGAAGATGATGAAGTATGCCTTGGAGCTAAGGGTCTATGGTGTATAATACAAACCCAGAACGCATTAAAAGCTCAAGTGTTAGCATATTTTTTGATCGAGTTCACATGTAAAGAGGACAACGTAGAGATAGCTAAAAAGCCAATATGGAATTTATATGTCGATGGTTCTTTGACTAAGGAGGGAAGTGGTACAGGTCTTATTCTATAAGGACCCCACAATGTCAAGGTTAATTATGCTTTGAAGTTTAGATTTCCAACCAGCAACAATGAAGCCAAATATGAAGCCTTAATAGCTAGACTCAAATTGGCAAAGAAAGTTAGCACCGAAAAGGTCGAAGTTTTTTCAAACTTGCAACTTGTTGTAAATCAGGTCAAGGGGAGTTATGCAACAAAAGAAGTAATGAGCAAGGACTTACTAATTGTACAAATGCTCATCAAGGAGTTTCAGTCCTTTTCGATCCAGAAAATACCAAGTAAAGGGACAAACATTGTATGTCCTTGTACTATGACTCAGCTATTATTGACCGACAATGAAGGATGACGTAAGAACTGTTATTTGGTAGTATCTACAATGCTAGAAACATAAGGCACTGAGTTATGCACCTCTTATTAAACCATACAACCTCACCAATCCCTAGCCCTTTGCTCAATGGGGGTTAAACATACTCGAAACATTTCTTAAGTCTACGACCCAACGATAATTAGTCATTGTTTCTATGGATTATTTCACCAAGGGAATGGAAGCCAAGGCATTGGTGAGAATCACCGAACAAAAGGTAAGGGCTTTGTTTTCAACTTCATTATATTGAGATTTGGGGTCCCATTTATGATAATCACTGATAATGGACCACTATTTGATAACGATAAATTTCAGGCATTTTGTGAGAAACACCGCATTTGTTTGAATTACATGTCCGTAGCACATCCTCAGACTAATGAGTAACTGGAAGCCATTAATAAGATCATCTTGCATAGCTTGAAGAGGAAAGTTGATTAAGCTAAGGGTAAATGGGTTAACGAGTTACCGAATGTTTTATAGGGATATCAAACTACTCAGTACTACGATATGAGAAACACCCTTCAAATTGGCGTATGATACAAAAGCTGTATTACCTATTGAATTAGACTTGTCCAATCTTCATACGTAAAACTTCAACATAATGGCCAATCAGGTTGGTCTTATGGCCAATTTGAATACTATTAAAGAGATAAGAGATGTCACAAGGGTAAAAGTTGTTGTATACCAACATAGAGCAACTGGAGTTTTTAAATAAAATGGTGAAACGCAACGTTTTTCGACCTAAGGATCTAGTATATAGGAAGTTAGAGGTGACTAGTGGGTGAGATAAACAAGGGAAGCTTAGCGCAAACTGGAAAGATCCTATTAGGATCCATGAAGTCGTAGGCAAAGGAGCCTATCAACTAGAAAGGTTAGATGGAACAATCATTCCTCAAGCGTGAAATGCCAAGAATCTGAAGCTTTATTTCACTTAGTTCCTTTGATGTTATTTTCATGAATGAACTTTGTAATTCAATGGCCTACATCTTGTCTCAATCGTGAATGTTCATTTCGAGTTTTACTACTATCCCTATTTTCTATCATGTACGTTCCCAACTTACACATGATTATCGGATTAATAAAGTTCTAGCTATATGGCAAACAAACTACTCAATTGTTGAAAAGCAATAATGACCTTACATGGTGAATCACTAGTTCACCTATGCAATTAACGAACTACATGTCCTCAACAAGACAGCTGACATGCGCATGAAATGAGACATGCCAAGAAATGATAACGTGCGTGAAATAAAGCATGCTAAATATTAATAAGGTACGTCAAATAAAACATGCCAAGAAATGATAACACACATGAAATTAAACACGCTAATTATTAATAACGCGTGTGAAATAGAACATGCCAAAAGTAGCAAGTCACACATAAAAGAAAATGTACATGATATATATAATATGTGTGACATCAAATGGTCGGTGACCCAACTGAATCTTGTTCATACTTGTATAAAAACAAAGTGCACTAACAACCTTAGGAGCTCATCTCTCTTTCGACACTGACAGTTTTAAAGTAAGTGGATGTTTCTATCTAAACATAGGGGGTCTCTTTGGATGATAGTTCCTCATCATCATCAGGATCTTCGACACATGGTTCATTATTATCACCTTCCCCTTGAACCTCAGTTCCTGCATCTTCTCCAACTTCTTTGTCATCACTACTAATGTTTTTTTCATCAATGTCAACAAAGTCTAGGCATGAAAGGTCATAGTCAAGGTGAATTTTCAAAATTTCTTTCCGCACTCATTAGACCCCTTACAAGAGTTTTTTTCTCAACAATTTCTCATACCGCCGATTAGGGGTAACAATCTCCAAAGCTTCTTCAATTATAGGCTCCTTCTTTGCTGCCTCCTTTAATTCGGTAACACAAAACTATAGTTCAAAGTCGTTTGTGTCTAACTCTTTTATTCACACCTTAAGCCTGTCATCCCCATTGCTCATCGAGATGAGCGTTTGACCTAACCCCCAACACTCCTCTCGTTTCTTGCAAAGCTCCTCTTTCAAGTCTTCAATCTCTTTGTACAACTTCTCACTCTTAGCCTTAAAGCTCGAGATTTCACCAACCACCAACAAATGTACTAACTTCTTAACCGCTAGCTCTTTTTGAAGTCTCCTGGCCTCCATCTTTGCCTTAATCCTCGCACTCTAAATGATAGCAACTTGAGCCTTCGAGGAATTATAGGCATCCTGAACCTTCTACATTAAGTTGACAAAGACAAAGTAAGGTTTAGTTCTCAACAGAACAAAATCTATATGAAAATGTTATCTTCTTCATCTCCTTACTGGCTTAATCTAAAGCTTTCAAAACATGGCTGCTAATTTGCATATGAATAAGATTATTTTAGCAATGAAACATATGCTTCAAGTGAAAGAGTTGATTGGTACTCACATCATATAGTTTAGCAACAATGTGTGCTTATAGTCGCCTAACTTATCGACATCCTTCTTCGTAATCTCCCTATCCCTAGGTAGAATGACTTCTTCCATCAAAGCCAAGGATTTTGTCCTGTTACCTAGAGTCGAGTCAGTGTGTAAGACATTATGGATCTAGCTCAAAACAAAATACTCACCCACCTCACAACTAGGATGAACTCAAAGCTACCGATGCCAAAAGCCTTCATCTTTTCATCCAAAGTTTTGAACTTCCTTGATGGAGGCTAACCTACAAGCTCCTTCCTACTCTTCTTCATGGGACCTAGTTCATTATTTGTCTAGGTTAATGGGCCTTCAATTGCCCCGTAATGAATGTTGTCAATGCCGCTTTTATCACCAATTTCTCAGCATGAGTCTCTCGTTATTTCCTCCTGAGGATTATTCTCGACTAGGGGAGTTGGTTTAGGCGTGGGCCCCGTAACTCTAGGTTGTTCAATGCTTTGACTCATCATGGCAAGATGAACAACCTTTTTATCAACAGCATCCTTTTTCATGGCCTTCTCCTGTGTGGCCTTTTTTTATGCTAATGGCCAAGTTAAGGTTGAGGTGCTTTGTTGCCTATATGTTTATCCAATTTTAATTTTTTGGCCTTTGCTTGGGCCAATAGCTTTGCAAGATCAACATCGCCTGCACCCACATCTTTAATCAACAATGACAATATTAAGAATTAAAGAGAGGAAAATAAATGACTTAGGAGATCCGTGCCAAGCAAGGCCTAAAGTGATTATTCTACCCCCAAAGTTAAGAGAACAACTTTCCTCTTATAGCTCTACTCGGCACAACAATTGCTTTAACACCTACCTTCTTTCTTAGAAAAAATCGATTCCCCAATCTTATTGTGCCGTATTATCCTTTCAACGTCCCAAAAAAAAAAAAAAACATTTTGTTCTTCCTCCTTTCTTGTATCTTTTTAGCAGTAGCAGCATCAACATCAGCATCGGCATCATTCAGCATTAAGTCAATATCCTTTATATGGATTGGCTCAATCCATTGGGTCCAAAAATCCAAATCTTCATCTGATATAATAGAAACAAACTTATCATGCCACTTATGGATTCCAACTCATCCATAAATTTGTGGCCATGCCGAGCAACTACGATATACTAACCATTGAGTTGCCTTCTTATCGTGAAGAAATGCTTGAAAAGCTAAGCCATAGCCCTAGCCTCTACCTCCTCGCAAATGATCTCGAATGCCAAGAGAAGTTGATATGTGTTAGGTAAAAACATACTTGGCACAACCTAGAAGTAGTTAAAAAGCTGTTTAATGAAAGTTAAGAATGGGAACCGCAATCCAAAATTAAGATATTTTAAATATGTGAAACTCACGTTCCCTTGGAAAACACAATCTCTCCTCTTCCCTTAGTCTATGTGAATTCCATGTCTCAAGAAGATCTTGCCAGTATTTGTTGTACTTTGAGATCATTTTTTTAATAGCACCACTTACCACTCCATCTAGAGAATCAGTGAAATAAACTACATTGTTATATAAGTACCTAACAATAGAGCTTCCTTCCTTATCTTCTAGATAATTGTCTACCAGGAGAGCATTGATGCAAGCGAGTTTTTCCTAAAGCTCCATTATGTTGTCCCCCTAGCTACCTGAAGAACACATCAAACCATTTCTTGTTTGAGGGGGTAAAGTAGCTTCAGTCTCAGTTGCCTCAAAATTTGAAAGAATAAGTCAATGAATAATGCTTCGAACCATACCTGATTGAAGCTATATGATAAAATCACAAACTTTTGGGAATTTAGAAGACGAAGATGAGATGTCGAAAGCAAATAAGAACTTTTATATATAGATGAGAATAAAGTGAAGAAATCTACTTTCAGTATGAAAAATCCTTTATATATGAACGATTTCCCTTCATAATCCTAGCACGCTTCTGATAGGAATGACACATTGACTAGATGATTGAGTATGGATTAATGACATGTGTTATGAACCAGAGATCCAACAATTATCCTGTTTCTAACAATTATTAGCCTATGTAGCATAATGATGGCTAAGATGATAGTTGTCATACATACTACCACAACAAAGTAAATAGGCAAGAAAATTTAAAAGCTGTAACCTTTCGATTAGCATATGATCCATCGTATTCTAAGATGAAAGTCAAAACTTTCCATATCACTCAACACATAAGAAACTTATATCTTTACACTTCGACCACACAAACAAGGCGTTGAGCTTTATTTACTCCCATAGTCAAGTTCTCAACCATAGGAGTAGGGGGAGCAAATGTTGACAATCAGTTTTCACCTTATGATGTTATTCGTCTACTCGGTTGACAAAAGGCTAAGTGACTTCATTTTCAACTTATGCCAATTGAGGCTCAACTCATTTGGCGAGCCTTCAAGCCTAGCCTACTAACATGTCCAGTTTGAACTTAGGAAAGTAGAGTGAACAGTTATGATCTAGTACGATCACATTACATAACTGCCCATTATTCCTATATCTTAGGCATGTGTTTAATTATGAAATCTCTATGTATCCTACTATTGATGATTAACTGCCATTTCAAACATTCAATTTTCGCTTATAAATATGAAGAGGAAGCATTATAAGAACTCTCTTGCAACCCTAAACTTTAAACTTATCTTACTTCTCTCTACATGCTTACTGACTTAAACATTGGAGTGGCTACACTAGACTAGCCCCGATACCACTTAGATTTTTGTGTTTTTGCAAGAACAAGATCCTATCCCACAATCACTCAACAACAAATTTGATATCAATATGGTAGTTATGGATTGCTTCTTCAAATGCACTACATTTGTGCAAGCATGTAAGGAGTATATGACAAACAAGGCTGCTCGGCTATTTTTGGAATATGTAATGAAGTATTGGGTTTTTTTGAAGATTATTATTAGTGGTGGATGGATTATGGGGGAATTCTTGATAAAGTTATTCAAGTTATTATGGTCTAAGCTAAATTTCTCAACCAATATTTATCCTAAAACTGATGGGCAAATAGAGGAAGTAAATGCCATAATAGAGTTGTATCTTAGGCATTTTGTGCTGATGAATTAGCAACATTAAGCCAAGCTACTAGATATAGCTTAATTCTCTTTCACCTTGCAAAAAAATGAGCCTAATAGTCAAAGTCTACTCAAGGTCATTCTAGAGAAGCAACTCTTAACCTTAAGCAAAGTTGCAGCTAGTTGTACTAGAAATAGTCTTACTTGCAAATTAACATAAGAATGGCAAGAAGAAAAGGACTTAGCTATTAGCAGAGGTTCACAAAGAGAATGACAAGATCTGTTAATAGAAAGAGGAAACATGTAGAGCACCTAGTTAGGGCTTGATCATTGGCTAAATTACACTTGATTTAATGCATTAAGGGGCAGTTACATAAGGGGCTCATGCAAACATATAAAAGTCATTCCGATTACTAAAATAAGTAAGGCAAATTTCCTACAAGCTTAAGCTACCGCTAATACTCAAATTCAGTCATGTCTTCCATCTAAGTATACTCAATCCCTATTATAAAGACAAAGAGTACCCCAGGATGGTTGTGTGCTAGTAGGAATTTGAGACTCATATGATAAAGAAATAGAGAAGATTTTGGCAAATCGACATATATAGTGATGAGGGCAACCGTCAAGGCATGTATACATGGTTTTGGAAGGTGAATTCAAAGATCACATTAAGAAGTGTATGAGGACGATAGGATAATGTCATTCTAAAATTAAGTAAGGGGTGGAGGAAAGTGTCACAGCCTATCTCCCCAAAATAGTAGGTTAGTTATGTAAGAGTAAGTAAATGTAATTAATATGTAAGCAAATGAGAATTGATTATAATAAGTATAATGATTTTATCTCAATCATTCATTTAAGTAGGCCAATTGTATATATAACCCCCTCCCCCTATTCATCTACATATTAAGGAAAATTGTGAACACCTCATTTTTTAGAATAAGGAAAAGGATCCTAATTGAAAAATAAAAAAAAAATTGAAACAAAACTATTAGAAAATTTAGAAAAATACAAAAGAAAAGGAAAATTAGATAAACATACAAAAAATATATAAATAGGGAAAAAAATATAAAAAAATAGTTCACAAATAAGTTTTTTTAGCGCTAATAATGTTTTAGTGGTCCACTAAGAGGGTGCTTAGGCCAAGACAAAGTTGTTTGTTTTAATTAGGCCAATATAGATTTCCTTAAGTACATTTGTTTGTAAATAAAATTAAGGCAAGTGTCGAATGGCCTAACAATTTGGTTCGTGGACTTAAGATAGACGTTGAAGATCTTAGGTTTGATTCCTCTTGCGAGCGCTACAACATTTTTCTTTCTCTCCACTGCCACGTATTGACCTACTATTGGCCAATACTTATTTTCTTTCCCATTCCTCCCTTTTCCATCATTTTACTATGTGAAACCCACTCAAACAATGCATTTACAACCTCTTTTTCTTTGCAATTTCATCAAACTAATGATGAAATTGTGAAGTAAACTCAAGATACTATGTATTGAACCCAAGAGTACATTATAATACAACCATTTAGAGGGTTTAATTTGGATTTGAAAATAAAAAAAAAATGGAAACCCATATTTTCTTAGTGATTCCAATTTGACTAATCCTTCTCATTCAATGAAAATTGAAGCTCTCAATCATTCTATTGGCAAGAACAAAGCTTTAGGGATGCATTGTGACTCTTAATTTTCTTCAAATTACAATTTTTCATTAAATTTGATAATCAAAGCATTCAAGACCTACTCACTATAATATTGGAATTCAATACTTTTTTATGCTTACATGCTTGGTTGAGCTCAAATTCATATAAAAGGGGATCTTAGGATTGCATTTGAGCATCAAGCATCAATCAAAAACACCTAAGGTTACTCAAATCCTAGTTTTCTCTCTAGAACTCTAGTCATGAACACCAACCTTCTCTTTAACTTTTCTCTTTCTACAATTTACCTCAAAGCATAAGATTAGTACCAACAAATTTCTAGTGAACTTTAGTTTCATGAAGTACCAATATTTTGTTTCAATTTTCTTCCATTTACTCTAATCAAATTTTGCAAATCCAACCACCATTAAGTGTACCAAACCACCACCAACCATGCTATGTCACCTCTCCTCAAACAAATCTAACACTACAGCAAGATTCACTATACACAAAAACCCAAGGATCAACCACTCCTTTACACCTAGCTACAACCATGCAGATTGCACACCACCAATCGATGATTGGACTCCAAAAACTATTAAACTACCACCATTGGCTAAGGTAATTGTACAACCCCCCCCCCTTCCCTAATAAAATTCGCATGAATCTGTTTTTTCCCTTAATTTTGGCACATAAAAGTACCAAAATTAAGCCCTAACACTTGCCATTGTCCTCTTCTCCATTCACAGTCACATAGCTAGTACGTAACTGGGTCAAACAACTAAATCCAAATCCAACCCAACCCATACCAAAGTCCAAATGGCATGTGCAAGTTGCTTCCTTTTCATCCTTTTCATTTTATTTCATATAATAAAAAATTAAAATATATCTTAATAAAAAAAATTTAAAAAAAAAGGCTTTTTTCCTTCTTTCTTTTAAACTACTTTCTTTTTCTCTCAATTTTGTAAAGTATCTACAAAAAGTTTTTTTTTTATTAATTTTCAACTAAAATGTACATGAATAAAGTATTTTAAATACTTAGAAAAATTATTTTCCAAAGTAAAAATTTTTAATTAACCCTTATCAAAATTAGAACTCCTTTCTTAGAATTTTCCAAAAATAAAGAATTGAAAAATTAGGGCCCTTTTTAGAAATTTTTCTTATGTGAAAAATAAAATAACTAAAAGTCATAAACTCAACCAAATTTCAAAATTAAAATAAACCAACACACTTAAAGTTTTATTAACCAACCTATGGGAAGTCCGATCCCTATTAGAGAATACATAGGCACCTACAGGGCGACTTAAAATAGGAATATCTTTCTCACTTTTTTGTAAATTTATTTTCTTAATTTCTTATCATTTTTGTAAAAAAAAAAATTTAACTAATTTTGTCTAGCTGTAAAATAGAATTCATATTTAATATTAAAAGGAGTGTTTTCAAAAATAAATTTAAATTTGAAAGGCTAAAGTGATACCCATTTAAGGTTTAATAAGTTAACCACCTGCCTAAGCTAAGTACTTCCTTACCGAGTAACCCTTCATGCCAAGTTATATGATTGCCCATCTTTCTGTAGTGCGCCGAATTAGAGATTATTCACTCATACCTAAGTCAATCAATTACTCGGCATCTGCTTTGCCGAGAAGCCGAGAAAAGGTGACCTCGGGCTGACTAAACCATCCCTGCTCAAACAAGCCTGATGTTCGTACTTTTTGTCCACATCTTCTAATAATCTTGTCAATGTAGCATCATTACTTATACGGTATCATGTGTAGAATCTATTGCACCAATGATTGTTTTCTTTATATACTCATTTTTACCTTTTTGTATCTTGTGTATTGCTTCCTTAGGAAATGCCCTTTTTGTCTTTTTTTTTCCCTTTAGCACTTTCCCCATTGACCCTTATCAAGCTTTCTACAAGCTTGGACTCATTCAGTGATCGACCTTGTCTGTTCTTAGTCATGGTTCGCAACATCTTGGTATCAGAGTGAAGGTTTCATATGAACTATATTTGGTTCTTCTTGAAATACTATTATACTCTATTTTGCATATGTGAGACAAAGCAAGTTATTATGTTCATTTGGCTATTATGTTGTTAACTGTTAATTTCCTAAAGTGTTTGTTTAAGCTTTGAATCTATGAGAAAAAATGACAGACCCAAGTATAAATGTTGATACTAACAATGACAATGGAGTTGTCTACTAAGGACAATAGTCTCAAAGAACACCCAAGAGCATAAACGAGAGACTTGATGAGGTATCAAACCTCTTAATAGATATGACCCAAGTTGTTCATGCGTTATCTTGCTAACCCACTAAGGTTGCACAAAACACTCCACAAGCTGCTTAACCTGTTAGAGATAAAAATCGAACTCATCCCATTCGAGATGGAGGAGTTGGTGAACAAGTAAGGCGAAGAATAGACTTAAGAGAGCTTAATGAAGAGGAAGAAGAGGAGTATTTTAAAGAAGAGCATATACGAATCCCTAGAGCATCCAACCATGTGAAGCTTCGAATTTTAAGTTTCAATGGATCTAAGAATGTTGATGAGTATCTAAAGTAAGTAAAGAAGGTGGAGCATATGTTTGATTATTATCAGTATAAAGATTATGAGAAGGTGAAAACTGCTGTTGTTGAGTTCTTTGGGTATGTCACCATGTGGTGGAAGAATTTTCAGGCCATGAGAAGACGAAAGGGCCATCAAGACATTAACACTTGGCCCGAGATGAAGAGAGTACTCAGAAACAAGTTCATACCGGAAACGTACCTCCAAGATGCTTTCACTCAGTTTCAGGAGCTGAGATAAAGAGGCCAAACTATTGACGAGTATGTTTAAGAGTTTCAAATGCTTCTGATCCATTGCAAAGTGAAGGAACCACCAACTCGAATAGTCTTAAGGTTTGTCACTGGGTTGAGAGGAGACATTCAAGACATTGTGGTGCTCCAATGATTAGACATAATGGATGAAGTTATTAAGATTGCCTAACAAGTAAAAAGGCAAAGGAAGAGTCAAGTACTGACTAAGATGCCGAATAGCCGACTCGGATAGGTAAGTCCCCAAACTCTGTCGAGTACTGAGTAGAGTAGAAAAGTTGATGTAAGAGCCGAGCAGAAAGGTCGAACCGATGGTGAAGTACCAACCCGAACTTATGAGAAGGGGCAAGGGTTTGGCAAGAAGATGAGTCAAATCAAGTGCTTCAAGTGCCAAGGGTTTAGATATATGGCTACTCGGTACTCGAATCGACGAATGATGTTCATCAAAGGAAACATGCCGAAGATAGAAGTAGAGAGTACGGATAAGGAACCTAAGGAGGAGGAGGTTCTTACCGAGAACAAAAATGCCGAGAAACAGTTGATTAAGGAGGACATGTTTGCTAAGGACTTGGACCAATTATTCATGGTTGTCCAATACACTATGAACATGGAACCCTCACTAAAGGAGGAGTAGAAAGAGAATTTGTTTTATACAACCTGTAAGGTGAATAATCAGGTGTATGCCCTCATCATGGATAGTAGAAGCTCTACTAATGTAGCATCAACCGATCTTATTTCAAAACTAAAGTTGTCGACTGTTGAATACCTAAAGCCATACAAGTTGCACTAGTTGAGTGAAAAAGGGGCATTACATGTCACTCTGCAAATACTATTACCAATCACTATTAAGAACTACTCTAACTAGATTCTCTGCAACGTATTACCTATGTGTGTTTCCCATATGTTGCTAGGTAAGCCATGGTTGTTTGATAGGAGAGTCATCCATGACAGCTATAAGAATACATACATGTTCGAGAAGGTTGATCAAGAGATCAGACTGAACTCGATGCCGCCGCAAGAAGTTCATAAGTTGCAGACGAAACTTTCTTGTGGATCAAAGAAGGCTCTAGTGATGAGTAGAGCCAAGCTCCGAGAGGTCATCAAAGCAGACAAGTCAACCCTTATGTAGGTGAGGCGACTATTAGAAATGAAGGAGCGAGGTAAGCTACCCTAGGAAATCAAGGAGTTGCTAGGTGAATATGTCGATCTATTCCCAAAGTAGTTACCTAATGAGTTGCTCTCAACTCGAGGCATAGAGGACTACATTGACCTAATACCCGATGCTATACTATGGAATAAGCCAGCTTATCAGATGAATCCCAAGTAGGCTTTTGAGCTCCAACATCAATTCAATGAGTTGCTGAAGAGAGGCTATGTAAGAGAAAGTTTCAGCCCTTATGATGTGCCTACGCGTCTAGTGCCAAAGAATGATGGAACCTGGCGAATGTATATAGGTAGCTGAGCCATAAACAAGATCATGATCAAATATATGCATCCAATCCTGAGGCTAAAAGAGATGTTGGATGGTAGAGTTAAGATTTTCAACAAGATTGATCTGAAATCTGGCTACCATCAAATCCACATGAAACCAGGTGACCAATGGAAAACTGCATTCAAGACTCGACATAGACTTTACGAGTGAATAGTCATGCCCTTTAACTTATCAAATACCCCGAGCACTTTCATGAGGCTAATGAACCATGTGCTGAGACATCTCATAAGGAAGTGTGTCATGGTGTACTTTGACAACATCCTGATCTACAGTGCCGACATGTTAAGTTACTATGAACATCTCAAACTATTCCTAGATATCCTCTTTATCAAGAGACTATTCGGCAATTTAAAGAAATGTTGCTTTTTCTAGGAGGAAGTGGTATTCTTAGGCTATGTAGTCAATGGAGGAGGCTTACAAGTTAATGATGAGAAGATTCGAGCAATTGTCTAATAGCTAACTCCCACTACTTATGCCAACATGAGAAGTTTCCATGGACTAGCTTCATTCTATAAGCGATTTATCAAGAATTTCAACACTTTCGCCATACTACTTACCAAGTTAACAAAGAAGAACACTGACTTTCAATAGGGAGAAAGGGAAGAGAGGAGTTTTGACAAGATAAAAGAAAGATTGACCTTCGCCCCGATGTTAGAGCTACTTGACTTTGACAAAATTTTTAAGCTAGAATGCAACCTGTCAAGCATTAAAATGGTGCTATCCTAATGCAGGAAGGCTAAACAATTACTTCCACAATGAGAAGCTCCAAGGACCCTAGTTGAATTACTTTGTGTATGACAAAGAGCTTTTGATACTGATCTAAGCATTGCAAGTATGGCAGCACTATTTACTGCCGATAAAATTTTTCATATATACCGACTATGAATCACTGAGGTACCTTTGAAGTCAAATAAAGTTATCAAAGTGGTAGGAAAGATGGGTTGAATTCCTTAAAGAATTCAATTTTGTAATAAAGTACAAGCAAAGAAAGCAACATAGTTGTAAATGCTCTTTCGAGGAGATATACGCTTTTATCAAAACTGCAGACCAAACTATTTAGGTTTACAAGTATCAAAGAATAGTACTATAAGGATCTATACTTCAGACCCATAATTTCGTGATGCGTCGATAGGAGGACAGTAGATGAGTATTACGTAGAGGATGGTTACTTGTTTTGAGGCAGAAAATTATGCATGCCAAATTGTTCACTAAGGGAGCTACTAATCAGGGAAGCTCACAGTGGAGGACTCTCCAAACATTTTAGAGAAAGGAAGACCTGTGAAATATTAAATGGCCGATTCTTTTAGCCAAAAATGAGGAGAGATGTACACTGAGTTGTCAAAGGCTATGTCATGTGCAAGAAGGCTAAGTGCCAAGCCGAGCAAGGGAAAGCAATGCCTTTGCCTATCCCGATGAAGTCATGGACTGAATTGAGCATGGACTTTATTCTCAAACTACCACAAATTATCCGAGGCAAAGATTCTATAATGGTCATCGTAGATTGATTCAGCAAAATGGCGCACTTTGTGCCCTGCTCAAAAACTAACCATGCTTCAGTTATTGCTTCTATTTTCTTGTAGGAGAATGTGCGAATACATAACGTGCAGAGAAGTGTAGTCTTGGATAGAGACTCGAAGTTCTTGAGCCATTTCTAAAGGATCTTGTAGCGTCGAATGGGGACTAAACTACTGTTTAGTACTTCCTACTACCTTTAAGGTGCAATAGGCAAGAACTTGGCTAATTAGGACATCTACTTACCGTCGTTAAGTTCACTTACAACCGGACAATACATGACATCACTAAGCAGACTCCCTTCAAAGTGGTCTATGGTTTCAATCCCAAGTTTCCCCTCAATCACACCCTTACACTCGTACCTATAAAAGAGGACTAGGGGTTTCTGATGCCTTCAACACTACCGACTTCAGTCTGTATCAACCTAATAGAGAACTGAGCGAAGACCATTCATATTTGATCCCAAATCCAAAACAACACAAAGGGAATGATGGAAATCAGGCTACCAGACCCCTGACCTATAGCCGAACCTAAGGATTAGAGGGACTAGCATGATGAATCTTTCTGTTACAACCGACCCCTACCTAACTTAAGTACTTCCTTGCCAAGTCACTCTTCATACTAAGTCGTATAACTGCCTATCTTTCTATAGTGCAGCGAATTGAAGATTATTCACTCGAGCCTAAGTTGATCAATTACTTAGCATCTGCCTTGCTGAGAAGCTAAGAAAGAGTAACCCCGGTCTGACTTAACCATCCCTGCTCAAACAAGCCTTCTATCCATACTTTTTATCCGCATCTTCTACCAATGTTGCCAATGTAGCATCACCACATATACAATATCATGTGTAGAATCCGTTGCACCAATTATTGTTTTTCTTCTATATTCATTTTTACCCTTTTGTATCTTGTACATTGCTTTCTTAGGAAATGCCCTTTTTGTCTTTTCCTTTTTAGGCAAATTGCCCTAACTTATGGGTATAAATACCCTTGTACTTGTAGCTATAAGAATCAAATCATCATTAATACACTTGAGTATTTTCTTCCTTGCATAAACACTATTTGTTTACTATCGGCATCACTCTTATCCTTTCCCTTAAGCAAGGTTAGGTGATGAGTAACCTCACTGAACCAATTCTTGCATCATATCGAATTGTGTAGTGAATGCTCGGAAGTTTCATTGGTACCTTATATCCTCTGGAGCTGTTTATAGGTTTTGCTTTTTGTTTTATTCGTCATTTTTTCCCTTTTGCACTTTCCCTCATTAAACCATTTCGAGCTTTCTGCAAGCTTGGACCCATCTAACAATCAGCCTTATTTGTTCTTGGTCACAATTCGCAACATCTTAGTATTAAAGTAAAGGTTTCATGTGAACTGTATTTAGTTCTTCTCAAAGTACTATTATACTTTATTTTGCATGTGTGAGACAAAGCAAGTTACTATGTTCATTTGGCTACTATGTTGTTAACTATTAATTTCCTAAAGTGTTTGTTTGAGCTTTGAATTTGTGAGGAAAAATGACAAACTCAAGTATGAATGTTAGTACTGGAAATGACAGTAAAGTTGTCCACCATAGACGATAGTCTTAGGGAACGCCTAGAAGTACTGACAAGAGACTTGATAAGGTAGTTAATCTCTTAGTAGATCTTACTTGAGTTATTCATGCGCTATCTTGCTAACCCACTAAGGCCACGTAAAACACACCATAAGCTACTCAACCTGTTAGAGGTCAAAACCCTGCTCAACCCGTTTAAAGTGGAGGAGTTAGTAGACAAGTAAGGCAAAGGATGAACCTAAGAAAGCTTAATGAAGAGGAAGAAGAGGAGTTGAGTTGTACATTTTTCAACAACACGATGAATATCCCTATTCCATTTTAGGCTAGAAGAATCAAGTATGCTCACTCTCTACGACCATGATCTTAAGGCATGGTGACTCTATAATTTGTAAATCTTCTATTTCAACAAGTTTTCTTTCTAAACCTAAGTCCAGTCCTTATAAATAAGTGTTTAGGTTTAGGCTACAAAGAAAGCCCAATTGGAGAAGAGCTCATAAGGTAAAATACATAGAGGGTTTTCTCTTTTCTTCTTTTTAATTATGTCATAATTTTCATTATTCTTAATAAATCATTATTGAACCCTAGATTTCAATGTGACTATTGATATTTTTATATTGGTGTTTATTTATTTCAGTCTATGATTTTACATTTTGTAATTTAATTATATTGTATCGTATTATTCTTTAATTTAGTTTTACTGATGATTGAATTAATATATGAATTTGCTATGCAGCTTGTGAGATCTTATAGTATGACTAACTGATACGATTAGAAGAAATCGATGTATTAAAATGTTTAGCGATTTGATTTCTTTAGATTAGGACAACAAAGTAACGGAATTCAATGTCATAATGCAATCCCAAGATACTCCATTGCAAAAGTGATTTAGGTAGTGTATACTCCAAATTAGGGATTAATTAGAGACATAAGTCTGATTAGTTCATAATAGGAATCTTTACGATCTAATATTGTAATTGAGATTGAAAAGTCACATAAAACTAGATAGTAAGTAACATAAGATTTACTAAGGATTAAGCTTCTTCTTAATTGTAACTAATTATGTTATTAATTATATTGTTTTAATTATTGTTATTATTGTTGCATCTTTATTTTGTTATTGTTCTTTATTTTATTAATTGTTCAATTTATACATTTAATTGTAAAAGTTAGATAATTAAAAATTGTAAGAAAAAGATTGCTAATTAATTATTCACATATACAAGCAGGCTAAATGGGCCAACCTGCCTTGACCCACATTAGCCCGTAGGTTAAGCAAGTTGGCCCTCTTGCACATGCAAGCTAGATTTTCTAGCCCAACCACCCTGCGGCAGTTAGCAAGCTAAGCAAGTTAGGCCACATTAGCCATAAACAATTATTAGTCTTATTTAATATTTAACAAAAAGAAAAAAAAAAGTAAAGATCATTGAAAGCTACGTCTTCATTTCATTATGTTTCTTAATTGCAAATAAAATTGGCCACCAAATGAATGGTGGTATGAATTTATAATTTATAATAATTATAAACTTATCATAATTATTATTATGTAGCTATATTTTTATTTTTGTTTATCTATAAAAAATGGCATGGGAGAGTGGAAATTATAAATTTCATTATGTTGTCGTCTTGTTCCCGAAGTCATCGTTTCATTGCCGAAGTTAGACACTCGGACTTGAAGAAGAAGCAACCAAACCAAAATAATAAAGAGTGAATGTGGAGGACTGGAGGGATGAGCAACTCAGCGACCAAAACGAAAAGAATCAAAATTGGCTTTCAGACTTGTTTTTTACTTTTATTAGTTTGTTTTTTTTTTTAATTATTTTTATTTTTACATTTGTCTGGATATGTTTACTTTAGAATTTGAACCAATTTTCTATTTTTTATTTTTTCCCCATTTTTTATTTCTTGTGGGTTAGCAAGGTCTCAACAGCAGGTTGGCCAACGAGTTAAGCGGGATGAGCCAAAAAAGCCCACATTTAAGTAAGTTGAAATTTTTTAACCTAACCAGCTTTTTTTGCAAGTTAAATGGGCCAACCCACTCAACCCGCCCCACTTGCTAAGTTCTAATTGATTAGGATTTGCTCACATTCGTGGTTCCCTATGAGATCAATACTTAGACTCAAAATCTATGTTTACTATACTATAACTTAATCAGGTGTACTTGTCTAATGTAACATATATACACACATCAAGTTTTTGATGCCATTGCTGGGAAGTCAATAGAGTGAAACTAATTAAGAATTTAGCATAACCCTAGTTTTCCAATTATTTTTACATGCTTGCAATAAATCCTTCCTATAGTTCTTTGGTTATTTTTATTTATTAAAATACTTCTAACTTCTAAATTATATTAGTTTATGACCAAGAGTAACGGAGAAAGTCTTGTTGAATTTGATCCGGAAATTGAAAGGACATCTCGCTACCTTCACAGATGAGTTCATGAAGCCGTATATCACATTAATCAAGGTTCACTACTCCGACTTAAGTAAGAGTTAGAAGAATATCAAGAAGAAGAATAGGAACTTGAAATTATGGCAATGAATAACGATAAGGCCAATAAAACCCTTATGAAATTCACTAAGCCCAAGGCAACTAGAGGTTAATCCAATATCACTAGACCAACAGTGCATGCAACAAATTTTTAGATCTAGCCAAACGTGATCCAAATGGTATAACGATTCATCCAATTCGATGGATTAGCTTATAAAGATCCCAACAATCATATTTTAAGCTTTTTGAAGATTTGCGACACATGAAAAATCAGTGGAGTCATAAACAATGTAGTAAGACTCAGAATGTTCCCATTTTCACCGAAAGATATAGCCAAGCATTGGCTTAATTCACTTCTTAGAGGATCAATCACAACCTAGGAAGATTTGGTTGAAAAAGTTTTAGGTAGATATTTTCGACCTACTAGAACAACAAAATTTAAGAATGATATTTCATCTTATGCCCAAATCGATGGTGAGACACTATATAATACCTAAGAAAGATTTAAGGAATTGCTAAGGCGTTACCACATCATGGGTTGCCTTAATGGATGCAAATTCAAACATTCTATAATGACTCAATTATCCTACTCAACAAATTATTAATGTCACAGCTAGAGATAATTTCAGTACTAAGACCCTAAATAAGGCCCAAAAGCTGATAAATGGCATGGCCATGAATAACTCGCATTAAGATAATGTGAGAGCTAAGGTCAAGATGACCTAAAAATTCGAAGTGGATTCAGTTACTATATAAACAAGTCAAGTCAAGAGTCTGAGCAAGAAAATTGAAGGGTTGATGAAATTGGTAAATGTAATGTAGGGCAAAACATTAGTTAAGGTGGACGATATTAATCTTATTGCTAACAGAACTCAAAATAATTCTTTCAGCGATACTTATAATCCACGTTTGAGTAATCATTTGAATTTCTCCTGAGAAGCTAGCAACAGTAGTAGAATAAGAATGCCTAACCTCAAAACAAGAACCTCAATTTGGAGGAAATGTTGAACAAGTTTATTTAAAGCTCAAACGTTCATTTCCAAGCTATAGAACTAGCACTCAAAAATATCAAAGCATCCCTCAAAAATCTAGAGAGTCAACTTGACAGTTAGTTAGAACCATTATGGAAATACAATAAGGAAACTTACCCAAAAATACTAAATCGAATCCCAATCCAGTAGGTTTAAAGCCAAATTAAAGGAAGGATTTAACCATTGAGTTAACAATGTAAAACAACAACGCTCTTAAGAAGCAACCTAAGTTTGATTTTATTTAAGTTTTCTTTTAATTTATTAGACAATTCAAGTATCATGTCATTTGAATTCAATTAGTATCTCTCTACATTGGACACTCTTATTTTATGAGACAATTAATGGAAATCCTTTTATGTAATGGTATTTGAATAAAATTTGTCATCCAATTAAGTAGTTCTTTAATTACACTTTAGGATTCAATTTACTTTATTTTTAAGATTTTTTGGAGCAATTTTAGGAAAAGAAATAAAGGATTTAACAAAAGTCGAATTCAAAAGTCAGAGAGGACCACGACCAAAGTCTATAACTATGGACTTACCCGTAACCCCTTAAAAAATAAAATCAAAGGAAGTTCAAAATTTGAGGCCAAAAGGATCACAACTAAGATCACACCCATGATCCTTACTTATGATCACACCTAAAACACAAATATGAAGAACAAGAGAAGGACTACGGCTAAAACTAGGGCTGTAATCCTTGACCATAACCATTTTAGGAATTCAAAATCCATAGGTAATCTTCTTCTCTTTCATTCTAAACACAAACTCTCTCTCTCTAAAACACCGTTCTCTCTCACTTTCTTTCACTACAAAGCACTTAAACCCTACAATTCTTATGGATTTTGTTTATACATCAACAAATCTAAGGTATATACATACTCTTCTATACTTGGTTTTGTAGATTTGTTGTTTCCATGAATAAAAGTTAGATTTTTTGTTAGGGTTTGGTAAGATAATGTGATGGTTGCATGTGTAGAAATTCTTGATTCTAGGAGTGATTAATGTAAGATTATGTGATAAAACATGTTGTATATCCATTATTTGCTTAATATCACTCTTAAAAATGCATACTTTTTGAATATTGAAGAGAGAAAAAAGTATGATGAATTAGTGTGAATGTTGAAGAAGAAGGAGAGATGATGATGTGATTGGAGAATGTTTTACATGTTGTCCATAAACTCATATTGCATATATGAAATTTGTTGAACGGATGGGGATTGCTAAAATTCTTTCTATATTCAAGTTTTCATACAATTGCCTCATAGTTGCTATAACTTCTTCAATAGGCACGCAGTCAGAGCCCCAATCTCCTCCCACTACTTGGGAGCTTACAATTTCATGTTTAATGAAGTCCCTTTACCATTCTATATATAACTAATAAAGATTGTGAACTAAAATGGGATTTCACTGTAATTTGGTCCTAGAGCTTCATTAAGCATTGCATTGTAAAACCCTTAATTACTTGAATGGATTAGTAGAATTTTTCTTAACATCATAATTTTAGAAACATGAGTTTGTACCAAATTGAAATCCCCTTTTGCTTTGTTAATTTCAAATATGCCTTGATACAAAAACGCTGCTCGAAAGAATAGTTCCAGTTCTACTTTAACCTACCCTCTATTGAGATTTAACAAGTCATGGCAAACGAAGAGGAATGTGAAGTTATCTAAGAAGTAGTTTGGACCAAGTGCTATCATCAATTTGGGGGCATTGGCTCAATTAAGGTAAAATCGACTCTTAACTATCAATGAGCCAATCTGTAAGGACCTCACCTTAGAGTTCCTCCACACTCTCACTTTGGCATCTAACACTATGGAAAATAATATGCAAAACACAATGTATTTGAGGTGTAATGGAGCTACCATTAGTGTGCACTTTGATAGGATACCAGTCGCATTAGGAATATACCCTAAAACTTTTGTGCAGATCAAAGAATATAGAAATTTTCTATGCAAATTGCCTAAAGGGGTAAGTAACGCCCAAGCATGGGTGAGATTGAGTATTGGTGGATCAATTTATGATCCTAGGAAGTTGAAGGCTTCAAATCTAAGAGATCCTACTCTTAAGATCATTCATTATGTACTTGCTAAGAGCATCACAGGAAGGAAGTATAGCACTTGGGTAGTGAATGGGAGAGAAATATTGTATTTGCATAGCATGGCAAAGAGGTTAAAAAAAAATTAGGCACCCATATGGCCTTTTTCTTCAAAAACCAAGCCATTGAAGGACGAGATTAGCATATCTTCACAAGCCCTTTTGTCACATGGCTTATGAAGAATATCGCCAAACTCCATGACCTCCCGCCTATGTAGAGGATCAATCCCCCAACTCCCATCAACTTTGAGTCCATCCATGCTATGAAACTCCCTACTCCACTCGAGGTTCCACTACTTGTGCCACCTGAGGATTCACCATCTACTTCATCCTAATAACCACCTCGATCTTCTTCAGTTTTAAGAAAAATCAAGAGGATAGTTAGCAAGTTGCTAAAGAGGCAAAGGACTTTAGAGTACAAGGTCCAATACACCTAAGTAAAGGTTAACATGCTCCTAACCTACCATGGGATCTCACCACCACTACCACTACCATCACCACCACCACCAGCTCTAGATTCTAATGAAAAAACCAAGGAGATCATTAAGGAGGAGGATAGTGAAGAAATGGAGGAAGACAATGGTTAAGTTCCTTTTTCCTTTTATTTTCTTTTGAAAGACACTGTTTATTATTTTTTATTTGGATGACTATACTAATTAACCATTTACCTTTGTTTTCCTTTATGTTAACTATTTAACTTTTCATGGATTACTAAGTTCTGTAGGGATGGTTATGAGATACTCAATCTAGTAGTTTTATAATTATTTAGTTTTGTTAATTTCTTCATCTTTTGTAGTTAGTTTGTTTTCTTTTCTTTTCTTTTTTTTACGAAGGAAACTTTGGAATTGATTAGATCGAATGGAATGTAGGACTCTAAACTTTGAAACATTTTAAGATCAATGCCACAAACTGAGGAAGTTCCAATTTATTGCCATTTGTGTTTCTATATTAAAGTACATTGGGGGGAAAATGTACAACTTAAGTGTGGAGGGGAAAGGATGGCATTGTAGGTTAATTAGTACAAGCTGATTAAAAGCCATACATTTAAGCTTTTAAGTTCTTGAAATAGTAGCTTTAGAAATTTTCACTCCTATATTATACAAGCAAACAAATTTTTTTCAAAATTTGCCCACAATTCACTATGACCTTAGTATGTTTTACTAAATTTAAATAATTAGATCCCCATGATTCAACATTCCCTATTACTTAAGCTTAAATTTAGACTTAGACTCTGGATTAAGATAGATATTCATAGGTTAAGGACTAATTATTTTTATTTCTAAGCTTAATTTTAGAGGATAGTTATATACTCCACTTTTCAAAATTTTTACATTGGATGAACAAATGAGATTTATCTTTTAGAAGTTTCCTAAAAAATCAATGTAATTAGAGGCATTAGAAAAATAAGAAAAGAAAAGCTAAAAATTGGTAAGAATCGATCTTGATCTCTTAAAAGAGCAACATTCTTTCCTACTACCAATGCAAAAGGAAATTGATAAAAAAAAAAAAAACTAATTGTTGAGGATTAGCTTTAGTCCCTCAAAAAAGTGAGGTACTTTCCTACTAACAATCTAAAAATAAAATGACTAAATTAGTAAGTATTGGCCTTAGTCTATCATAAGAGTGAGGTTCTTTCCTATTACTAATAAGCTTTAATAAAAGAATTAATTTGAACTAAAAAAGCCACCTAATGAAAATTAGAAGAAGTAAGGAGACAATTAAAGGATGAATTGATGTTACATGGATCCAGTCTAAGCTTTTGTAATAAAAATAACTCAAGGAATATTTCTCTCCTGTTAAGTTAGAGTAATGAAATTTCTATAACTTTTCTTAACTGGTTGATGTTTGTTTCGATCTCTAGTTTAGTTTCTGTTTAAGTTACTAGGCTAACTTTGAATTATTTGGATTAGTTGTTGAAATTTAGTAGTCCTTCAAGTGTTATTATTTAAGTGTTCTAAGGGCATTATAAAATCAAGGAAGAAGGGGTAAGTTCGGAAGTTCGGAGAAAATTGCAAAGCTCTTCTTTAATTTAAAGGTGTACATTTATGAAGAAAATTGTTGATTTTTGTCCTTAAGATATATTTGTTTTGATATTTCGATTGTCTTGCTTAAAGACAAGCAAAAGTTAAAGTGTAGAGGAATTCGATAAAATTCATTTAGCATATATATTTTAGGATATTTTGCATAGTTTTATATATTAAGTTAGTTTTATAGCGAATTGGAGCTTAATTCGTTAATATTTCATTTGTAGGGATTTTAGAAGCGCTTAATGAATTTCTAGAGGTTTTTATGGAATTTTGGAGCTAAATTGAAGAAGTGCATTGATCAAGGGATTGAAGTGAGGAAATTTAAAGCAAGAATTGAAGTTTAGAGAGAATCACATGTAATAACCATGGCCATGATCTTGGCAATAGATCTCCCATCTTTAATTTCCATTGTATTTGAAGCTTTTTGTATAAAATGCAAGACCATGCCCACATTCTACGGTCATGATTTTATGGCATAGCAATTTATAATTTGTGAATCTTCTATTTTTTGACAAGTTTTTTCTTTGTAAATCTAGGTCTAATCCTTATAAATAAGTATTTAGGATTAGGTTACAAAGAGATTCCCATTGGAGAAGAGCTTTAAGGGTAAAATATACAAGGGTTTCTCTATTTTCTTCTTTTCTTCCTTTTGATTATGTTGTGATTTTCATTTTTCTTAATAAATCGTTATTGAACCTTAAATTTCAATGTTACTATTGATATTTTTCTATTAGTGTTTGTTTATTTTAGTCTATGATTTTACATTTTGTGATATAATTGTAATATATCATATTGTTCTTTAATTTAGTTTTACTGGTGATTGAATTAATATATGAGTCTGCTATAGAGTTTGCAAGATCCTACAATATGATTGACTAATACAATTAAAAGAAACTAACTAACTAAAACATTTAGCTATTTGGTTTCTCTAAATTAGGGAAACCTAATAGTAGGAATAAAGGTCATAATGCAATCTTGAAATACTCTATTATGGAAGCAATTTGGGTAAAGTATACTCCAGGTTATAGATTAATTAATGACGCGAGTTTGATTAGTTCGTAATAAGAGCCTCCATGGTCTAATATTGCAATTGAGGATGAAAAGTCACATAGAACGAGGTAGTAAATAACATAAGATTTACTAAGAATTATGCTTCTTAATTTTAATTAATTATTTTTATTATCATTGCATCTTTATTTTGCTATTGTTCCTTATTTTATTTAAAAGTTAGATAATTGGGGAATTGTAGGGAAAACATTGCTAATTAATTAGGATATGCTCACATTTATGGTTCCTTATGGAATCGACACTCAAACTTAAAATCTATGTTTATTATGCTATAATTTAACTAGGTGCACTTACCTAATGGGACATACCCACACACATCACATACATCAAGTAGCTTAGTTCGGCTCCTCTTAGCTTCTTACTGTGGTATGTGACAAGTCGACTTGCTTTCATGAGCACGATACAAACATTGACTCTTAAAGCATTGCACAATAGTTCGAAGACTTTCTTAAAGTTAGGTAAAGCCAAAATTGAGGAAGTGGTTAGCTTCTCCTTCAGCTCAACAAAGCTCTTCTCTTCCTTCTCTCCCCCTTTAAACCCTATATTCTTCTTGGTCAACTTGGTAAGAGGTGCCACAATTGTACTGAAACCATCTATAAACCTTCTATAAAAGGAAGCTAACCATGAAAACTTTTTACATCGATGCAAGAGGTCGGAGTTTCTCTTCATCCATGCATAAACCTCCTCCACTTACCACATAACTTAGGAAGACTACGTTTTCCTAGCAATAATAGCATTTCTTTAAGTTACTTAGCAACCTCTTAACTTATCGTACCTCAAAGATAGCTTGAAGGTGATCTAGATGGCTCAATAGGTTGGGTGGCTATAGATTAGGATATCTTCAAAATAAACCACTACAAATTTCTCAATCTAGTTTTTGAGCAACATGATTTATCAACCTCATGAAAGTGCTCAATGCATGAAACAGGCCAAATGGAATGACTAACCATTCATAGAGGCCATATCAATCTCAAAGGTAGTCTTCCATTCATCTTTAGATCTTATCCTTATCTAGTGGTAACTAGACTTGTGTTTCAATTTTAGAGAACACTCGTGCTCCACGCATTTCGTCTAGTATGTCGTCAAGTCAAGGATCAGGGCACCTTTACTTAATAGCAATTTTGTTGATATCTCGGTTATCCACACATTTCTTCCATATCCTATCCTTCTTTGGCATTAGTAATGCTAGGACTACACATGGGCTAAGACTTTTCCTCACTATCAATTCATTAACTTATTTCTACAATTCAACAACTTGTTTAGGGTTCATTCTGTATGCCAGCTTTTTAAGCAAGGCGGTACCTAGCATCAAATCTATACAATGCTCTCTCCTTTGGAATGGAGGTAAACCTTTAGGCAGTTGTTTAGGGAATAGGTCCTCAAACTCATTAATCAACTTATGGACCTCCTTAGACAAATCGGTATTGATAGGAATCGACTTACAACCATCTCCAAGTCACGACCGAGTTATTCCACATCAAAGCTAACTTGCTCCACTCACGGCCAAGCTAATGCCAAAAGGCCGAGAATAGAAACAAAGACAACTCAACAACGACTCTATAGGCTACTGAGTAAACCAAGGACCAAATAGCCAAGGTCCCAAGTCCAATTACCAGCTCGATACAACATAAGGAATCTAGTGCCAAGTAATCCACGAGTTTGACAACTGTGGGCCAACCTCACTAGGAGCTTAGTCGAGCACATTATAACTTCAAGGAATCTAACCCTAGCTCAAATAGCCAGCTACTAACCTAATCCTGCTCAAACCTGACTTACCCAAGAATAGCTAGGACACGCTGCACGCTAACCTCTTGTTAAACTCACCTTTTAACACTATTTTGTATACTTATAAATATTTTTGTTACTGTTAAGTTGAAAGCCTAAACTTTAAGGTTTTAAAGCCTTGTATATTATTACAATTTTGCCATTAAGGTTTAAGATTTACTATAAATAGCAAAATTTTGTAAGTAGCCGAATTATTACCTTTCATATTAAGAATTGAAGTGAGTATTCTCAAAAGCCTTGTCTCTATCGTAACCTTAATTAAGCTAATCTTAATTATTGAGTGTTATTTGCTCTTTAATCCTTAGTGCATTCTTATTAATCCTCTTCGTGCGATTGTAGTGAACCCCTTCACTTCAACGAGATAGTAAGTCACATTTAACCCTCATTTAAAACTCGAGCCTTGGTTTGGTTTTTGTGAGTCATATCAAAATCCATTTTGAGCTCAATCCCTGATTGTGTTTGTGTCTTAGAGTGTAATATTCACATACGTTAAGATCCCAAAAACCTCATTCCACTTACTAATTTCTCATTTCCATCAAACTCCGAATACCCATTCATAGTTCATGACTGTTGTGTACTTCGAATGGTATCATGTATGTTCCTTAAGTTCCAATAACCTTTGAATCAATAAGAAGGTCTTTAGGTCTAACGTCATAGCTTTCCTCAACTCAAATCACCTTAGAACCAAAGCCTTCTTAGATCCTCAATCTAGTTTAACCTACAATTTACTGACTTAGCTTTGTGTCATGGAGTTCGAAGTGGTCTTCTATCTGTCCTTCTCAAATGTAAAGGTGCTTCTAAACCCATCCTGCATAACTCTCTTGTCGAATAGCCAAGGACAACCAAACAGCATGTACGATGCATATATGGGTAAGACATCACAAAGAATTTCATTAGGGCAATTCCCAATTAAGATCGTAGGAGTACCTGTTAGGATACATGAAGTACACCCTTATCATTTACTCGGTGCAATTTATATGGCCTTGGGTGATGCACCTTGTAAGAGGTTTACCAAAACATAGATGAATCTTCTGTAGAAAAGTTGATAAAGAAAGGAAAAGTAAGGTTTTAGTCAGGAATAACACAAAAGAAAGAGGTTAAGCCTCATGAGCTACTTGCTGATGTAACCTACCGCTCAAGTACTCATGAAGCAACATGTTACTAGATGTGACTCACAGATCCAAAGTGCTAGGTTGCTCATCAACACAACCTTACTCAAGGGTTGCTATGAGCTAGGGGACAAAGTTCTCGATATGAGGGAAAGAAGGAAAACCTAGATATTTCATTAATAATAAGAGAAAGTTTGATTACAACGATTGTCTTAATAAGGTATTTATACCCGGGGGTTATAGGGTTACAATGCAAAACGAAATTACTACAAATGGTAAGAAATTTATATAATTACAAATACAAATGTAATCATGTAATCCTTCTAGAAAAAGAAGATTCCAATGTTAAGGCATGCTCATGGGGAATGGGGATGTGTCGTCAGGGGATAAGCTAAGGGCATATTCCATTAATAGTTTTTGACACCCCAAGATTTGGTCAACAATCGTAAGGATTTCGTATAACTCGAAAAAGTACATTAGTAGTGAAAGGTGACCTTCAAGATTAGTTAAAAGGATTGACTTTGGAGACAACTCAAAAAGATCAGGATCAATCAAAGTAGTACACCAAACAGCTTGGAAAATCCTGCATAACAGTGTGGTCCTGTTAGTCAACATGGATAGAACTAGTTTAGTAATTAAGAATCCAAGAGGCTAAATTGTTCGGGCCTCTTGCTCTTGCTCAAGTAAGGGGACTAGGTGCCAAATTCCTATTATCCCCTCCGAGTTGTTTAAGATTTACGATCTAATCCTCAAGTTACTCTGCTAATATGTCTTCATCAAGAATGTATAGGCTTAAATCAGTAATATTGAAGACTGTAGAGATTTTGTATCCATCTAAGAGTTTTAGTTTATAAGCATTATCATTGATCTTTTGAAATACTTAGAAAGGCCTTTCAGCTTAGGGTGAGAGTTTGTTCTTTCTCTTGTTAGGAAACCTTTCCTTGTTGAGATGTAATCATACAAGTTCTCCTGGTTAGAATTTCTTCTTTCCCTTTCGTCCTTAGCTTCTACATACTAGTTTCTTGGTAACTCAGGTCAGTTGCTCAAATTTGTTGCAAGGTCCAACTCAATCTTCAGCTCCTAAATCATCTTGATTAGTCCTCAGTATAGGTGCCTAGTGTAGACACCTAATTTTTGCCCCTCTATAATCCTAATTTTTATTTTTACAAAAAGGGTCTTAATTCAAAAATAAAAATAACAAAAAAAATTAATAAAAGATAAAAATAATAAAAAATTAACAAATGATGAAAATACCAAAAAAATAAGAAAAGAAAAAATTATTATAAAGAGTTTTGTAGATTTTTAAGAAGTAACTTATATTAGAAACAAATAGTTTTAGTTTTAGCTTTAGCTTTAGCTTAGTTAAAAAATTTTATTTTAGGGAACCGAGTAGTTTAAGTACAACTTAATTATATTGAATGTCAAAGCGCAAGCTAACAGCCTAACGGATAAGTATTGGGGTATTTGGATTAGATTTAATTTGAGGTCCTGGGTTCGAGTCTCTACAGGCACCTATGTCTTTATTTTTCTATCTTTGCAAAAGCGAGATAAAAACGGGATACATATCTGATTAAATCATTCGAATTTAGTTTGATCTTATTAAATTAGATTTAAATTAATTTGGATCTAGTTTAATTATTATCGAATCAGATATAATAAATATATCTAGATATGATTTGATTTGGACCTTAAAAACATACATACACGTACATATAAAAGAAGAGATACAGCAGAAAAAAGAATCCACTTTCACACAACAGAATTCTTCAACGACAAAAACACACATCCACCGACTAAAAAAGCTAACCCCCTACTGACCACCCATCTGTTCGCAACAGCAAAACAAAAACTCCAAACACAACCAGTCAACAATCCGCTTTCGGACGACAACAAAACAGAAACTCCATACATACGCGATGCAGACCACGCACAGATCATCAACACTAACCCTCACACCACACCAACAGCACACACACAGCACCTGACTCCCTGCAACTCGCAACCATGCCAACAACACACATACAACACTAACCCTTACACTACACTGACAGTACACACACAGGCTGATCAAGTTCTCTCCCAACAACAGCCCACTACAATATCGATCCGCATAACCCGCAATGAACAAGACAGTAGCATAGTAGACAGCAGCAAACAGGACAGTAGCAAGGCAAACAGCAACAAAGCGGACAGTAGCGAACAGGACAGTAGTACAGCAGACAGCAACGAATAGGACAGCAGCAAGGTAGACAGCAGCAAAGCGGACAGCAGCAAACAGGACAGCAGCACAGCGGACAACAGCAAACAGGATAGCAGCAAGGCAGACAGCAGCAAGGCAGATAGCAGTATGGCGGATAACAGCGAATAGGACAGCAACAAGGCAGACAGCAACAGCGAACAGGACAGTAGCAAACAAGACAACAACAAAGCAAACTCAAACAAAACTCCGACGCCAGTAGCCACACGCAACAGCAACTCCGTTATATGCCGGCCATAGTCCTTCACCATGTAATCAAAAAGTTCAAGTCCATTTCTTTCCAGTTTCAAAATTGTTTGTTTAATTGCTTATTCATTATTATTATTATTATTATTATTATTATTATTATTATTATTATTATTATTATTATTA
>JAMXBB010000009.1:80906321-81108512 GCA_024138015.1 Lumnitzera littorea
CAAATGTTTTTCCTCACTCCCCAGGATCCAGTAGTTGCTAGCTTCAGAGTAGCTGTTTGCCGCTTCTTAGCCAGCATCAACACAACGTCTATAGGGATGTAAGCAACCATAGCTCAGTAAGTTAGGATGGAGGACTTAAAACTATACCATAAATACAACAAGGTTTTCAATTAACTTATTAGATGCAATTCATGTACAAGCAAATGCCATCGCACGACGTTGCCCGGCCCGTCGTGAGATTAGAGAAATTACGCCCGCTTTAATTCGGGTTGAGGAGTTACCGTTAATGCAACAGCTCACAACCAAACCTAGGCTTATGCAATGGAGATCTCGCTCCTCCCGCGACTACCTTTAAACCATTGACTTCACCCTCGTCGCGACCTCCTCACCTGTCACTTAGTTCGACTGAGGATGAAGAAGGGACCATTATGCAATCCTGAGCTATCCCTTTTGAAGAGGTCGGTATTTGGCCAGAGAATCCTAGGTTTCCCCTAATGGGTTTCCATGCAAGTCCGATTATGATTACTGGTCGTATATTTGATTAGGTCCAGTTTAGGGTAATCAATCATTTCATATAAACCATACAATACAAGTCAGGACAACAGACAGAATCATAGCATCACTCATAATCAAGCACATGCACACATCCAACTATCTAACAAGCTCAACCAAGCATAATCTTAAGCCTCCAAAATACAGCATCGTATCAATCCCAACTTACCTCAACTCTTCACTCACTCACTCGAGGTCTAACTTGCTCAGGCCATCACCGATCATCCCTATAATACAAACGTGGTTTCAGTTTTTCATATAACTATTATAGGTTCATTTCATCCTATAACGCTTATTGTTATGTTTTGTTTAAGGTTTAATATACTTAATTATCTAGGTCTTAAGTCTTTTACAATTATTCTAGGTTTGGGGTTAGGTTCGGGTTCGGTTTCTGTATCGATTTCTGAATTAGGTTCTAATTCGATTTCTAAGTATTGTTTTATACTCGAACCATAGAAATTCATTTCAACTCATAATGTGAAATTAATCACATTACTTTCCGATCTCCTAAATATCATCATTACCCCTAGTCAGTATTTTATTTCACCCGGTACACTTAAATCCGTATTAGTGTACCGAATTCACTCCTGATGTGAGAAATTTTTATATTTTTCATAAATTCAAGTCTTCTATCGGTTTTATTATATATCCCTATTATTTATATAATATCAATTTTTATCCTAATATTTTCTATTTATTATATTTCCAATAATTATATATTACGTATTATCACGTATTATGTATATAATACACATCTAATATTTCTTTCACTCTAATTACCATCTCCTAACATCAATTATCATTTCAAAATGTCTAAATTCATCCTAAATCAAATTTTACATTTAATTTCCCTAATTTATAAAATTAACTTAAAATTTACTATTTTTCCCCACTACTCATTTACTACATAATTAACCTAATAATTACATCTAACACCCTAAATGCTACAAGTATCATACTTCATCAGATGTCAACATCCTAAAATATATACTTATTCACTAAATCAGTAATTAACCATTTAATTACTTTATTAACCATAAATTACCCATTTTATGCCTCATTTTAAGGCCTAAAAATTATCTAAAATTTTTGAAAATTAATTTTTGAAAATGGGCTTCATAGCACTATTCTATATTATCTAAGTAGTCTACACAAAAATTTTAGGTTCAAAACTACACTCCTAAGGTCATTTATTTCTAAACCGAAACATGCTCGGGTTTGCATAATTTCTTAATGACCTTATATCACGAGACATATTTTCATCAAAATAATATTTTTACTAAAAACTTTATACAAAAATATTATAGAATAACAAAATTCATAATTTTCTAATATTATTTACTATTTTTACAAAATTACACAAGAATCGGGCTAGAAATCGGACTCACCTATTTGAGTGGCTTTGGCCTCCGCCAGCCGCCATGGCCTTGTTGGCCGGTCTAGGGGCTACCACCACCATGTGATGGTGGTGGCCGTCCACTTCCAGCCGCTTGTCTGATGTAGGTTCCCTTTAAAGGCCCTAATGGCATAGTCTTTTTTATTTTTTTTCTAACCCTAATTTTTCTCTCAATTTTTGCCTCTCCTAAATTTTCTCTGATTTCTAACTATCCAAACAAGCTTTTGAATTTTTCTTTCTATTTATAGAGCTTTAGGGTAATTATTATGCATTAAATTGGACAAGACATTGTCCAAATCCCTTAATTTTTTGCTTTTAAGTTACCCTAATTTAATTGGTTGATTTTTTTTCTTATTTTTCTCAGTTGCCACAACCCAATTCTGGATCATTCCTAATTTTTCCTGATTTTTCTTGATTTTTCCTTAATTAATTATGAATTTTCTACATTTTAGCACATTTTACGTATTTTAAGTAATCATGCGTATTTATACCTACATGTTAATTCATATATAGTACAAATAAATATTCCTAAATATTATTTAGGTCATTTTATGATTTTTAGTATACATATAATTTATCTCTAGCGATTCGTTAATTATCGGAATACATTTTATGCATTTTCGATAAATAACGAGTTATATATTTAAAATTTGAAATTTTTATAGTCTTTTATTTTATTACTTATTTTCTTAAATTCAAACTTATGAGATCATTTTACTAATATTTTTAGTTTTACTTTATAATTTAGGCTTGATCGGGTCTTTCAATCGATCGGAATCTCGAAAGACTAGTTTTGGGGCTTACACCAGCCGTAAAACTAAAGATGCTTTATTCATCACTAAGCTCTTTTTGCATGAAATTGTGCAACTGCATAGTGTGTTGAGAAGTATTGTATCTGACCGTGACTCAAAGTTCACAAGCTTCTTTAGAAGACCCTATGGAAGAAGCTCAGCACTAAACTCATGTTTAGTACTTCTTGCCACCCTTAGACAAACATCCAAATTGAAGTTGTGAACTGGGCAATTGGCAACCTCCTATAAGCAATTGTTGGGAAGAATTTACATGATTGGGATTTATGCCTACCTATCATTGAGTTTACCTACAATTGCTCAACTTACAGCTCAGCAAGAAAATCACTATTTAAGGTCGTTTATGGACTTAACCTAAACTTACCCTTAGATTTAATTATCAGTCTAACCACATAAGAGGAAAGCCAACTCAACCTACAATGAGTCGAGGAATTCTAGAAGTTGCATCAGAGGGTTACCAAGCAACTGACCAAGACTATGGCCCAATAGAAGGAACAAGAAAGCCAAGAAGGGAGACTAGTCATTTATACCCCTAGAGACCTTGTTTGGGTCCATCTTAGCAAGGAATGCTTCCCTAGCAGGAGGACGAACAAACTATGTCCCAGAGCAGATGAATCTTACAAGATCCTTAAGCAAATTAATGACAACACCTATGAGGTTGAGTTGTCTAAGGGGTATGGCATGTTTACTACATTCAATGTTGCCAACCTGACTCCCTATGTGCCAAATGCCGACGAAGATTGTGATTTGAGGGAAAACCTCTAACAACCCTAGGGAGCTGATAGGTTACCAACCTTTGGCCTACTTTCTCGCGCACATCTAAGAGGCCTCCAATCCTTCACTCGAGGAATTCTCTCTCATTAACCCGCCGATGATGAGAAACTATACATAGAAGGAAGGTGGTTGAATTCCTTAAGAGTACCAAAAGATTATACCATACTCTGTTCTCTTTCTTGTATCAACTCCCACTATTCTTTAGATGAGGGCTTTGTGTCGAGTGATCAAACCTTCAATTACCAAAAGCTTTCTACTGAGTAATGAAAGATAGCCTCCTACTGGCAAAGTACTTCTCTCTCAACCTCTTACTAATTCTTACAGCATCCCTTTCTTGTCACGGCATCCTTATTACCATAACATCTTCATTCCATTCAACTACTATAACCAGAGAATCTTTTATACAAAACCAATGTTGCACTACCACCTATCCATCTCATCTAACATTGTACTATTTTTCTCTTTTTGTTATTTATCTTATTTACCCTTTTTCATATGTACTAAGAACCCCTTTTAAGGTATGCCCTTTTGTAATTTTCATTAACTGTAATGTTGTTTTAAGGACTTACTATAAATGGTCCCTTCTCTTTGTAACCGAAATCATTACATTAATTCCAGACATTGAATATACTAATTCTTATGAGACAACCCTCTCCAAGTCCATTTTTCTTACTATTGTCTAATCTTGTTAAGTAGCTTAAGATTAATGATGGGTAGACCTTGACATTAGCTTGTATGTCATATCAAGTGAAGTATCAAGTCGTACTGTATTCGTTGGTGGGTCAAATCCTCTAAGCATCTTCATGTTAGCTACTATATCCCATTCGTTGACCTACTGACTCTATTTTCCTTGATATTTCTAAGGACCCATTGGTTTCTCACCGCCTACTGTAAGCCCTAGAGATAACCGAGCTCCTAGGCACATCAATAGGAGACAAATTATCTCAATAGATAATGTTACCACACTTGTAGTGCTAGGATCAATGCTAAGAGTTCCTTTCTATATAAAGTAGTTTAGTTGAAGTCCCTTGAGCTTCTCACTATGATGAGTAATTGGTCAACCTTCTTGCATTAGGACTATCCCAATGCCCAACGCATTATATTCCAACTCAAATATTTTCTTGAAGTCAAGTAGAACTAATACAGGGGCAAAGGTCAATCTTTCCTTTACCTTAGCAAAACTTCTCTCTTCCTTTTCCCCCCATTGGAAGTTGATGTTCTTCTTTGTTAGTTCAATAAGGGGTGAGGCGAAGGTGTAGAAATTCCTAATGAATCTTCTGTAGAAGGAAGCCAGTCCATGGAAACTTCTCACTTTGGCATAAGTAGTAGGGTTCGACCACTCGATAATTGCTCGGATCTTCTCATCATCCACTCATAAGTCTCCTTCACTTACTACATAGCTCAAGAATACCACTTCCTCCTTGTAAAAGTATTTTTTAAGGTTGCCGAATAATCTCTAGATAAGGAAGACATTCAGTATGGCTTGGAGATATTCACAATGACTCGACATGTCAGCACTGTATACTAAGATATCGCCAAAATACACTACAACAGACTTCCCCATTAGATGTCTTAACACATGGTTCATCAATCTTATGAAATTGCTCAGGGCACTCGACAAGCCAAATGGCATGACCATCCACTTATAGAGTCTATGCCGAGTTATGAATGCAGTTTTCCACTCATCTCCCAACCTCATGTACATTTAATAGTAGCTAGACTTCAGATCAATCTTGCTAAAGATCTTAGCTCCATTCAATTCATCTAATATGTCTTCTAATCTTAGGATAGGATACTTATATTTGATTGTAATCTTATTCACTAGTCGATTGTCAATACACATCCACCAGTTTGTTAACTTCACTCGGCAGCATTGGTTTCAGTGTAATCTGATGCACTGTCGGTCAGCGGTCCCATTACTCGTATACACTTCCAAGGCCTCCAATCCCTCTCCCGAAGAATTCTCTCTCAACAACCTACTAATGACGAGAAACTGTACATCGAAGAAAGGTAGTTAAACTCCTTGAGCCTCCCACATTGCCATACATTGATCTGTATACTCAATAGTGATGATGCTGACCATTCCCTTACTAAGGACCATGTACCGAGAACTCCGATCAACTGTTGCCGAGTGATGCGAGACTTACTTAAACGGCTGAGTAGTTTTCTCTCGACATACCAACATCTCTCATCTCAGCCCCTTTAGTGCTACAACATTTTGACCCTTCCTGCCTGCTATGCTTAAAGAATATTCATACGGGTCCAATGCTGCACGACCAATCGTCCACCTCATCTGACATTTAACTACTTTTCCATTTTTGGTTTGTTATCCTTTTTACCCTTTTCGTATGTACTAGGAATTCCCATTTTGTAAATACTTTCTTGTAATTTCTTTATTTATAATGCTACCCTAAGGACTTACTATAAATAGTCATTTTCTCTTATAAGCCGGAGATAACTTAGGTCTTAATACTAAATACTCTGTTCTTGTGAGACAACCCTATCCAAGTCTGTACTCATTATACTCTTATCTAATCTTGCTGAGTAGCTCAGGATTAGTGGCAGGTAGACCTTGACATCAACTTGTACGTTATATCAAGTAAGGTATCAAGTCATGTTGTGTTTGTTGGTGAGTTACATCCTCTAAGCAGCTTCACATCCGCTACTCTTGTTCGATTGTGGACCGTTTCCCTCAAATTTTCTTTGATATCTCGAAGGACCCATTTCAGTTCAATTCTGACCCGATAAGTCCTAGTGATAACTAAGTTCTTAGGCATACCATATATTCCTAGTATCAAAGCTTGAGGTTGAGACTGAGAGCTATATAGTATTAGTCTGTTGTTCGAGATATTTGTGTGTAAAAAGCATTTGCGTGAAGTATCCATGCTGAAGCTTGTATTGAGAATGTCAAACCCTAATGTACATGGAGAGATTCACAATGTCAAAAGTGATGCTCAAAGTCATGGTTGAGTTAGCCAATAAACACCACGTACTACTGATGAGTAGATACAAAATTTTGCTGCTATTGTGGCCAACTTAGCTATCTCAATAAATAAGGTCTTAGAGGCTGGACCGTGTGAAAGAGTAACTAAGCAAGGCTGAGAAACAAGAGATAGGTCGAGGAGATAAATGAACAAGCGAGCTCTGGATGCCTTTCCTGTAAACCAAGCACCACCGCAACATGTCGATAGAGTTGTAAGAAGAAGGTTACAGTTAGACGAAGTGGAAGAGTACAAAGAGGAAGAAAACCAATATGATGGGATGGATGAGCATAAGTTCAGAGCGCCAAGAGGTGCTAAGCATCTTAAAGTATAGATTCTGAGCTTTAACAGGCCTGGTTGTGTTGATGACTACTTTGATTGGGAAGAGAAGATCGAAAAGATATTCAACTTCTACGATTACAAAGATGCTGTTCACATTAAGGTAGCCGCGTTAGAATTTTCTAGGTATACGGCAATGTGGTGGAAGAAGCTACAGAATGTTCATCTAAGGGCCCGACACAAAGTTTAAACATAGAATGCGATGAAGAGAGTTCTAAGAAGTAGGTTCATTCCCAAACATTATGAACAAGACACTTTCCGACAACTCCAAGACTTAAGGCGAGGTAATAGATCCGTAGACGACTATGTCTAAAAGTTTCAGTTGCTCATGATATGATGTGATGTTGACGAGCCTGGAACCTGAACTATAGTACAATTCATCTCGAGACTCTGAGTTAGGATTGGTCATGTCATGGAATTGCAAAGCCTCACAACTTTAGATGAAACCATCTATGTAGCCTAGAGAGTTGAAAGGCAATAGCGGAACCAGGCTAACCAAATGCCAAGTAGCAGAACCATGATGTCGAGTAAGAATGGCCTACCGAGTCGAATGAGGAGTGACAGGGCATCCAACAGATCTGAGGTTGAACACCAAGGTCACATGCCGAGCCACCCAGACGAGGGCCGAGGTAAGAGCAAGACCAAAGAACCTAAGATCTAAAGAGACCAAGTTAGAGCTCAAGATAGAAAACCCGAGAAATCAAATGTTTTAAGTGTCTTGGCTATGGATACGTGGCTAGTCAATGTCCAAACCGCCGAGTCATGACCATCAAGGGAGATAAGCCCTAGTTTGAAGTAGAAAGTACAAGTGAAGGAGAGGAAGAAGTGGCAACCGATTAGATGCTAGAAGAATTTGAGGAAGATTTGGGAGCCAAGATACCCCTTAAGGGCGATGTCGAGTATTGCTTTGTTATTCAACGATCTCTCAATGCTTTGGTAGCTAATAAGAACAAGTAGAGAGAGAACCTCTTTTATACAAATTGCTGAGTGAATGGCAAACTATACGTTGTGATCATTAATGGAGGGAGCTGTACTAACGTCATTGCGCAAAGGGTAGTTAGGGCTATGAAATTGCCAACTCTGCCATACCCCAAGCCGTATAAGATTCACTAGCTGAATGAGAGAGGAGGATTATACATTTCTAAGCAAGTCAGAGTGCCGATTGCTATTGGTGATAGATACAAGGACGAGGTGCTATGTGACGTCCTGCTAATGTGTGCATCCCACATATTACTTGGCCAATCATGGCTATTGACTTAAGGGTGTTACACGATGGGTATAGAAATACCTACATATTTCAAAAGGATGGAAAGAAAGTTATATTGACGCCGATGAGTCCTAGGGAAGTGCAAGAAGCCTAAGAAAAGGTTGTGAGATCTCTGCAATAGAAGCCCTTAGTGATTTCCCGAGCTCAGTTTACACGAGAGGTCAAACTCAAGCTATGTACTCCCCTTAGTCAGGAGACTCCTACAGGTTAAAGAGGTTGAGAAATTACCTGCCAAAGTGCTACAACTACTTCAGGAATTTGCTAACCTATTACCATCTAAGATGCCGAAAAGATTACCTCCCTTATGAGGAATTAAGCATTGCATTGATCTTTAACTTGAAGTAGCCATACCAAATCGACCTACCTATAAACTCAATCTTGAATAAGCAGTCAAGCTGAAAAAGCAAGTTGATGAGTTAGTAGATCGCAGATATGTCCGTAAGAGCATAAGCCCATGTGCCGTCCTAACCGTGCTAGTACCAAAGAAGGATAGATCATAGAGGATATGCATTAACAGTTATGCTATCGACAAGATTAATATCAAATATCAATACCCAATCCCACGGTTGGATGACATGCTTAATGAGTTACATGGTGTACGCATCTTTTCGAAAATAGATCTAAAGAGTAGCTATCATCAAATACGAATGAGATCGAGAGATGAATGGAAAACAACCTTTAAGACTTAGGATGGTCTATTTGAGTAGATGGTTATGCCATTTGATTTAACTAATGTACCGAATACATTCATGCAACTCATGAATCATGTGCTTCAAGTAGTGATAGGCAAATGCATTGTGGTTTATTTTGACGATATTCTAGCCTACAGTACCGACCTTCTTGTTCATATCGAACATTTGAGATTGGTGTTTAACATACTCCGTATCGAGAAATTATTTGGCAACTTAAAGAAATGCGCGTTCTATCAAAACGAGGTTGTATTCCTCAGATATATCGTTTTAGGGAGTGAAGTTCGCATTGATGAGGAAAAGGTCAAGGCTCTTAATGAGTAGCCTACGCCGATAAGTGCAGCTGAAGTTAGGAGCTTCCATGGCCTAGCTTCGTTCTATCGAAAATTTATCCGAAACTTTAGCTCCATAATTGTGCCATTGACTGAATTGACCAAAAAGAACGTTGAGTTTAACTGGACAGAAAAGGCTCAGAGGAGTTTTAAAGATTTAAAGTGTAAGCTGACGTCAACATCACAAGGGTATTTATACTCGATAAGTTTAAATTTACGGGAAAGAGCTACTTGATTACCATCGATGCTACCTTACTCAAATTCCTCCCAATGGGTAAAGGTTATTAAAGGTGTTCCAAGCCTTTTGTGAATATTTGGTGGTGCAAGCTACACCTGAACTTTTTAATTATTTCTATTGGTAGAAGGTCTTAAAGGGGTAGATCTACATCTAGAACTGTCAAAAAGCTATTCAGGAATCTAGACTCCAATGTAAAGAATTGACAAGACAAATTTCCGGTAGTGAAGCTACTAAGGAAAACTTCTAGACTCAATGAACTCCATTTATCTGAACTAAGTCTTTGAAGAAGCTTAGCCTAAATGACTCCAAGGTTGCTCAAGAGATTGAGAACTTCATGGCTCAAAGGCATAATTAAGAGATTAATGCTAAGAAGATCGTACAAAGGTACTTTACTCTACTAATCTCTTAACTCTTCCCCAGCATGGAGAAAGCCATGATGAAGAAGTAGTTAGAAGGTATAGGTCTTTCCTTAGTGTAAGTTAACTCTTTTGTTGTGATAGTGTAAGCTTACATGAAACCTTCCTTCACTCATAGTCTTTTAAGAAATGGAGAGTCTTCTTTACCCATGCTAATCACGGTAAAGCTTGTAAGTGCTCGTGATTTCTTATTTTATGCTAACACCATTCATTTATTCTTTATAAGTAGGAGGCTACTAGGATTCGAAGAGCTACCCTGACCCAACATATTGGACCTCCTAAGGCGGGGGAGTCTGGGATGAAGTTGGACAAGAAAGCCATTAACCTTAAAGGAAAAGCTATAAAGCCGAGGTCAAGGATAGGTAAAAGCAGTAAGATGAAGCCGCCTGCTATACCTAAGGGGGTTCTTATCAATACCCCTTCCTTAGAGCTAGTAGTTGTTGAGCCTCTAAGTATGGTCATCCCCACAACTGACTCTACTCCTACATCTAAGCCCATTATCATTCTAAGGGAAGATGCTTTAGCTACTGACGAGTCAGATCTAGTGGTACTCCTTGCTTCAAAGTGTAAAGAAAGGGTACCCAAGGCTAACTCTATAGAGGAGCTAATAGGCCAAAAGAGGAAGGCCTTTGATACTAAAGGGGCAAGGATACTTAAGCCAAAGAAGGCAAAGAGGAAGAATCCCTTCAACTAGTCCAACATCTATGAGTAGCCTTCTACTCACCCATATAGATGCTTTGATGACATGGGAAAGGCCCATCAAAAGCTCCTAAATAGGTACCAAACACTGGGAACAGCACTAAACTTCTTTAAGAATGCACTATTTTGAGACTGAGAACAGTGACTTGTACTTAGAAGCCACTAAGTTAGTCATCAGGCAAGCTAGGGGGAACTCCTTAGGCTAAAGTAGGATATCCGAGGCAATGATGTGACACTACATGATAAGGATCAAAGAAACAACAGCATGTCAGGAACCTAGAATGGTTATTTAAAATTCTAAAAGAAATTGGTACGAAGAATAGAAAGGTTTTGATGGTGAATGTGAATGGATATTAGTACCAAGATACAAACATAACCAAGGGTTTAAGTTCAAAATGGGGTTTGATACAGCACAAAAACACTAAATGTTGCTCTGGATTCAAATGAAAGTTAGATGCAACTCACTAACCGGTTCAAATGAAGGGGTTCACCACAATCTCAAGGTCAAGATTAATGAGAACGCGGGAGAGATTAAAGAGCTTAATCTATACTTGATAATCTGGTAAATGCTAGCTCAAGAGTAGCCTTGCTCAAAAAGGAAAAGATCCTAATCGCAGGAATATACTTTGTCTAATTTCGTATATCTACGTTTATTTATTTTATTTTATTTTATTTTTTTTGTATCTCTAATGTTTACAAATGTTGCTATTTATAGCAAGTTTTAAACCCTAGTGGTAAAACTGTAAATAAAATATAAGGCCTTAAACCCTAAAAAATTGAGCCCATAAATAAAATAAAGAAAAACATGCATAAGAATACAAAACCATGCATTTTACAAAGGAATTCGGCATGCAGTTACTCGGCATGTCTTGGAAGGAGTAATATCCGAACCAAATAGGGTCAGAAATTGGATGTATGGGTTTGGGAAAGAGTCCCTAAAGTCTTGCAATGTTTGGTCGAGATATTAGAAAAGTCGGCCCATAATTACCGAGTTCTAGACTCAATTGGCACGAGTCTCTTGGTGTTGTGTCGATTGGTTCTTTAGTCTCGAGTACTCGGTCTTATGGTATCTTGACACCTCGGCTGACGACATACATGATGTCAAGTATTTATCTTCCTCCCTCTCGTCCTTCAGGCTTCAATTCGACCTTAGCAAGCATTGATAGGTCTTAACTTAAATATAATCAGAGGCTGATTCCCATCACTACGCCATCACGAGCTCAACCTTTAAGCCTCGATAGGGTCTTTCACCCTTGTTGATTGGGCTATCCTAGGGAAGATGGCAAAGGCCAAGTCTACTCACCACTTGACATAAGGGGCTACCTTAGCTCGTACATCTAACTAGTGAGTCTTTGTTCCTCTAAGTTACTTTACTTGATGATGTGCTTTTTTGAGTGTCTCTTTTAACTAATTTCAATTCATTTATTAAGGTGTAGTACCGTAGTCAAGGGCTACTCTAGCTTATATACTACAACACTCTGCTTAATGAGGTAAAAGACCTCTGTAAAAAGGTGTTTAGTGCATAAAAGGCTCACAAGGAAGCAAATTCCTCTTTTAAGCACTTTTATGAAAAATTCAAGAAGACTAACCTACGTTTGCACCGTTCTTATGTGTAGAAGACCATATTGAAGCCCGAGCTGCAAAAGGAGAGGCAAGAGCAACAAAGGGCCAAGAAGGCTCTTGGGAAGACCAGCATGCTTCAAGGGTAGTTAGAAAGGGAGCAAAAGTCCAAGGCTAGGCTCTCCACAATATTAAAAGAGGAGGAGAAGGCCAAAAAGGACCTTAACTAACACAACACGAAGCTAAGTGCATCAATTTTGAGGATGTGGACTAAGCTAGTAATGAAGGTAAACAAATGTGAGAATGCTAAAAGATATTCACTAGAGCTAGCTAGTTAGAAAGTCGAGCAAGAGTGGAAGATTTAGGACCTCGACAAAGAGATTGAGGAGATAAAGTAGATCATCTCCAGCTTAGAGAGTAAGGAAGTCATTAGCTCTACTACTGAGAAGAAAGCTATGGATAAGTTCCTCAAAACACCATAGTAGATCAATGAGTATGAGGACACCCCACTGAGTCTAATTAAGTGCTTCGGGAAGAATTGCTAAAACATTACCCGACCTAGATTTGGGCTTTCTAGACTACTTGGATGCTCTAACCTATCAAGAGGAAAGGGAGGCTAGGGAGAGAGAAGGGACAACCACTTCCACTACCAAAGCGACCCAAGAAGCTCCAATGGTTAAACTACATTTGAGTTGCCTTACTTAAGATGCCTAAGAAGGCTTTACAAATGATTGCATCCCTAAAACCATGAAGGTTCATGATGGTATTGAAATAGAGGAGGTGATCATCAAGATAACCAATGCCATTATACTGGTCTAAAGTGGAGAATTTGGAGTTCAAGGGTAAAACTTCATCCTTGATACTGCTGGTAAAAGGGGTTTTGTTGCTGGCGACCAGGCTAACACCATCCATTGCCTTACTCTCCTACCTCTTGGAGAGCCTCCTGACAATTTCGCAAAGCTCATTAAAGTCGACATTATCAATTGGATGAACTCCATATGGACTAAGTAGGTAGCCCCCTAATGGAAATCGGCTACTTGCTCATTGCCAACAAGGGTACGATCGCAGACTGCACCTACTACTCCTACATTAAGGGTTTGGGCTACTAAGCCTTACCATTCTACTATTACTATTGCTGCTGTTGGTTGTTCTGTTTGTACCTACTTTGCCTTTCAGCCTCATCAAGCTTGCTTAAAGCTCCCTATTATGAGCAACAAACTCTTCAAGCATTCATTATAGGTACTCAAGTTGCTACTCAAGGGTTTGCCCAACTGGGGGCTGATTGTTCAATGGTTAATTGTTCTATAGTTGGTTATTTAGATCTACAATATGAGGATGGTAGATAAGAGAAGTAGAAAGAATATTTAGAGAATGTTTAGAGTGTTTTGGTATTGGATGAGCTAACTTAACACAGATGGTACCAAAAGTTGTCTTAAGGATTTTTCTAGTAGAGTAAGAGAGATTGGGCTTTACACTTGTAAGGTGTTGCTGCAAAACAAAGAGTAGTAAGGGGTGCTGAAGTGTTGTCCAATATAGCTGCTCTGATACTTAAGTCGGTTAAGTATGTGGGAGAGAATAAGGACGTTAGAAAGCTTGAATGTAAGCTAAGTACGCAAAGAGTGTAGGTAGTTTACCATTGGGATGTTGGTTAGTATTTATAAAAGAGGGCTACTAGAAGTTAAGGAGCCAGTAGCAACACTTTCTTACGTCCACACATCATAAGTAGTGGGAGTATACTATTTGACATAGCTCAGCTTTGTTAAGTCCTGTTTGTTGACTTGGTCTCTAAGCCTTATCTTATATCTTTTAACCATTGTGGACTATTATGACTAGGTAAGCTATCTGATGGGCTTGCCCTTAAGGTTGGCTAAGAGGACAGTAAAGCTAAACACAAGGGGGCCAAGTTAGGCCAAGAGTCCAGGGGGTTTAAGTTAGGCCAAGAGTTCAGGCAAGTTGATATGGTCCTAATGAGCTAAAGTCCAAAATACCCTATCAACAACAAATATCCATTAACGAACTTTAAATATCATTATTAATAGAAAGAGATACAATTAATGAATTAATCGAAGATCTCAATAATGATTGGCAAATTGAATTGTAAAGTAAGTTAAGGCCATTAAACCTAGATGCAGCACCACTAATATCTCATCTAGATGGACCATGGTTCAAATCCCCCTTACCTAAAGATTGTAACTTAGTTGGCAAAAAATGAAATGATTACTATAATTCATATTATTTAACGTTTAATACACCTTTCAAGAAAAAGCAAGCATATTTGGATTATTTGATGTAATTTTGCCCTTTTTTTTTCCACTTGGACTTAGACTTAATGTTTAGTGATTCGGTTGCTAGGAAAAAGATGATGACTTAGATAACTAGTTGTAACAAGGGGTGAAAATAAAAGTGATATTCGATTGAATGGTGTAGAATGGTGATGGAAGTGCTCAGTTTTAATGCTAAAATTTGATGAGAGAGTAAAAGTATCTCAATATTAACAACCACCTTAAAAACTTGAAGCACTCTTTTATTAAGAGAAATAATAATCACTAGAGAGAAAACTCAATTGCCCCACAATTAAACTAACAATGTTCTATAACCAAAATGTTTATGTAAATAGCCCTACCTCAAAAAAATATATTAATCATTAATTAGCCTCCAAATAAAGGTAAACATTGAAATTGAAATTAAAAAATATGCGTTCCACCATTACAACTTTACTTAAGGTGGAAGTAGAGATGACTATTCCTACAGAAAAAATGAAAAAAGAAATATAGTGGAACATTGAGCTATTATAAGAATCCAACTCGAAACTACGAACATCATGAATAATGCTAGTTACTATCCCCTTAAAGGACTTCGAACTGCCTATTACGAAAATGGAGCCAAATGAATCTACCTAATTACCTTTATGGCCACCAATACAAAGAAAATTCCAAATCCAAAGTAGTGCCATTCATAACATAGAAGAAGGGATAGACAAAATGTAGTTTGATTTAATATGTTAAATCAAATTAAAATCAATACATACTTTACAATTCAATTTGCAAAACCCTTTTAAATTAATTTGAAACTAAACTTAACCACTTATTCATTTATTTATGCTTTCCTCGGTTTATCATCTCTTGTATAGTTTTTCATTTGATATGTTCCATCTTTATTTGTACTAAATAACATTTTTCCTTAGGGGAACAATGAGCAGTCATAAGAATATAACTCAGAATGGCTAGCAGGATGAATTTTAACCTCTTATAATTGAACTAAAGCTAAAGGACATACCTAGCCACCTCTACCACTAAGCAAAAACAAACTTTTAGACTAATGTTATTTGTAATGCCATAAGCATGATAGACAAAATGTGATTTGGTTCAATTTATTAGGTGGAATCAAAATTGAATCATACTTTATGATTTAGTTGGCATCTTGCGCAAATCAATTGGAAGTCGAACCTAACCATTTTGAGGTAGTACTATTTGGTTCCACTTGGGTTTAAGCCATATTTTTCATCCTTTATTTTATTTCATTTCAATTTACCATATCTAGTATGGTTTTGCTTGATATATCCTATCTTTACTTACAATTTAACTTATTTACTTTTCAACCATTCTCTAATGTAAAGAAATGCAAATATTCCCCCCTCCTCCACACCTAAATCCCCTACACAAACCACCCCTTGCCCCTCTTTGGTAGATAATGTAATTTACCAAGAAAAGTTTTTCAAAAATAAAGGTAGTTTGGGTACCTTGAAAGTTACTAAAACCTTATCCTTTTTACTTTTCGTAGCCACCATCCCCCTTAAACCCAAATCTTTCCTTAAAATAGACTAAACCTTCCCTTTTCGTATAGAGAATCTTAAGCAACCCCATAACTAAGTACAAAGAGGGAAGCTAAAAGTAGATTAAGGTAAAACTTGGACATTTATTTGAGGAAAACTTGCTTTTAGGGCTTAAGCATACTAAAACTATTATTTTCTTATCATTTACAACTTATTAACTTGAGTTTTATTTGGGTAATCTCTAAGTTCATATCAAGAATAAGTAAAAGAAGAGATTAAAGTAAAATATCAAGTGGCTTTCTATATTTTAAGTTTATTCCAACAAAAACCCCATTTTGGATGATGTTTAAGTAGGTTTTTTCTTCCAATCTGGACATTAAATGAGCATTTAATGATGTATCGGGTGGTTTACAACTTATTTATTGTGTATTTCAAGTGTGTAAGCTACTAAAGAAAGTATCCTTCGCTAATATATCTTGTTCTTTAGTTTAAAGTTGGTGTTCTTGAAGTCTTTGGTGGGTTTGATGATTAAGTGGGTGTTTGAGTTGGAATTTATGGTTTTGATTAATTCAAATGGAGTTTAAGTGATAGGTAGTTGAGAGTTTAAAGTATATTTAAGGTTAGGTTAAAGTTTGGAAAGGAAAGAGTAGGATTTGAGTGCTTTCCAAAAAAGTTTAAAGCACTAGTTTTCTGCTGGAGGGACATGACTAAAGATATGACCATGTCCTTACCCATATCTAACTAGGGGAAAAAAATAGGTAGTGAGTTACACTACCAAATAACATGGTTATGTCACTAGTCATGTCAAGTCATAAACTTCAAGTATTCTTTTCTTAGGATTTTCTTAACCAAACCTTTTTTTACCCTTAAAATATAGTTCACCTAACTTCTTTTACAAAAAAAATTTCAACTTTTACAAAAAGGTTGGATTTTGACATAACTAAGCAACATAGTCATGCCGCCAACTATGTTAAGCTACAACTTCGTGAGAAACTTTCCTTATTGCTCTTATTAACTAAACTTAATAAAACATTTTTCTACCCTTAACATTTAGTTCCAACTAACTCTTTTTTGTAAAACAATTGGATTTTGACACAACTAAATGATATGGTCATATCACTAACCATGTTGAGTTAAGAATTTTATGTGAAACATTTTTTTCTTATTTCTCTTAACCAAACTCAATCAAACTTTTTTCCTAACATTAATTTTGAGTTCCATTTGTCTTCTTTTATAAAAGTTCCAACCTTTATTAAGAATTTTCATGTTCTTTAAGCTTAATTTAACATTTTGACTAATTTTAAACACTTTTTACTTTCGAAAGACATTTTAATCAATTTTAATGAACTATTACCCATTTTGACAAATCTAGTATAATATTTAATATCGTTTAAGTTAGATTCTTTCCAAATCTTTCTTGTAGAAGTGTTTTACTAAACAAATCTTACCAAAAATATATTTTCCTAAAGTAGTAGCCTCTAGAAGCTTAGATGGACTTAAACCCTATGATGTCATAGTTAGTGTTAAGTAAGCATGTTAAGGAGTTGCTTTGAGCTTATTTGAGAGGTTTTAACATATATGGATACAGAATAGTTATAAGGGGAGTCGAGAAGAGAATTAATGAAAAGTTGACTTAAAGTGTTAGGGATTAATGAGGATAATGGAGGAGTTGGTTATAAGGGTAGCTATACTCTTACTTTGGCTTTATTTAGCATCTAAGATGACTATATTGATTCTTGTATCAGGTTTCTTTTGCTAAAATTTCTCTATTCTTTCTTGTTAGGTATAGTTTGGTTTTTGTTCAACTTCCCGGTATGTAGTACGTGTTTGTTGCTTGTGGATGATAAGTTAGAATGTAATAACTCAACTAAAAACGTGGTTATGCTGATTGTACTTGACATGGCCCGTTGTTCAGTATAAGGATGCAACTGTTGTTCATATATAAGGATTCTTTAGTAGACTCGTACATAGGATGATGCAACTAGATCTAGAGTTTTATGGTTTTTTATTCCCAAATGTTAGTCATATGACCTTCATCGTAGTATATGGTAATAAACTAAAAGACTTATATTATTATTATTATTATTATATAAGATCATAGTGTGGCGAGGTCATAAGCACCTTTTTGCGATGTGTTGGTTAATATTCAAGATAATAATCGATTGTTTGTTTATTTTTTTTGCATTAAGCAAGTGTGATATGTTTAGCTTGGCATCCATTGCTTGCGTATTGCATACTAGGTACTGAGATTCATCTTATTCTTTTCTTTTTCAAGCATAGCTAGTGAAGATTATATCATCCATGAGGAGCCCTTTGTCGACAAATTGGAAGAAGAGGATGGATTGTCTTTATTTATTTATTTTGAAAACTAGTGACTTGAAGAGTTCCTGAGAGTTGAGATGGGATCTACTTTGAGAAGTTAGTTATTTGAAAACTTTTAATCATACTTTGCTAGTTTATGTTCTCTTGCGATGTGGATGTTTTTGGAGTGTGAAAGACTCCTTTTGTGACTTTACATTATATATGAGTGTAGGCATATGTGAGATTCCTCTAGCACTTAAGTTTTAACTTATGATGTTTTTAGATAATTACCCTTGTGGACAAATAGTTACCAATTAAATCTTATGGCTCTTTTGTATTTTGGACGACAAGATATTTTATCTAAATTGTGGATTTTAAAACCTCAACATACTTCAAGCTAGTTGTGATATATCTTGGATTGTACTACTTATTAAGATTCCCAAAGCGTTACAAATAGCTATATCTTATGAGGTAAAAATGGTAGAGTTTTGAATATTAAAAAAATTTAAATTCAATAAAAATATGTTATAATAATATAATCAAAAGAAAATGAATAATATAGAAGTTGGAATTATGACTTTTCGCATAAACCGTAAATTTTCCTTTTCTTTTTTTCTCCCCAGTGATACGGTTCAGTAAAAACAAAAAAAAAAAAAAAACAAAAAACATAACGCATACTTTACGGGGCAGTCCAGTCTGGTCCTGCGTACGTGGGGTTGGGGAAGCGCATGATATGATCCTTATACTCCAGCCATCAGCCGACGTGGTGGGCCTTGTGGCGAGTAGAAGGATGTGGGACGAATGCAGTGACGAAGTCTGTCGTGTTTGAGGCATGGAAATGCCCGTGCAACCACGAGCCAGACCCAAACAAAAATTCAAAAGGCATGAGCTTATTCGTTGCAACGTCAGACGTGGCATTATCTTGCTCGACCTTAGTCTTCTTTTCATCACCCCGAACGCTACGAAAAATAAAATTTGGCAGCAAACCACCAGCCATGTAACAGTGCCACGTCGCATTTACCTCTTCCTTTTCCCTCTTTTCCCCCTCTTATTTGTTAATGAATGTCGTCGCCCCATGTGGCACGTGGGAGTCCATGAATCCACCTGCAAGGCTGCAACGCTTAAAGAAACGGCCCTGAACCAGATATTCATTTTCAAAAAGAATAAATTTATTTTATTTGATTGTCTACATATATTAAAATTTGAAAAAAAAAACATGCAGACAGAAAGAAGCTAACCTTGATGTTTTTGATGATGAATAACCCTATTCCACGTCTCTATTATTTCCTTTTCTTCCATATTTTGGATATATCATTATTTAAAAACCACTTTAATTTAATTACTAAATAGAAAGCTAATTTACTTCGCCATTTCAATCAAGGAACAATATAATTTTGTTGTGATATCATTTATCAATTCCTGCTATGCTTAATATGAGTGTTGAATAAAACAACATTATACAGCTATTTCCACTACAAACCAATTAAGCAGAAAAATATTAAAGTTTTATCAATTAAAAAAATATAGATGGTTTCTACGGTTTTTTAATTCTTGTTGGTAGTTGGTTAAAGTCTGCATATACTAAGCTTATAAATAATACACAATAAAAGAATGTCGGGAAACTGTCCAACGTGGCCACTTTGATACTTAAGCCAGTAATAAGCTTTTTGTGTATTCAATATTGAGTGCGCAAGCTTAGAATGTAGAGTTTGAAGAAAAAGTTACCATTGGGTAGACGTCTGATAATTATAATAGAGTGGAGCTAGTCATTAGAGATTAGTTGATAGGAGAGATCTTTTCCCACAAGTGTAAGAGAGTAGAACTGTCGTGTCTAACTTGTCTCTAACATTTAAGATATGACCGTTTTATCCTTATTTTGTAATTTGCAACCATTATAGTTCTTCATGGGCCTAGCCCACTAAGGGTCGGGCCTAAAGGTAAGTCTAGCGAAACAAGGTTTAACTTGATGAATCTAATCGAACCTCAAAGGTCCTTGTCAATACTTGCCCTCCTATAGTCTCATTGTCGAGGAAGAGGCAAGGAGAAGGAATGCATAGGCCGCTCAAACGTAAGCAATCCAAGTCTAAGAAGTTTAATCCAATGCCATGATGTCGATGTGATGAGGTTACAGAATCAAAGTAATGCATGATCCAAAGTGAGAAGGTCCGAAGTGGTAAGTCATCATGGGCAGCAGTCTATTGGTTTGAAAAGTGTCTGAGGCTAGGCAAGCAAGGGTGCTAAGGTGTTTCAATGTTACAAACTGGTCTGCTTAAATAAGGCCTGATAGGGATCGAGAGAACATAGGTGTATCATGTCTTCGTAATGTTGACCAAGTGCAAATCAGATGAGCCCTGAAGAAGCTTCTTGTTAAAAGGACTTTCAAAATGCAACTTTTGCTCGCTTGTATTCCGTGTATTAAATGCAACATGACAGGTGTCGCTTTGTAGCAGACTAATGTGTAGCTACATGCTTTTTTCCCTTTTAAAGGTGGTCATCTGATCAAAATACTTTCCACGTGTTTGCTGGGCAACATTCCAAGGGATTCGTGTTTATACGTATCCCCAAAACCACCTATACAGCTTCTTGGGAGGATTTCCTATAAATAGGAGGATTATGAAAAGAGAACGCTTTTTTGTAATCTTTTTGCTCAATTGTCATAGTTTCTACGTTCACTTTAAACTCTCAAACCTTCTTCAAAAGCTTCAATTTTCTTTTTCAACAATCACAATGATGTCTACCAACAGGGGTGAGACTAATTCTTCTTCACTAGAACATTTCTCCAGTTCAGATTCTATAAAGAGTGATCCTCCTCGAGCGTAAGAGGGCGAAGTGTTATCATTAGCACAACTCAACCAACCTACAAAGATAGCTGTAGAAGCATTAGATAGGGTTAGAATCATCAATGCCATACCTAAAGATGAGTATGCGGATATTCCCTTGCCCCCTGCCAAGGATTTATTCAACACTCTTAGTATGGGGAAGGGAGTATGGGGAAGGGGCCTGATAGCAGCAAAAGTAAGGATTTTACCCCCGATTGGTTCATCAGCAACTTCCTCATAGGGCAAATACCTAGGTGGCATATTAGACTGCCACATAGGGACGAACAGGTAGCCTTGCTATCATAGAGGAGCTTTGTGGTTTTCGAGAAGTGCTTAGAGCTTAAGCAACGCCTCCCCTCAAGTCATTTTGAGAAGGAGTTTTTTTACTACTATCGCTACAGCCCGTCGCAGATTCCTCCGAATAGTTGGAGGGGTTTGAAGGCGTTTTAGGCACTCTATGAATACCTGGTGATAGGGGCTATTCCCAAGCTGTTCTGCCACTTCTATATGTAGGAGAGCATTGAGGGGTTAGCCTTACCTCTAGCCGCACCTGAGAAAGAAATTGTTTTGTGGCCTTATCAACTCGATCAAAGGCTAGCAGGATGAATACATGGTGGTAGAGCTACTCGAAGAGGTCGCCTTTAGGACCCAGTAGATCGGAATGGTCCATACTACTCTGGATGAGAAGAGGCTGGGTCCAAGCGATGCTGAGGTTATCGAGGAGATCTTGACCTTCATGGATCTGAGAGGTAGCCAGGAGATCAACGTTACAGAGACCGTAGAAAGGTATTTCCGACACCCGATCTTCGAACTCTTCCCTAGCATGAAGAAAGCTATGGTAGAAAAGTAAGTTAAAGGTACTAGTTCATTCCTATAAGCTTATTTGTTGTGCTAGTGTCTGGGTACTTCATCTGATACCTATAAGATGGGTGGACTTCCTTGGTCATACTGGTTACAACTGTGTTTTACAAATGATAGTAATAGTTTCCTTTTATTTGTCCTTGTTTTCTTTTTCTAACTTTTAGATCGATCTTTCTGCAAGCAAGAGCTTGACTCCGAGGGTGACTCATCCATTTATGGACGATCTGATGAGCCGACACCAGGCGCGATTGAAGGTAGGTCAACCGATAAGGAAGGCGGCAAGGCCAAAGTCGGGGCCTGAAGAGACCAGTAAGCCACGGCTAAGGTCTATACCTTGGGGGATTCCACACATCATTTAGGATGAGCCAACGGTCATGACACCTTGGAGTGTGGCTCTACTCGTTCTTGCTATGCCCTTATCCAAACCCATCCTCATGGGCGACAAACATAACGACACGGAAGGGCCCGATGTGTAGGTGCTTTCCCCTCCGAGGGCAACCGAGGAAGGAACCAAGGAAATAGCCACCCCTCCTGCTGCTACAAGCGATAAGTGCAAGGCTCTCGAAGTATTCATGGACCCAAGTCCAGGTACAAAGAGGCAAAAGCCCTTGATAAGCGACCCTTTGGCCAAGGGGAAGTGGAATGAGCGGCCCCTAGCTCATCCCTTCCAAAGCATAGATGATGTTGGGGACGAGTTTTTGAATGTCCTTAACAACTTTTGAAAGATGGGGCTAGGTCCAAACTCATTCATAGAAGCACCGTACACTTCCTTAGGCAAGGCGTTGAGTAGGGGGGCCCTCGAGATGGAGAAGAAGAGAGCTTAAGGAAAGATTCTGCAGTCGAAGTGGGAAGTTCGTGCTGGCGACCTGATGCTGCACTACCAGACCCTTAGTTACAAGGCTTCAATGGGGTCTTACACCCCTAGTGACTAAGCTGTACTAGGGAGGATCTCCCAAGAGAGTACAAGCGACCCTATACAAATTGCAGACCACTTGAGTACCCTAATGTGGTAGGTAGGTCTTCATGCTATTGTAATGTTGTATTTTAGTGCCTGGTAGTAACTTGTATGTTCTATTTTCATCTTATAGTACCACGGCTAAGTGCTCCTTGAGTTAAGCAAGTCCCATGCCACCTAGAAAGAGGTAACTAAATTGTGGGAGAAGTTACATCGATAAAAGAAGTGCATACTAGAGGCAAAAACTTCTAGCAAGAGGTACTTGAGAAAATTTACTCAAGCTAACAAGTGCCTCCGCTACTCTGTTATGCAAGTGGCAAGGCTTCAAGCACGGCTCAAGCATATAGAGTTAGAGAGGGGCAAAGCAAAGAGGGATGCTTGGAGGGTCACGAAACTGAAGGCTTAGCTCAAGAATGAGCAAAAGACGAAAGCTCATCTCTTGCAACGACTGGAGGAGGAAGGCATAGTTAAGGCCTAAGTCAAAAAAGAGAACATCGAGTTGAAGGCTTCTATAGCCAAGCTGAAAACCGAGTTAACAATGAAGGTGTCCGAACATAAAGGCGTTAAGGCTACATCGCTCAAGCTAGCGGGCTCGAAGGCCACTCTGGAGCAGCAAGTCGAGAAGCTGCAAGGCAAGGTTTTAGAGATGGAAGAGATCATCTCCAAGATGAAGAGCGAGGAGCTCCTCAGCGATGCTACCATAAGGAAGGTGGTTGCTAACTATAGGGCCACCAAGGAGTGGTTAAAGGAGTTAGAAGACCTATCTACTGATTCCTTCTACTTCACCGGGAGAGAAATCCTCTCCCATTAACCAGATTTAGACTTAAGCTTCTTAGATTTTCTGGACTCCCCTACGTTCATTAAGAAGAAGGAGGTGCTCACTAAAGGGGAGGGCGCTTCTACATCCAACCCCACTTTGGCAACTTCGTAGGAGGATGCCTTAGAAGCCATCCCTAGGGAAGATCTGCCCGTGGGGGGTCCTACCGCTCCCAATTCGCATGTCTAGTGCTCTCCTATGGCTTAAGGCCTACCAACTAAAGTACTTGCAGATCAGCACTCAGAGTAGATTGATGCCTTGGATTTTTTAGAGTTACCTAAGTTAGCTGTTCCCAAGTGGTAGTAGGGTTCTATAAAAAGTTTTTTTATTTTTTTATTTTTTATTTTTTTGTTTTCAAGGCTAAGATGCCGACCTTTACCCTATAAATAAAAGTGTAGAATAAATAAATGAAGTTTTTCATGTCTTTCACTATTCTCTGTATAGGCTTTGTAGACCCTTGGTCAAGATTTTGTTAAGGGAGTTCTTCTATATAAGAGGCATTTCCCCTTGCCAAGGTTACCCTATAGGGGTTGGGTCAGTAGCGTTCCGACCTGCTTGGTTCACGGGAGTTCCTCTATATAAGGGATGTTTCCCCTTACCGAAGTTATCCTAAAGGTGTCAAGTCAATGGCATTCCAACCTGCTCAATTTGTGGGAGTTCTGTGCAAGGAATGTTTCCTCTTACCGAGGTTACTCTAAGGGGGTCAGGTCAATGGCGTTCTGACCTGCCCGGTTCGTAGGAGTTTCTCTATGTAAGTAGTGTTTCCCCTTGCCGAGGTTACCTTAAGAGGGTCAGGTCAGTGGCGTTGTAACTTGCCCAATTCATGGGAGTTCCTCTATGCAAGGGGTGATTCCCCTTGTTGAGATTACCCTAAGGGGGTCAATTCGGTAACGTTCCAACCAGCCGAGTAACTATTTGTGTGCCTTTTTGAAAGGCTGGTAAGGCAATTGAAACAAAAGGAGATAGAAAGAAGTACGTAATCAATTGAGAGCTTTTTATTTTGACTCAAATTGAAAATAAAACAATATATGATGAAATTTTAATCAAAGTAGAGGTGTAAATTGTCAATGTTCCATGTGCGTGGGATAAGCTCACCATCCAATCTTTCCAGCTTGTATGCTCTATTGTTAAGCTTCTCCTTGACTCTAACTGGGTCCACCCAATTGGGGGCTAGTTTACCTTAGCCTTCTCGTGAATCTATGGCCTCCAATTTTTGGCACACCAGGTCGCCCACCTTGAATTCCTTATATCAAACCTTCTGATTATAATACCAAGTGGCCCTACGTTGGTATGCAGTAACCCGAGTAGCAACAAGGTCTCTGATTTCCTCGATTGTATCGACACTTGCTTGTAGCAATGAGTCATTTAGGGCGGTGTCGAAACTTCAAGTCTGAATATTAGGGAGTTCAAGCTCGATAAGGAGAACAGCTTCTAACCCAAAAGCCAAACGGAAGGGGGTCTTGCCTGTCGAAGTGTAGTGCATGGTCCTATACCCCCATAAGATATTAGGTAGCTCTTCAGCCTAAGTGCCATAAGATCAGTTTACATGCTTCTTAAAGTTGTCCAAGATGACCTAATTGGTCACCTCTACCTGTCCATTCGATTAAGGGTAGGCAACTGAAGTGAAGTACACAACGATGCAGTGCTTAGCATAAAACTCCCTGAACTTAAGGTTGTCAAATTGTTGGCCATTGTTTGTAATCAGTGCATGGGGGACTTCAAAGTCAAAGAGAATGTTGTTTTTAACAAATTTCTCTATACATTCTCCATAATTCTAGCCACAACTTCGGCCTCCACCTACTTTGTGAAGTAGTCTACAGCGACAATTATGAATTGCTGTCCTCCTGATTCTTTCAGGAAGGTACCAAGGATATCGATCCCTTATTGGACAAATGGCCATGGGCTCATCAAGGGTTGGAGTACGATGTTGGGTGCACGACTGATTAGGGTATGCTTTTGGCACTATGGGTACTTCTAGGCTACGACATTTATATTCTGCCTCATGGTAAGCCAATAATATCCAAATCGTAACACCCAAAGGTACAAGGCTTGGGACTGGATACGATTGTTATACACTCCAGTATGTAGCTCTTCCATGACAAGTAGTCCTTCCCTTTCTCAGAGACATTGGAGCAAGGGGAGGCTGATTCCCCTGTAGTATAGGATGCCGTCAATTAGTGTGTAATTGTTGGTATGGTATCGAAGCTTCTTCGACTCCCTCCTATCTTCTGGCAACGTTCCTTCCTCCAAGTAGCTTCGGATGGGCTTGGAGCTATGCTTTTTTCTGGTAGGTACTCTATGAAGATCTTGCTGTTTTTCATCTTAGGCTTCTGTATGCCAGTAGAGGCCAACTTGAATAGCCAGTCAGCCGCTAAATTTTCTATTCAAGAGATTTTCTCAATGTCCCAAGAAGGAAAGTCCGCTAAAATCCCTCTCGGCTTCTCTAAGTACTTAGCCATAATGTTGTCCCTAGCCTCATATTCACCCCAAACTTGCTATAAACGAGCATGGAGCCTAAGGATATCCGTAGTTGTTCGGCCCTAATCTCTTTAGCTAGCTTCAAGCCGATGATAAGTGCCTCCTATTCGGACTCATTGTTACTGGAATCGAACCTGAGCATGGAGTCCGAGAACTCCTAATTTTCGTTGTTTGGTCGGGAGAGTCACTAATTTGGACATCTTTGGTTCTTACTCTAGGCTTGCCCTTCTCATCCAGTCTCTCCTATGGGCCTATCTCTAAAGCAAAGATGCCATCGCCTCTTGGTCTTCTAGAGAGTACATTATTTGGAAGGGACAATCAATCACAATAAACTCTATGGGTTATTATGCCACATGGTCGTCATCACTAAGTTCCATGTCCAATGTGACGATGCCCTTGGCTCAGATCGTGTTGCCATTGAAGCCAATCAGATTGTAGTGGTACGGCTTCATCTTTACTGGCAGCTTCTTCCTCGTCCTATCATATGTGTAGAGGAAGAGTATGTCGATAGAGCTGCTAATGTCCACCATGATTGTCAAGACCTCAAATTTTGAGATCCTTACCCCAATAACCAAGGTATCTTGGTGAGGAGTGTCAACCCCTTCAAGGTTGGCATCAGAGAAGGAGATGAAAGTATCTAACTTCTATCTCTTCTCACTAACTACTAGTACCTCTAATTGGGCATTAATCGAGCTACTAGTGCTCAACCGGCTACTAGGGTGCAAGCCCTCCATAATTACATTTATGATGCCATTGGGGGCATAATCATTGTAGCAATCGTTATTCTGCTATGCTTAAGTATCCTCAATCCATTGCCTCTGAGGTGCCCTGTCATTATCATTGTCGAGCCGGTCATTATTCCACTGATGTGTCACGTACTCATTGAAGAAGCCACATTGATTGGTGTATTCAACTACATTCTTCGACTGGAAGCACTCTTTAGTTATATGGCCATGATCATTGTAAAACTGACAGTATTTTTCGAAGTTCCAGTGACTAAGGTTTCCTCGCATTTTCTATGGCCTCTGTAGCAAGTTTTGATGCTTCACTTCATAATAGACCTAGGCTATAGGTCTATTTAAAGGCATGTACTAGTGGTAAATGGGAGGGGGGACAGGGTCACGCTCTGCTCGGCGTTTCTTCTTCCCAGAGCTTTCCCCCTTTGGCATACTCGTCATTCTTCCATCGAGACGATCTTTAATGAACAATTTCTCCTTATCCTACTTTCCACCCAACCTTTCTCAATCGACATAACACCTGGCATGAATGTTGTCTTCCTGGTCGATGTACTTCTGCACTTTATTCTAGAAGTCGGCTAAGGCTTGCTTCTCACAAGCGATCGGAAGAAATCTCCCGAAGGTCTGATGGTGTGTTATGTGGCATGGACAATAACTCCCTTGTCTAGTTAAGGGATCTCAACCATGGCGTTATTGAACAAAGCCACGTAATCACACAAGAACTTGCCCTCGCCCTGCCTTACTAGGTACAAGGACGATGTATCCTTAGACAAAGGCTTACTAGCCCTGAAATGGAGGTTGAACTTCCTGGCTAGCTCGTCGAAGGAGCTGATTGAATTGTCGAGGAGGTAGTTAAACCATGTTCATGTTGCCTTCCTCAACGTACCCGGGAAGGCCTTACATAGCATGACATCTCCATGACCGTGAAGGTTCATGAGGATGCAGAAGTGGAGGAGATGGTCATCGGGGTCTCCTATATCATGGTACTGGTCCAAGGACGGAAGTTTGCCATTAGGGGGGCAATACTTTGTCCTAGACACCCCTAGTGAAGGGGGTCATGTTGCTAGCAACCAGCCTGGTGTCGCCAGCAGACTTGCTCCCTCGCTACTCGAAGAGCTACCTTACCATCACACATAGCTCATTAAGGTCAAAATCGTCCACTGTGTGAGCTCGTCATGCAGCTGAATGAGCCTGAACTCCCTGCAAGTCGGCTTCATACTCATTGCCAGCTTGAGCCCAATTGTGAGTAGCTGTAGACCTTGCTAGTAGTTGTCATAGCGATAGGTTGGGTTATTGATTCCTTCCATTCTACAACTGCTACTAGAAGTTATCCCACCCAATGTGGGCATCTGAAGGTTTGGGGTAGTAAGTTTATTCGTTATGGTGCTCTACTTCTTCTAGGCAAGCTTGGAGCTCCCTATTCTACTTAGCATACTGTTTAACCAAGTTCTCCATATGCTCTAGGCATTCTTCCAACACAGCTCTTAAGAAGGGGAGGTTGCCCCTATGTTGATTGCTCAACAACTGTTGATTTCCTTGCTTGTTGCACTGAGACATGATGTAGAAAGGCTTGATGTGGGTTATGTGTTTGGTGTGTTTAGGATTTCGGGTATAGAAATTCTCTTTCCCGTAAATGGTGCCAAATGTCATTCCTTAGTTCTTGTTGGTAGTTAGCTAAGGTTTATACTTACTAGGCCTGCAAAATAATATACAGTGAAGAGACGATGCTTAAGTCAACAATAAACTTTTTGTGTATCGAATACTGAGTGCGCAGGCTCAGAATGTAGAGTTTGTAGAGAGGGTTACTATTGAGTAAATGTCTGGTATTTATAGCGGAGTGAAGCTGACTATTAGAGATCAGTCGGCGAGAGAGATCAATTGGTGGGAGAGATCTTCTCCTACAAGTATGGGAGAGTGGAGCTGTCATGTCCAATGTATCCCTAACATTTAGGACGTAGCTATTTTATTCCTATCTTGTAGTTTGTAGCCATGTTCATGGGCCTGAGCGACTAAGGGCTAGGCCTAAGGCCTACAGTGATGAGCCTAGCAAGGCAAGGCTTGACCGATTTAGTCGAGTCTAAGAAGTTTCTATCCAAAGTACCTTGTCAACAATTTCCATGGTTCATTTTTGGAATATTCATTGTTGATACCATGACTCACTAATTATGAGTTTATTCTAAAAAGGCACATGTTAAATTAAAAAAATAGGAAAAAAAAAGAAAGAAAGAAAAAGCAGTTACCGAAAACATCAACACCAGATTATATTAAGTCATAATCTAAAGAAAAAGGGATAAACCAACAAAGCAACAAATTCGTAAATGTATTTTGAAATTCAAAAACTTAGGGAAAAAATGGATAAGAAAAAAAAAAAAAGTAGCATAAATCATATAGAAAAAATGAGTGCATCTTCGTTGACATGTAGAAAAAAGCATCTTATAATTTTTACAGATTCTAACATTTTATATGTCAAAAAATCAGTAAAAAATACATTTAAAAATAGATATAACCAATTGGAGTTACCTTATCATCTGAAAACAACATTATACCGATTATCTTCGGCATCTTACGAATTGAAACATAGTTTCTATTTTTTTTATTAATTTAATGAAATTAATCAATAGAGTTGATTTTTAGTTTTCACTATCATTTCATCAATTCATGAGAACGGTCTATTTCATATGGGGTCTATAATGTGAAGAATGCCTGTGATTGTCATGTAATGGCTAATGTGCAAAAATACAAATATCCTAATTTGGCTTCTTGTAAATTACGATTGTGAGGCATAAATTCACGTATCATCTAGATAATGTTGTATGTGTCCGTTCCCTTTTCGAAATAATTCGACTATATGATTTATTCTTTTCTCTTACATTGTTAGAAAAGAATTAGAAGGAAAAAACAAAAGGAAACGAGTTCTTTAAATAGTTTATCTAAATTTGTCTAAACTTATAAATTTAAATGCCGTCACTCGTGTAAAGTGGTTAAAATTATAAAAAAAAAAATAATATAATCATAATCTCATAACATATTTTAAAAATTTAGGTAATCTTAACAGTTAATTTATAAATTTAAAAAAAATTAGAGAATCTAAATCCAAAAAATGAAAGGACTCACAGAAATAGGAAAAAACGGAATAAAAGGAAAATTCTTATTTAGATAGAAATGGACAGTGAGAAAGTAAATTAGATTTTTTTCTCCCTTGAACTTGTTGAAATATTAATAGGTCCTTAAAATTTCAAAATGTTGGTTTTTTATAAGGATATGTAATTTTTTTTTTCTTTTTAATTTCGGGCTGGGGGATGAAGAACTTTCCTCCCCGTTTCCTCAATCACTATGTTTGGTTTGGTTTGAGGAAAGGAACGGGATACACGTTTGTGATAATTCCTTTGCTAAGAAAATAAGGGAAAAGGGGAAAGAATAGACTTGGGAGGAAAATTTTTCATATAAACCCACATCAACCACTATCTGTACTTTTAGAGAGGATATGAGAGAATTAACATAAGATTACTATCTTATCTTTAGGACTCACTCACTTAAATGTAATAGCAATATCATTCCCTCGATTCCTTATTTTGGAGCATCATATTTTCGTCTCGAACAGAAAGTTGGAAGTAGAAGCTAAAAAATGCCTCTAGATCTTGAATTTCGAATACCTCAATAGTAACATTAATTTCTTGATCAAAAGTATCTTGACCCACCAATTTTTTTCTTCCATTTGAACTTATTTCACTAATACAATAGCTATTTTAGAGGTATTAATGGTTCAATTCAATTTAGTTCAAGGCTTGAATCGAACTAAACCGTACATAAAACAGCTTGGTTCAAATCCTTAATGAATTGAACCGCTTTTAACGATTCGAGGTTCTAAATTGAATCGTTCCAAATGTAATTCAGTTTGGCTCAATTCAATTTGAATCGTTTTTAAAAGCACTTTATTGTATTTAACGATATTAATAGATATTAAAGAATTTAACAAAACACTAATGTATAGAATGAGAAATATTATGCAATAGTTAAAACTAGATAGCATTATGTCATAATAATATTGCATCATGTCATAATAATATTGCATTTTAAGTGACAGTGAAAATATGAAAATTTACTTGAGAGATGAAAAACAATAAAGGAAGAGAAGAAGTGGACAATAAAAGTTGAGAATGAGAAGAGAGACAATTAAAAAATATATAAATAAAGTTAAAATCAAATATCAATATGGTTTAAAAATAAAAAATGTCACTTATTTTTTATCTTTAAATTAATAACGGTTTCAAACGGTTCTACTCAATTCAACCTCTTAAATTAAATCATGAACTATTTAAACCTCCTTCAAACTGTAATATAAAATAACCTCATATTACTATTCAATTCAGTTCAATTTGATGAATAGCCCTAATTGCTTTAATAGATAGAGCTTTTACGGTATTTAGTTACATTTTAATCTAGCAATTCAATAACAAATCCCCATTACAAATAATATTGATTAACCATAAATTGCTCTTTAATGCTAGAATTTATTCTTTTTACCCCCAAAATTAGCCTTAATAAAATCAAGAAATGACAATTTAACCTCTATCAGAAACTTATCATAACTTTATTCCATTCCTCATAACTAGTATATAACTAGTATATTATAATATATTTCATTAGTTGAAACAAGCAGGTTATTAAAGTAAAAGCACATTTCAAAATTATAGGGGTTTTATGACAATTTGATAAAACAAAAAACTAATTACTAATTATTCCTTTCATATCAAAAAAAGGAATTGTAACTTTTTTCTCTCACTTTTCTTTCTCTCTAATTCATTCTTTCTGCTTTCGTTAACTCATAATTTCTTCTCTTTTTCCGAACATAGAATCACGTGGAATAGATTTTTTTTTTTTTTTTTTTCATTTGGGATCCGAAAGAAAGTTTTCTTTTAAAAATTCGTTCTTCCCCTTTTTCCTTACTTTTCAAAATAAAAGAAAATTAATTTTCTTCCTCGACTTCTTTCCTCCCATTTCTTTCGTCCAATCCAAACATTGTCTTAAAGGAGGGCTATAGAAATTGTCTGCTCGCATTAAAATTTGTGATGCTTTTGTGGCAGGAAAAGGAAAAAGAAATCATGGTACTGTTATTAGAAAAGAACATATGTTCAAGAACATTAGATATTACTTTTTAGGTTAGTGAAAATAGACGATGAATATACAAACGAAATTTCCTAGGCACGGTACGTTTAGTACGACTATCGGAAATTCTTGCTTACAAAATATAATTGTCACACCATCTAAACGAATATCAAAATAAAAATGATGATGCCTGGTAGTGTCTCGTGCCAGGCACTTTCTTATTACTTAGCACAAGAGGCGGAGAAGATACGCATCTATTTTGCAATTTATATAAACATGGCCACTCATTCTGAATTTGCGTCCTATCTACTTATATTGTTTCAATCTTAACCACTTTCTATTGGGATAGTTGTTTAAAATATAAATCTATATAATTTAGTTAAAGTAATCCAAACCTATATACTACCTTTGATTTTATATAGTTAAATTTGAACCATTTAACTAACTGTGTTTGAACAGTACAAATTTAATAGATATAAATTAGAGGTATGACAAAATGATATATATCCTATCCAAATGAGGAAAGGGATTGTAAAAGCTTCCACATTATTTATATATATATATATTTATATATATATATATACTTGATGTAGTGAAAATAGTATACACATGCATTAACGAGTAACGTAAAGAATACAATTTAGTAGTCAAAAAGTGAGCATGAACATAATCAGGGGATAAGGGAAGAGGCCCCTACCTTCAAGTAAGGGCGGTCATGGATCAGTGTAGTTCGATTTTTTTTTTTAAATTATAAAAATATGATTCGATTCTTTGAAACAAATCATATGGTTTGAATTAAGAATTTTTTCAAATCATGAAATTTTGGTTTAGTTCGGTTTGTTTTACATATTAAATCATTTTTCTAGTTTAGAAAAGTATATTTGCAAAACATATAATCTCATACAATAAGTATTAAATTGATTTAAAAATAATAAGAATTAGCATAATAAAGTTTGTTAAAATCAATATTTATATGACTAAAAATTTTTAAATGCTTATTTATAGCTTATTTCATTTATAAAAATAATATATAATACAAATTGTAAGTCAAACTACATATATATTTATATATTGGGGTAATTAAAAACTTAAAAAATTCTTTTAAGTGCTATATTATAACAAAACACATTCTCTAGTTGAAATAAAATAATATTATTTTTTTTATAAAGCGGTTGGGTTTGGTTCAATTTTATGGGTTAGTTTGGATTATTCTTTTCAATCAGCCATAAATTTTCGATTTAGTTCAAATTGAGAATTTTCTGAACCAAATTATGAGAAAAACCATATTTTATATTCAGTTTGGTTCGATTTAGTTTATGAGCTGATTCATCTTAGTTGGTTTTATTGCTTACCCCTAACTTGAAGATCAAAAGAAGAATAACTTCTAAAATTTATTAGAAATGATAAAATACCTATTGTATTTATATTTTGAATAAAAAGTTTCATAGCCAATGTTATCATAATCGAGTAACATTGCCATTGATCTTTCATCAGAATATATCAGATTCGAATTCTCATCTCCGTAATTGGCAAATAAAATAAAATAAAAGGCTACATAATGATGCTATTTGCAATTAAGCATCAGTCATGTCATCAAATTCCCATTGAAGTCATACACTTTTGCAAGTTATATTTAGTTTTATTTTTCTTAAATAGTGAAGTTGCTATAAATTGATGGAAAGTTTCTACCCATCCTTGTGTTGAGGAAATGGCTTTCTTTACTTTTTAGTTATTTTTTTATAATGATTAGTATAATTATATTTAATTCGGTCGATCAAATGCATGAGATGTAGCTTTTAAATCAAAGATTGCATGTGATTAGCACATTATTAATTACCCCAAACTTAAAGCTCTATTTTCTCAAATATTTTATTTTTTTAGTGAGCCCTCAAATAAAATTTTAGTTCTTAGATATATATATAAAAGGCGATTTCCATGATGGCAAATAAACACATGTAATGTAGACACCCCATTTTTTCTTCTTATATTTCTTAAAGTTTTCTTTAGGTAAATAAAAGGATCCTAATTTTAAAAAATTGAGAAAAAAATAGAAAACTCAAAAAGTAAAATAAAAATAAAAAAATTAGAAACATATAATTTTTAGGAGTCTCGAGTCAATTTTACGACCTTTAAGAGAGAGTGATTTTATTTTTTGGGTCAAATAAAGTCAAAGTGCATATGTTCAATTTAATGGTTTCAAGTTTTCTTTGAGAGTATTAAGTTTTCTAAAAATTTAATATTCAAACCATAGTTGATTTTAGATATTTCTAGCTCATAAAAATGAGATTAATTTAAGTTAATTATGCCTTCAAACAATGCCTCAATCGAACTTAAATTGGTTGATTTACAAGAAAAACAATTTTTAAGTTAATCTTATGTTTAATGAATCAAAGCTCAAAAAATTGAAACAAGCCAACTCAATCAATTAAGCATGTGCACATGGAGGAAAGACATCCTTGGCTTGATCCTCATTATACACTCATGTGCATTTCTTTTTAACCAATATCAAAAATGTGTATTAGGAGCACGTTTTTCTAGTTGATCTTCCTCATTTCAAGCTATGACCACAGCTTAATAAATCCATAAGAATCATCAAGAGGGCTAATCACTTAAATCTTCCAAATTAAATTTATCTTTCAAAATACCTATACTAATTTATGATTTTTTTGCTGTAAATAATTTTTTATTTTAATTTTTATACTAACTTTTGTATGTAACTAATAGGGGATATTGGGGAGATTATTTATTGCATCATGGATATAGGATACATACGGTTAAACCCAAGCCATCTTAGAACCCTAAGTAGAGGTACAATTGTATAGGTTTCGAGTGCTATGGGATAACCACTACTAGGGACCGATTAGACTACCTTACTTAAACTTCAATGTGACCGACGAACTGTTTCTTCAAAAAACGTATGAGATCATAGATCTTAAGACCTTTGAAGCCTACCCTAATTGCATTTCACAAACTATTTCCTAAAATTGGTAAAATAGAACTTGATATGGAAAATCCCAAAAAAAAAAAAAAAAGAGTTGCAATTATGAAGTTTCCAATTTTATTGTATCTTTCTTCCTCTTTGTAAAATTTCAATGTAGATTTCCTATAAACAGGAGAGCTTTGATGTAATTTTATATTCTTTTGTAGAAATGACCAATTCCTTTACACTAGCTCATTTCAAGGAAATCTACATCTACTAACCTTTGGAATTGCAAAGGGTACTTAAGAAATGGTTTTAGTTTTTCAACACAACCTAATAGAAAACTATACAAGACAAGATTAAGTCTATCCTTTCATTACTTAAGATGCAAATCAATATCACCATAGTACGAGCTTTAGTCCTATTTTGAGACCCTAAGATGTTAGCTTTTTGTTTAAGGTCATATCTACTGAGTCTGACTGTTAAAGAATAATTCTATCTATTAAGGATCCCCTCCATTAGAAATGGATGGTATATTCTAGATATTACAGTCGGTCTTATAAAGTTTTTCAATAAACTATTAGGTCTTCGCAAGTCTATAATATGCAAAATGTGGGTAGATTGCAACAAGAGAATTGTCAAGGCAGATGATCTTTTCACCTGGTTTATAACTGCATTCAATTATAGGCAGGAACTCTTTTACACCAACACTAAAGATTGGTAACAATATAGGATTAACGCCTACATCCTAGCAGCTTTAAGAATAATTTTATTTCCTAACGGGGTATTCTACATACATTATAAAGTTGAAATAATGGTGATCCAAAGACCTAAAAGGGAAGTCTTACATCCCAATATTATTAGATGAACAAACCAGGTCTCAACTACCTTAGGGAAGAAAGAAATGGCAGTTTGAAAACCAGCATGACTCTTCTCATGGTGGTTTATTAGCCATATGCAAAGCTATAGACCTAACTTCTCCCATAGGATATGTGTTCAAGAGATGAACCCAATTGATGCTATTGCCATTGTGATCAAGCTTCTTGAAGGTATTACTACTTATTACTAGGTTAAAGCATTCTAGAAGTTTCATATTGAAGACATCTCCTAAGCCACAAAGTAGATAAAAGTTTCCAGCTTAAAGAAGGAGAAGAGGGTAGAAAACACATCAGAGCACCACAAGAAGAGGAAGAACTAGTCTCTAGGATTTTCTTTTTTTGTAATAAAACAAAAAAAAAAAGAAGAAGAAGAAGTCAAATTATGTATTGGAAATTTCAATGTTACAATATTAATAAAAAATCCATTTTTTTTCCACATTGTGTTTTATTTGCTAATTCCTTCCCTTACATTGTATACCATTCACTCTTTACATTTGCAATGTTTATTTTAGCATTTATTTTCTTTTCGGTTAAAAAAATGAAAAAAAAAATAAAGAGAGAAGAGTTTTCAAGGACCTATCTTTGACTTTCCCAAGTAAGGATAGTTATCTCATTGATCGCTTGATCACTTGTTATTGATTTTCTCCAACCTTCTTTTCAATATTATAGATTCTTTCTTTCCTTTCAATCAAGCTAAAACTCCTCTTTGAGCTTTCCAGTTAACCTTCATGTAAATTAGCTTTGGTTGTTCTATTAAATCGTTAATCCTTTCACTTGTAGTTGTTTATTACTTCTCCCTAAAATCTCACTTCAAAACATTTAATCCCTTTCCATATTAAGTTTTATATACTAACTTCATCAATCTTTCTATTCCTCATAATTATAACTCTAGTCTTTAAATGAATTTTCAAAATATTTATAATCATTCTACTCTTGAGTCATTTCCATTGATAAATTGTTAGCTCTAATTGGTAAGTTTAACCTAAGGTTGTTACCTTTGTAAATAAGTCCTAGTCTTTCAATCTTCTCTAGCTTGTAATTAGCCTCAATTGTATGAAGTCTTGATTCACTTTCTCTCTTGTTCCCAGCACATCTTGTTGGCTAATAGTTTCCTTTCAACCTATCAGCAAAAAGTCTCTCCCCCTTACTAATACTAATGATTTTCTAGTCAATTGTCGAGTCTCTCATTTTAGTTTTAAAAGTGGCCCTAAATAAGTCCTTCATCTTTCAAGAGTAAAAGTTCCTTCTCCATCTTTCCCTTTCCCTCTTAAAGAAAAAAAAAAGAAGTTGTTAACAAATACAAATCCTTAATAAGTTTAAGATGAGAATAAGAAAACCCAGAGCAAAAAGGAAAGGCCCCACGATTGGCCCTTAACCCAACCTAAGCCCCTTGCCCTACAAGATAAACATGAACCCTCAATTCGAGAAGTTGCAAATCTAGTCTCATCAAAGAAATCCTAGGCCCAAACATAAACCCTAGTCCATTTAAAGCAACAAAACTAGACATAGCAAGAGTCTCAAACATAAGAAAGCTTAAATCCAAAGTTTAACCCCAAGTTTGGATAATTCCTCTACATGACTCACTCGAGCTTAAAGAACCAAGGCCGGAACTCATAAGGGGATAAACAAACTCAAAACCTAAGGAGCACTTAGCCTATAATGTTGAGGGTAATTGTTGCCTTCAACATAGGGGCATACTGGACAAATCGAGGTAGGATTGTTAAGGTTCAATCTTTGGCATTTCAAGCTTAAAATCAAATGCTTTCTCACATAAGGGTATGTTTTAAAGAGCCATTTTAGAGGCAAATCAACCCTTATCTCGGGGTAAATTGAGATAAACTCTTATCTAAAGGAATGACAACTAATTTTCAAGTTTTAAAATGAAAAGAGGTAAACTAGAACTTGTACTAACCTCTAAACTAGTTCAAGGATTGGGCAACATTATAGTGAGGATATTTTGGACTCATTCCTTAAAGGAAGTCCATTTTGAATTTAATACATAAATCTATAGACACCTCATTTTTGCTCCCATTTTTTCAAAATTTTTAGAATAGGTTAAAGGGTCTTAAATTAGGAAAAAAAAATATAAAAAAATAGAAAATTAAAGAAAACCCAAAAAATAAGAAATTTAGGGAAAAATACAAAAAAATTAAAAAATTAGAAAAATATACAGAAAATTGAAAAGTCATAAAAAAAATTGAATAAAATAAAGGATTTAGAAAATTGTAAATTTTTAGAATAGAATTTTTTCTAATAAAAATAAAGGAGAGGACCATTTGGGCTTGGGTTTTGATTTAAATCTAACCTAGGCCGACCTTATTCACATATACAATTTAATTGCATATATTAATAAAGCATAAGTCAACAGCTTAATAGATAAGCACATGAACATTGAATTTTGGGTTTGGTTTGGGATCAGAGGTTCGAAACTCATCAAAGGCACAAAAATGCCTTTTACTCTTTTCTTTTTTCACACTCTACAAGCTACCACATGTCAAGGCATCATTAAGCTACATGTCTAATTATGACATATGGCACTCTATGATTAGCCTTGACAACGCATTTTCTTTCCCCTTTTTTCTTCTCCCCCTTCCTTTTCTTTCCCTCTCTTTCTCATTTAAAAAAGAAAAAACAAACAAACAAACAAACAATAAATGCAAGGGGAAAACTCTTGCACAAACACACATAAATCAGCCTCTCTCTCTCTCTAGCATATCCTCCTATCCCCTTGGACCTTCATCCTCTAGCTCTCAAAGCCCACACACATGCACCACTGCCTTTGGCTCTTGAAACCCACACACATGCACCATGACCTCTCCCTTAACCACTGCACATGTTAGTTACTACACAACCTCACTACAGCTGCCCAACACTATACCCAATCCCCCAACCTTAACCAAACCCAAAAACATTACACCAACGCCCTATAACCAAACTCCAAACCTACGCACTGCAGCCACCATTGGCTGTACAATCCGTAGCTACCCCAACCACATCTCCACAACTACGTACCATCCCCCTCTTTCTCGGATATCTCCTTCTTGCTCTCAAACCATACGCAATCCGAAACTAGACATGACGCCACCACATCTTCGACCCCTCTCTCTCTCTTCGAAAACCATCCCAAACACACAGATAGACGCATAGATCTCTCTCTCTCTCATAAACACTCCGAACCACAACACACTCGACCTACTATTGTATGGCTACCTTTGCAGCCGAACACCCATACATAACCCCTCTCTTTCAACTAACCCTAACTGTGTTCCGATGCCAATCAACCTTCACCTAAACACTAAACCACTCCCAATAGCTACCCATTCGTACAACACACACCGATCCAATGACCTTATGTGCAGCCACCCATCGACTAGCTTTCTTTTTCAATCCAAACCCATGACGAACCACGCGACACGCTCACCACTTCAACAAACACCACCAATAGCCGAATTAAGCTGTAGCACAGCTCCTACCCTTACTAACCCTAATAAGAAACCTACAAAACTTCTCTCACCCACTCGAAATACGACCCAAGATGGCCTCCAATGTACTACTCTCATCATTGGACTCGACCTGATCCGATCCACATCCAACCCAACCACTCATGCCCAAATCCAATCTATGCCCAAAGCTTGGTCCAACATCATCCCTTATTTTTTTATTATTTATTTATTCACATATTATTGTAATTTCTATTGAAAAAAATATTAAAAAAAAAAAGAGAAAAAGAGAAAACAAAAGAAAAAGAAAAAAAAAGAGAAAAGAAGAAAAAAGGAGGAAATGCTTAGTTTTATTTTTATTTTCACGTTTTATCTGAAGAAGAAATATAAAAATAAAAAGCAAATAAATAAATAATAATAAATAAAGTTATTTTATCACTTACAAAACCAATTTTCCAAAAAAATAAATAAATGAATAAATAAATCAACTATTTTGCAAACTAAGGTGTTTTAGAATATAATCTAATTTAAGACCTTTTTTTTAGAGAGATTTCCTTAAATAAACTTAAAATGGGTAAAAATGTAAACCCAATCGTTTTTTAAAAAACTAAAATTAATTCAACCCACTAATGTTTTTGGTAAACGAACTACAGAAGTCTGATCCTAAATAGCGGGTACGTAGGCACTCATATATAAGTACAAGATGATATAAAATGTGGAAATTTTTATCTTTTCCATCTTTGTAAATATTTATGTAAATTGATTAAATTAGTCGCATGTGATATGATTAGTTGTTTAGAAATTGAGAAGGGGTATTATTGAAAAACAAAATTAACTTTGGAAAGTTAAAAAGGTAGTGCCCATTTAGGGTTTAATAAGATAAGCTAAGGATCTAGATCTCTCATTTTAGAAAATCGTTTTATAAAATTGGTTTTCTCGTTATAACCAATCCATCCAAATTGTTATAACTTAACTTTTTTTTCCCAATTCCAATCGAGTGGTGACTCTAAAGCATTTTCAAGATATAAAAATTGGTTTTCTTTAAATCTTAATTGAGAGTCAGTATTAAACAAGTAAAGTTTAATACTGATCGGTTTAAAAAAGACTAATTTATAAAAACAGAAAGGAAAAAACCAGGCTCGACAGCTTGGTGACTTTACTGGAGAAGTCGAGAAGGCTAACCACTTAAAATACTTTTCAAATTAAAATTGCCTTTTAAAACACCCATATTCTTTAGTTGTTTGTTTATTTATTTATTTAATTGTATATTTATTTATGTATATGTTATTAACTTCATGTGTATATTTTGTTTTGATTATCGTATTTATTTTGCGTATCACATACATCGGGATATGAGGGGTTCATTTGTTGCATCCAAGATGTAAGGTAGATGAAATCAAACCCAGGCCGTCTTAGGACCCTAAGAGGGGGGCCAATGTGTAGACTCCGAGCATTGTGGGGTAACCACCATTCAGGATTGATTAGGCCACCCTACTTAAGTTCATTATGACCAATGAAAGTGTTTTCTAAAAACAAGCATGGTCACAAAGCTTAAAGACCTTTTAGAACCCACCCTAATTGTATATACTCCCCTTCAAGCATGAGTTAATACACTACTCTTAAAAAATTGCAACCTTGCTAATCGTTTAAGAGTTTTAATGCAATCAAATTTTTGAAAATAATAGTTGGGTTGCAACTTAAGAAGTAATACATTAACCTAAATGATCCTAACATCAGCATATTTCTATGTGCTTTCCTTTGCTGCATTGATGACTGATTCTTGTTCAAAATTATGTAGACTTAGAATTGCAAACAACTAAGTAAACAATCAGGGGAATGATAGGCTACAAGACATATCTAGGATTCATGAGCAATTGTTAAGGGATGAAATCGCCTATCTAAAGGAAAAGCGAGAGTGTTTTGAAGCTCACAACCTAGCCTTAAGGTCCCTTTTAGCACAAGTCATTAGGGATACATATGAAATGATAGAGGACCTTAAGGCTCGTATATGAGACTTAATGTAGGGTTTTTTTCTAATTCACATCTAAAGAGCTTAGAATAAATATCAAGTTTCAGAATAAACGTTAGGTTCTCTGCCTTTCTCTTCTGCATTTTGATTTTTCAAATTAATAAAGTCCTCTATAGTTCATTGTCCTTCATTCTCTAACATTCCCTTCTTTGTGAATAATCCTTTAATAAACATTTATCTAACCACTATTTAGGGAAATGTAAGTAAAATCCTTAGTCTTGTAAACTAAAACCCTAAAAATCACCATCCTTATTTGTAAATAATTTTCTTGTTTGCTAGAAAGTAAAACTTTATCTTTCTCTCTCTCAAAAAAAAAAAAAGAAAAATAAAAAGAAACAAAAGTTGAAAAAATAAAAATGAAAAGAAAGGTTGCTAACGACTATAAATCCTTATGGGCTCAATGAGCTAACATAAGTGTAGGCCTTTGGCCCACTCAAGTAACCAACCTAAATACTGGGTTTCTAACCCATATGAAGCCCCTCGACCTATTATGGAAGCTAACATGAGCCCCTCAGCTCATTCAACCCAAACACTAGTCCTTGGACCCATTCAATCTAAACACCAACCTCAGGCCTGTTCAGCCATTCAACCTAAGCACAAACCACTTGGCCAGACATTCAATCTAAACACCAACCTTGGGCTTATTTAGGCAACTTACACAAACACAAGCTTCTGGCTAGCTAACCAATCTGAACACAAACCACAACCTATCAAGACAGTTGACATAAATACAATCATCAACCTATAAAGGTAACTAAGCCAAGCCAAAACCCCTAGTCTATTTAGAAAGCCAAGCCTAATCATAAACTAAGACAAAACACAAAGTCAAATACTGAGGCATGATTTGAGAAACTAAGGGGCAAGGCCAATCTTTACCCTAGGCAAATAAATATATATTTCTCCTTAAGAAATCAGTAACTTACTTTTAAAAGGTTTAGAATAAAAAGAGGCAAACTATATTCCACACATTAACTAGAAACACTTCAAGAGCTAAGCAACATAAAGGTGAGGATACTTTAGGCTCATTTCTTAAAGGAGGTCCACTTTGAATGTGATATGTAGATTAAAATAATGTTAAGTATTCATTTCTAAATCCTAAACACGATTACCCTTTATTAGCCCCGTTGGACCAATTTGGAGAATTTTCAAATTTAAACTCTATAAAAAACCACCCCTATAATGAGGCAATTCGGAGGTTAGAATCATTGATTAGAAGATAAGGGTAAAATTGGTTTATGCTTGCTTAAGTAACATTAATTCAAAAATGACTTTTATTTCTAATAAATTATTTTTCTTTGAAATGAAGAAGAGCCAATTTCCTTTTCAAGCACCTTAAGCTCATACACTAAAAATCCATAGATATAGGGTCTTAAATCGTTTAAAAAGCAAAAACTTGGCAATAGAGACAATCGCTCTTAGGACTAAAAGAAGAGAGAGAATAGTAAGAGATGATGGGGCAAAACAATTGAAAATGAAAGGAAAAAAAAAAAAAGAAGAAAAGAGGTTGAAAAATTGGGCCCAAGTTTATGATGGAAAGCCCCAAGAAATATTTCACATCCTAGTAGGGGTAACAAAACTGAATTAAAAAGTAGGGAATCCAAGCCCAAAAAGCCCTTAGAAACACAAAATGCTGAATCATATTCTAAAGGCTAGAAACCCAAAATCTCTATACCCACTCTGAAGTCTTTCCTACATTTGTTGAATCACACAAGGCCTTCCCACCTACATTACCATCCTTACACAGTAAAAGCTCTTTCAATCTTAAAAGATAATTTATCTTTAATAAAAATTGTTTTTGAAACTGTGATGAACATACTTCTAATTTTTCCTTAAGGTTCTTGACTTGTATACCCAGGATGAATAAAAGTGTTTCTTTCAAAATAGGCCTTCTCATTAGTCCTTTTTGAAACCCTTGGACTAAAAGCTCAAATTCATAATGTTGAATTGAAAAAGACCTAACAGATTGATCAAAGCATACATTTACAAAATGGACCATAATTTTTAAGATTGTAGTCAAGAGCGAAATCTAGATCGAGAGTTTGCAAGGAAGTTCTCTTTGACTAAGCTAATCATAGGTTACTTTATCCTTAAGAAAGGAATGTCTAAAATCGCAAAGCCCCATGAGAAAGCCCTTAGGTCAGGGGCATTAAGAAACTCTACATGATTACCAAGGATAGGGGTGGTTATAAGCTTGTTCCTTAAATAAGAATTTATACCCATTGGAAAAACTTTCAAAAAAAAAAAAAAGCATAAAAAAAGAGAAGAAGAATAGAAAGAAAGTAAAGGCTTGTCACAAGATTTTTCTCCAATCCATGTTGGCTCAAGTAGCCAAGCTTTCAACTCATCTCATTCCATTTCCTTTTCAAATTGGTCATACTTTTTTTTAAAAAATTGACCTTAAGTCTAGATCATTCTTCCCTATTACAATTTTTAATATCTTTGAACTCTTTTTCAAATCAAGGGGCCTATCCCTACTGAATTTTTCATAAATGGCTTTTCAACAATTTCCCTATAAATACTTTTCCAAGTTAAGAAGTCTTCTAAAACTTGTTGCTTTCCCTACTTTATTTCTTCAATCCTTTATCAACTTCTCTTAGAGTTTAAGCTAACTCTTAGAGCACTATCCCCTCTTTTAATTCATTTTTAGGGATATAGCTAACCTTTAGGGCATTGCCCTGTCTTCTATTTTTAGGGTTCTAGCTAGCTTTTAGAGTGTTAATCCACTCTTTTATTCTTTTTAAGGTTCTAACCTACTCTTTTAGGGTTCTAGCTAGCTTTTAAAGTGCTAATCCACTCTTTTACTCATTTTAAGGTTCTAACCAGCCCTTAGGGTACTATCTCACTCTCTCATTCTTAGGGTTCTAGCTAGCCCTTAGAGCACTAACCCACTCCTTTATTCTTTTCAGGGTTCCAACTAGCCTTTAGGGCGCTATCTCAACTTTCATTCTTAAGGTTCTAACCAACTTTTAGAGTGTTGGCCCACTCTTTTAAGGATTTAGCCAAACTTTAAGGCGTTGTACCATCTTTCATAAGGGCTAGTTAGCTTTTAGAGTGCTATCCCTTCTTTCTTTTTATCTTTTCTAGGGTATTAGTTAGCTTCTAGAGTATTGTCCCCTCTTGTATTCTTTTATGGGTTCCAACCAGCTCTTAAAGTGTCGTCCCCTCTTTTATTCTTTTTAGGGTTCAAGCTAGCTCTTAAAGCGCTATCCCATCTTTCATTCTTTTTAGGGTTCTAACTAGCCTTTAGGATACTATCCTGTCTTTCATTCTTTAGGGTTTAAGCTAGCACTTAGACCACTATCCCATCTTTTATTCTTTTCAAGGTTCTAGCTATCCTTTGGGGCGTTGTCCCATCTTTCTAAGGTTTTAGCTAACCTTTAAAGCACTACCCCCTCTTTGGATAATTTCCTTTAGGGTTTTTAGTGAGCCCATAGGGCGTTTACCTTACCGATTCCTTGTAGCAAGCCCATAGGGCGCTTTTTCTCATCAATTTCTTTTTAGCAAGCCTGTAAGGCCCTTTCCTTTAATAATTTCTCCCAAACAAGCCCATAAGGCGCTTCCTTTCATCCTTAATTTCCTTTAGCGAGCCTAAAGGGCACTTTCTCTCATTATCGATTTCATTTAGGGATGCTAGTTTACCAAAGACACTCCTACCTAGGTTAGTCAACTCAAAGGAGCACTACTAAGTATTAATTTAAGGTCATAGTTAGCTCTAGGAGCTCTTTACCCATTTCACCTAAGATAGTCAGCTCAAAAGAGCACTACTAGATTTCAATTTAGGGTTTTATCCAGCTCTAAGAGCACTTCACCCATCTCACCTAGGATAGTCAACTCAAAGGAGCATTATTAGGTTTATCTCAAATCAATTCGAAAAGCTAAGGTTGCTAGTCCTCAAGAAACGCTCCCACCTAAGTTAGCGAGCCTAGAAAGGCGTAACTAGGTTTTCTAGATCGATTCTAGCTTAGGGTTACTGGTCCCCTAGAGATACTCCCACCTGGGTTAGTGAGCCTAAAAGGGCGCAACTAAGTTTTCTCATCTTTTAAGGCCTTAGCCAACTTAAGTAGAGCTTTATCTGCCTTGGTTAGTCAGCTCATTAAGGAACAACTAAGTTTTCTCAATCTTTTAGGTTCTTAGCCAACTCAAGAAGCATTTTACCCGCCTTGGTTAGTCAACTCATTGGGGCATGACCAAGATTTCTCATATCTTTTAAGGTCTTAGACAACTCAAGGAATGCTTCGTCTACCTTAGTTAGTTAACTCATAAGAGCATGACTAAGTTTTCAATATCTTTTAGGGTTTTAGCCAACTGAAAGAGCATTTACCCATTCACCTTGGTTCGTCGACTCATAAGGGCATGACCAGGATTTAATCTCCCAGCTAACTCCTGTAGCACCTCTTCTCTCTTTTTACTATTCACTAAAATCCCTAGTGGACCTGGCTTAGGATAGCTAGTTAGCTGTAGTGCTTATTAGGACAAAATTTACCTTTAGGGTAAAAAAAGTGTCTCTTTTGTCTTTATGGCAAAGTTTTGCTTAAACTTTATCATAAAGAGAGGTAGTTGTAGATACTTTATTTTTTCCCCCATTTTTTCAAAATTTTTAAAATAGGTTGAAGGGTCTTAAATTAGGAAAAAATACAAAAAAATGGAAAATTAAAGAAAACCCAAAAAATAAGAAATTTAGGAAAAAATACAAAAAAATAAAAAAATAGAAAAATACATAGAAAATTGAAAAGTCACAAAAATATAGAAAAGAATTTAAAAAAATAAAGGATTTAGATTTTTAGAATAGAATTTGTTTTAATAAAAATAAAGGGGAGGACCGTTTGGGCTTAGGTTTCGATTTAAATCTAGCCTAAGCCAACCTCATCCATATGTGCAATTTAATTGCACATATTGAGAAGATACCTACAAACGGCCTAACAAATAAGTACATGAACATTGCATTTGGGTTTGGTTTGGGATCAGGGGTTCAAAACTCACAAGAAGCATAAAAATGCCTTTTACCCTTTTCTTTTTTAACACTCTATGTGTTGCTACATGTCAAGGCATCATTGTGCCACGTTGTACTCTATGGTTAGCCTTGATAACGCATTTTCTTTCCCCCTTTTTCTTCTCCCCTTTTCTTTTCTTTCCCTTTTATTCTCATTTAAAAAAAAAAATAGATGCAGGGGGAAAACTCACACATAAACACACATAAATCAAATTCTCTCTCTCTAGCATATCTCCCTCACCCCTTAACCCTCATCCTTTGGCTCTCGAAACCCACACATAAGCACCATTGCCTTTAGCTCTCGAAACCTACACACACGTGCTATGACTTCTCTCTCAACCATCGCATGTGTCAACCATTGTACAGCCTCACTACAGCAACCCAACACCATACCCAATCCACTAACCTTAACTAAACCCAAAAACACTATACTAACCCCCTATGACCAAACTCCATACCCACACACCGCAGCCACCATTAGCTATACAATCTACAGCCGCCTCAACCACATCCCCACGACCGTACACCATCCTCCTCTCTCTCTCAAACATCTCCTTCTCACTCTCAAACCACACATAACCCCAAACCAGATACGATGCCACCACATCCCCGAACCCTCTCTCTCTCTTCGAACACCATCCTAAATATATACACAAATGCATGGAGCTCTTCTTCTCTCAAATCTCTCTCTCACACATACTCTAAACCATAGCATACTTAACCTACTATAACATGGCCACCCTCACAACCGAACACCCACACACAACCCCTCTCTTTTGACCAACCTTAACCATGCCTTGATGCCATTCGACCTTCGCCTAAACACTAAACCACTCTTAGCAGCCACCCAATTGTCCGACATACTTTGATCCAACAACCCTATGTGCAGCCACCCATCGACTCGCTGTCTCTCTCAATCCAAACCCACGCCAAACCATGCGATACACTCACCACCATGACAAACACCAACAATGGTCGAATTAAGTTGCAGTATAGCTCCTACCCCCGCTAACCCTAATAAGAAACCTACAAAACTACTCTAACCGACCCGAAATATAGCCTAAAATGGCCTCTGACTCACCGCTCTAGTTGCTAGACTTGACCCGACCTGATCCACATCTAACCCCACTCTAACCTGGGCCTAACTCGATCGCCCACGCCTAGATCCAATCCACACCCAAAGCTTAGTCCAACATCATCCCCTATTTTAGTTTTTGGTTTATTTTTATTTATTTATTTATTTTATGTATTCACTTATTTTCACGTTTTAACCGAAGAATAAAATATAAAAATAAATAAATAAATAAATAAATAATAAAAAACAATAATAAATAAAGATATTTTATCACTTAGAAAACCAATTTTCCAAAAAAAAAAATTAAAATGAATAACTAAGTCAACCATTTTCCAAACTAAGGCATTTTAAAATTTGATCCAATTTAAGACCTTTTCTTTTTTTGGAGATTACCTTAAATAAACTTAAAACGGGTAAAAATGTAAACCCAATCATTTTTTAAAAAACTAAAATCAATTCAACCTACTAATGTTTTTGGTAAACAAACTACGAAAGTTTGACGTCGAATAGTAGGTATGTAGCCACTCGTACGTTAGTACAAAGCAACTTAAAATATGGAAAGTTTTATTTTTTTCCATCTTTGTAAATGTTTGTGTAAATTGATTGAATTAGTTGCATGTGATATGATTAGTTGTTTAGAAATTGAAAAGGGATATTATTGAAAAGAAAAATTAAATTTGGAAAGTTAAAAAGTAGTACCTGTTTAGGATTTAATAGGATAGCCCTCAGACCCATATCTCTCGTTTTAGGCAACTATTTTGTAAAATTGGTTTTTTTGTTAGACTAGTAGTTAAATTATAACTAATCTACCTAAGTGGTTATGACTTAACTTTTTTTCTCAACTCTAGTCGAATGGTAACTCCAAAGCATTTTCAAGATATAAAAATCGGTTTTCTTTGAACCCTAGTCAAGGGTCAGTATTAAACAGGTATGATTTAATACTGATTTGTTTAAAGAAGATTAATTTATAAAATTCGGAAGGAAAAAACCAAGCTCGACAAGATCGAAATAAAGTTAAGCAATCATTTCTAATGTCATAAGCATAGATATCTTTTGCTAACCCCATTAAGCCAATTGAAGAATGTTTTCAAAATTAAACTTTGTCAAGTACTACCCTAAAATGGGACAATTTTGGATGTCAAGGTCATTAATCAAGAGAAGAAGATAAGATTAGTTTGTGTTTACCCCAATGACATCAAATTCAAAGATAATTTTTGTTTTCTAATAAGTTATTTTCTTTGAAATGATGAAGTGCATGAGAACCCTATCCATACACTTCCACTTTGGGGGGCTAGAAATGAGAAGGAAAAGAGACCATGAAAGAATGGGGCAAATTGAATTGAAAAAAGGAAAGAAAAAAAAAACGGAAAAAGAGAAGAAGAAAATAAGATGAGCTTAAGCATTGGGCTTAAATAAGAAAACCCAAAAGATATACTCCATCCCAATAAGAAAGCAAGGTTTGGACTCGAAGTTCAAAAGATGCACCACAAAAATCAAGCCCCTACAGCCTAAAATATTGAGCTTTTGTATCCCAAAAGCACAAAGCCTTCATACCTCTCATTAATCACATATCAAAGCCCTAAAACACAAGGATTAGCTACCTACAATTCCACCCATACCTATCAAAAGCTCTTTTGATCATAGAGAATAATTCATCTTAAATATAAAATTGTCTTTCAAACTAGAGCAAGCACAATCCCAATTTTTCCTATGGGTTCTTGACTTGTGAACAAATAGTTCTTTCAAAAATATGTCTTTTACATAAATCCTTTTTAAAACCGATTAACCAAAAGCTTAATTTGTAATGCTAAACTGAAAAAGACCTAACAAATTATTTAAGCCGTATCACTTACAAACTAAACCATAATTTTTTGAACAATAGTCACGAGTGAAATTTAAACCGAAAGTATATGAGGAAGTCTTCTTCGACTAGACATGATCATGAGTTACTATTTCCTTAGGAATGTTCAAAGTCATAAGGCCCCACTAGGAAGGTCAACATACCATCAGATTAACCCTGATGGTTTTGGGATCAAGAGATATTTTTTGAAGCTGAGAAAAATATAAAATGCCTAATGTTAAGCAAGGGCACCTTATCAAATTATAGTAGTGGATTAATTCTAAGTATCGATCCCTTATGGAGTTTGACTACTAATACTCACTAGATCTCTATTATTTAACTATCAAATTTAAGTTTAAGAAACTTAAAGAATCTAAATTAAATTTTAGCAACTATTAAATTAACAACTAATTAATGAATATTAAAGAACTTAAACAAGAAAGCAATAAAAGTATAAATTAATTTAAGCTTCAAAAATCGTATCTAGATCTTCGCTTTACCTAGATCTAACATGTGATTTTCCCTAGAGATATATAATTTTTGTTCTTTAATCTTTCTTGACCAAGGGAATTCTTTATTAAAATTAATTACTTTCTTAAGTCAATTAACCATAATCTTAAAATTACCTATTAAAATATCTTCTCAATAGCATTACCTAAGATTGCATTATTGCACAACGAATTATCTATGATATAATTCAAAATTTTGGAAAAATCTTGCAAATTATCTCTAAACTTGTAATAATCTTTATCAACTATGTCTCGATCTAATCTTATAAGAAAAATCTTAATTCTCTTATAAGATATCAAAGTTTAAATCACTACCCATATAAATAACAATCTAAGGAATTAAGCATACATAGTTAAATCAAGAAAAAAAAATAAAGAATCAATTAAATCTAATAAAAATCTATGTCATATGAGTAGATTAAGGTTCCACATGACCTAAATACCAAAGATTTGCTCCCTATACATCATACGATAGCAATCTTGTGTAAAAAAAATAAAAGAATGTAGAAGAGGGAATCATGAAATCAAATAAATTTTGACTCTTGAAGTCTTTATGCTCCTTGCTCTCTTAAGTGTTCCTCTCGTAAAAAGTTGTCCAAAGTTCATCTAAAGGTTCTCCCTAAAGAAGTTTTATATAAGGAACGGGAAAAATAGAGGTCGTTGTAACTAACACAACTTAGGACACAACCGGATCCCCTAGTTATATAACAAGCTGTAGTTGCTTCATTTCTTTCTCTTTTTCTTGTTTTTTCTCTACTAGGAACGACATGACTAAGGACACGGTCATGTCCTTGGGTCATGTAACTTGCTGTTCTCACTTAAAAATTGTTTCAAATTTGCTTGCAAATGATGTAGTCGTGTCGTTCAAGTATAACAATCTTCAAACCTTCATAATTGGCTCACTTTAGCTTCAAATTGAGTTAAACTAATTTCTATCTTTTTGTTTTTTTATGTAAATCGTTTAAAAACTTAGAAAATAAGATTTTACTCAATTAAATATCATTTTATAAAAATAAACTCAAATTTTAAAGGAAAATCATGCAAAATCACTATATAAAATATAAGCAAATAAGAACTCATCAATGCCCCATATGATTACCAAGGAAAAGAATGATTTAGTACAGGGCTCATGCTTCTTAATAAGAATTTGTACCCATTAACAAAGAGGAAAAAAAAAAGAGAGAAAAAGAAAGAGAGGGAGTAAAGGTAAGGATTTTTATAAGTTTCTCCATCCATTTTCAAATCAATAGAGGCTTTGATGACCAAACTTTCAAACCAAGTAATTTTCTTTCTTTGAACGTAGTTGTGCCTTTTAAGTTGACCTTAGTAGTCTGAGTCATCCTCCTTGATGTAGTTGTCCTCATGGTTAATGTCCACCAACACTTTCCAAATCTAAGGACCTTATCCCTAGTGCATGTTTCATCTGAGATTATTTTCAATCAACAAATTCCTTTTCTTTTTAATATTCAAGTTACAAAGTCTTCCAAAATGATTATATCACCTCATGTTGCTTCTTTAATCATCTTTTAGATGTTAAAGCCAACTCACAAGGCACTTTCCCTCTTTTAGCCATCTTTTAAGCCTAACTATCTCATAAAGCATTGTCTCATCTCAAACCTTCGTTAAGGTTTAAGCTAGCCTACAAGGTGCTTTCCCTTCTATAGTTATCTTTTAAGGTTCTTGATAATTTATAGAGTATGGTCCCTCCTACATCCCATCTTACAATTTAAGCTAGCTAATAAGGCGTTTTCCCTTCATCAATTTCTTTTAGGATTTTAGCCAGCCTTTTGGGCACTCTGTCTTTGTCAATCATTCTTAGGGATTCAAGCTTCCCTACAAGGCATTTTCCCTTTTATAGTTATATTTTAGGGTCTTACCCAACTCATAAAATGTGGTCCCTCTTACATCCCATCTTACGGTTTAAGTAATCCCGTAGGCTACTCCCCTTTCACCATCTCTTTTAAGGTCTTAGTCCATAAGGTACTTCCCCTTCCAACTAACTTTCAGGATTTAGCAAGCTCAACAAGCACTTTTTCTTGCTTGGGTTAGTTAGCTTACAAAGCAATACTAAGTTTCATATCAATTTCTCATTTAGGGTTGTTGGTTCCTTCGAGATGCTCTCGCCTAGGTTAGTCAGCTTAGAAAAGCACTATTAGGTTTCATGTCAATTTTGTATTTAGGGTTGCTAGTCTCTTAGAGATGCTTCCACCTAAGTTAGTCAATTTGGAGGAGCATTAGCATGTTTCAAATCAATTTTCCAATTAAGGTTGCTAGTCCCATAAAGATGTTCTTGCTTAGGTTAGTTAGCTCAAAAGTGTATGACTAAGTTTTAAATCACTTTCCCACTTTCAGATTCATAATCCCTTAGAGATGCTCCTACTTAAGTTAGTCAACTCAAAAGAGCACAACTAAGTTTCCAATCGATTTCCTAATTAGGGTTGCTAACCCTTAGAGATGCTTTTACTTAGGTTAGTTAACTTGAAGGATCATTACTAGGTTTCAAATTGATTTTCCAATTAAGGTTATTAATACCATAGAAACGCTCTTGCTTGGCTTAATTAACTCAAAAAGTACGACTAAGTTTTAAATCACTTTCTAATTTTCAAGTTATTAGTCCCCTAAAGACGCTTCTACCTAAGTTAATGAACTCAAAAGAGTGCAATAAAGTTTTAAATCAATTTTCCAATTAGGCTTGTTAGTTCCTTTGAAATACTCCTACCTAGGTTAGTTAGCTTAGAGGAGCATGACCATGACTCAAATCAATTTAGGATTGCTAGTTCCCTAGAGACACTTCCACCTAGGTTAGTTAGGTTAAAAGAGTACAAATTGTTTTCAAATCAATTTTCCAATTAGGGTTGCTAGTTCCCTAAAGATGTTCCTACTTAGGTTAGTCAACTCAAAAGAGTACAACCAGGTTTCAAATCGCTTTCCCATTTTTAGGTTGCTAGCACCCTTGATACGTTCCTGCCTAGGTTAGTCAACTTAGAAAAGAACTACTAGGTTTCAAATCGATTCCCCATTTTTTGGTTGGTAGTCCCCTAGAAAAGCTTCCTCCTAGGTTAGTTAGCTCAAAAGAGTATAACCAAGTTCCAATTTGATTTTCATTTAGGGCTGCTAGTCTTTTAGTGATGCTTCTACCTAAGTTAGTTGACTTAAAGAGCACATCCAAGTTCCAACTCAATTTTCATTTAAGATTTTCATTTAAGGCTGCTAATCTTTTAGTGATGCTCTTACTTAGATTAATTAAATTAGAAGAGCATGACCAGCTTCCAAATCAAGCTTTTCTTTTAAGGTTGCCAACTCACAAGGCATTTCCCACCTTAAGTTAGTTAGCTCTAAAAGCACTACCATATCTTTTAGATTTAGCCAGAGCACTATCCCTTCTTTAGAACCATATAAGGTTTTAGCTAACATTTAGAGCATTACTCATTTTTAGAAATCTTTAAGGTCTTAGCTAGCTTCCAAAGCATTGTTGATACATAGCGAGTCTTGAACCAAAAATGAGGCAATCAGGGTTTGAATGAGAATAATGAGTAGAAAGTTAAAATGAGGGGGTTTTGACAGTGAATGTGTATGGATATCACGTACCAAGAAATAAACACAATCAAGAGTTAAGCTTAAAATAGAGTTCGATACGACTCACAAACATTAAATGTCACTTAGGTTTCAAATGATAGGTTAAATGTGACTCACTAACTCGCTCAAATGATGGGTTCACCACAATCTTAAGGATAAAATTAATAAGAACGTTGGAAAGACTAAAGAGTTAATCAACACTCAATAATCAGGCAATACTAGCTCTAAGAGCTCAATAATGACCTTACTCGAAAGAGGAAAGTTCTAAGTATATGTATATTCTTTACTATCTAATTTTCTTTTACTAATTACAAATGTTGCTATTTATAGCAAGTCCTAAAATCCTAGTGGTAAAACTATAAATAATATACAAGTCCTTAAACCCTAAAGAATAGGCCTATAATTAAAATAAAAGAAAATATTCACGAAAGTACAAAACTATGCATTTAGCAAAACGAGTCGACACGCAATCATTTAGCTTATCCTAGAAGGAGCAAGATTCGAACTGGGTAGGGTCGGTAGTTGGATGTTCGGGTTCAAATAGGAGTCCCTAAAGTCTCATAGTGCTTAGTCGAGACACCTAAAAGGTCGGCCCATAGTTGCTGAATTCTATGGTTAGTCACACTTATCTTTCTATGCCGTACCAAGTGGATCTATAGCCTCAAAGCCTTAGATGTGTAGCCTCTCAGCTTCTCAATAAACGATAGACTTGATACCGAGTGACTCCTTCTCTTCCTCTCAGCCTTCTAGTATCAGTTCTTTCTCGATAAGAGTTGATTGGCCTTGGCCTTGAATAGTTCAACCTTGGGTTAAAGCAAGTCGGCTTCAGTTTTTGGCAGGTCGATGTCGGCTTAGGATAAGTCAGCCTCGACTTAAAGATAGTCACATGCTAATTCCTATCATTACCACAGGTCTGAAAAGAAGTCATCCTTGATGCTAAACACCGAGTACAGGCCGGGATGCCGAATAAACTTCTCTTTCCTTTTCTCTTCACCATGGGTGCCAAGTTGTTCTGGATTTTCTCAACACTCATAGTGGTCAAGTAATAGCTTTTCCTATCCTTCCAAACCATATAAGTGTTAAGGAAGCCATCGTAGATCACTTTCTAGTCATACTCCTATGGTTAGATAAGAAGTAAATTTGCAGCATTCATAGGGACCACATTGAAGTCAATCTCATCCTTATACTCTCTCGCCTTGAATGCTATTTGAGCTCTTTTATGCACACAAACCATACCCTTGTCACTAAACCACTTCGGTCCATAAGGTCGAGGATGCAAGTAGGTCAACGTCTTCATCTTCTTTACTAGCTCAACAAAAATGATGTTAGTGCAATTTCATCCATCAACAACCAAGGAACAAGTCTTCCCATTCACCAAGCATCAAATATGAAACAAATTTTCCCTTTGTCCAAGATCTGCTTTCAGGTTAGCTTGTCGACTCATCATAAATAAGAGTTCATCTAGATTTTTAGCATAGACATCTTATTCTATCAACTTGTCTCTTGATCTCTTTTCACTCTGACTCTTTACTTGAGCATTAAGTCCTTCGCCTTTTAAGACCATAACCCTCTTATTAAAACATTGCGACGTAATATGTCCGTAGCCTAAGCATTTGAAACACTTCACTTCTTGAGCCTTGTTGCCAGGTGCTTTTTCTTTTTCGACCCTTTTTGTCTCAACTTGTTCAGGTCAACTAGACTTACCTTTCTCCATCTTCTTCTCTAATCCTCTTCTCTCGGCATACCTCTTAGGTTTAAGGTTGACTTGTTAAGGTCGGTTAGTCAGCCTTTGATGCCTTGTCCTCCTCTATCTTTCTGCTCTCAATGCTAGGTTAATCAGCTTGTCCAATGAGTTAAATGGCTACAATTCAACTATGTCAATAATGTCGTCATAGAGTCCACTTAAAAACCTAGCAATGGTGCTGTCTTGTGGTTCAGCAATCTCACATCTCGTCATTAAGGTCTCCAAACTCTTACAGATACTCTTCAACAGTGTTTCGACCTTACCTCAAGTGTTGGAAAGTGTAGAGCATCTCTTGCTTGAAGTATGTTGGCACAAAGTGCTAATTTATTAGACATTTCATGAGTCTCCAAGTCCTAATCGGCTCTTCTCCTTTAGCATCTCGCTTGGCAACCAATTTATCCCACTAAAGACTTACATAATCAACATAGGCTAACGAAGCCAGCTTAACCTTTGTCCGATCATCACATTCATAGCACTCAAACAACTTTTTGACTCGAAGAATCTAGTTAAGGAACTCTTCAGGTCGATAACTTCCATTAAAAGTTGGCAACTTAAGCTTTATATTATCAAGTCCTCAACCAGTTGTTCAGGGTCCATCCCTAGCATTTGAAGCTTATCAGTTCATCTCAAATCAACCACTTCTACTAAAGCTCTGCTTGGCCATATTTCTTCTCGAGACTCTCTTCTTCGGTTTCTTTGATTCGCCTCGAAGTCAACACTCCCATCATTTCTTCTTCTCGGTATTGGTTGGCCCGCTCAACAGCTCTTCTCAGCTATCGCTCATCACTATTAAGTTCATTGGAGCTACTTTTACTGGTGGGTGTTTGCTCCCATCACTATTAAGTTCATTGGAGCTACTTCTACTAGTGGGTGTTTGCTCCCTTCTTCCATCTCGACCATCATGTTTGTAGCCTCTAACTAAACTAGTGAGCTCTTAGATAGAGTCAGTGAGCTTTTGAATTTGATATTCTAAGTTATCAACACGTCACCTCAAACTTCTACGAGGGCTATCACCACTATTATTGACACTATCTTCAAATATTCTTGTTCGTATAGTAATTTACAAAGAAAATTGAACAATATGATTTACAACAAAACACAAACCTAGAAACAACTACTACTCGGCTTCTATAGCTACCACGATTGACAAACACTGCTACAGTGACTAGAATCAACTACTGAAAGTACTGTTACTCAACTCAACAAAAACACAATACTATGACTACTAAAAATATGAATAACATACTACACTATGGAATGACAACTAACAAATGTTCAAATAACAAAACAATCTTTGAAGAACACTAGCATGTGTATCTCCCCAAAGCTTTGATACCAAGATGATACATAGTGGGTCTTGAACCAAGAATGAGGTAGTCGGGGTTCAAATGAGAACAGTAAGCAGAAACTTAAAATGGGGGATTTTGATAGTAAATGTATATAAATATCATGCACCAAGACACAAACACAATTAGGGGTTAAGCTCAAAATAAAGTTCGATACGACTCATGAATACTATATGTCACTTAGGTTTCAAATGAGAGGTTAGAAGTAACTCACTAACTCACTCAAATGAAGGGTTCACCATAATCTTAAGGATAAGACTGACAAGAACACAAGAAAAATTAAAGCGTTAATCAACACTCAATAATCTGACAATTCTATCTCTAAGAGCTTAAGAATGACCTTGCTCAAAAGAGCAAAGTTCCAAGTGTATGTATATTCTTCACCATCTGATTCTCTTTTGCTAATTACAAATGTTGTTATTTATAGCAAGTCCTAGAACTCTGGTGGCAAAACTGTAAATAATATACAAGACTTTAAACCCTAAAGAATGAGCCTATAACTAAAATAAAAGAAAATATTCACAAAAGTACAAAACTGTGCGTTTAGTAAAAGGAGTCGGCATGTAGTCATTTGGCTTATCCCAGAAGGAGCAGGATCCAAACTAATCGGGGTCAGTGGTTGGATATCTAGGTTCAAGTAGGAGTCTCTAAAGTCTCGTAATGCTTGGTCAAGACACTAAAAGGTTAGCCCACAGTTGCTAAATTCTATGGTTAGTCAGCACTAATCTCTCCATGCCATGCCGAGTGGATTTATAGCCTCAAAGCATCGGATGTGTGGTCTCTTAGTTTCTCAGCAGATAAGAGACTTGATACCGAGTAGCTCCTTCTCTTCTACTTAGCCTTCTAGTATTAGTTCTTTCTCAACAAGAGTTGATCGGCCTCGGCTTTAAACAGTTCAACCTCAACTTAGAGCAGGTCAACTTTAGTTTTTAATAGGTCGACTCGAACAAGTTAGCTTCAGCTTGAAGATAGTCGTAGGCTGATTCCTATCAACTATCCCCTTTCTAGAATCCTTCAAGGTTTAAGCCAGCTTTGAGAGTGTTACCTAGAATCCTTTAGGGTTTTAACTAGTTCATAAAGCACTATTCTTTCTCAAAACCCTTAAAGGTTCTAATTAGTTGTTGGGGTACTATACCATTTTAAAAACCTACCCTTATTTCTCAACCAGCTCTTAGGGTGCCACTATCCTCTTTTAGAAGATCTCTTAACTTCTACAAATCCCAAGTGGATCAAGCCTAAGATAGCTAAATATTTGTAGCATTTCTTAGTACAAGTCTATTTCTATGGTAAAAATGGTATCTCTTATGTTTTTACAGTAAAGTTTGCTCAAACTTCAACACAACAAGAAGTAGTTGTAAACACTCCATTTTTGCCTCCCCATATTTTTTAAAATTTTCCTTAGGTAATAAAAGGGTCCTAATTAAAAAATAATAATAATAGAAAACTAAAAAAGTAAAAAAAAATATTAAAAATCAAGAAAATAAGATTTCTAGGAGTTTCGAGTCAATTTTACAAGCTTTAAGAGAGGGTTATTTTATTTTTAGGGTCAAATAAAATCAAAGTATACATATGCAATTTAACGATTCTAAGCTGTCTTTGAGAACATAACCTGAATGATTTTAGTTATTTTTGGCTCATGAAATGAGATTGATTTAAGTTAGTGCCTTTAAACGGTGCCTTAATTGAACTTAAATTGGTTGATTTACAAGAAAAACATTTTTTAAATTATTAACATGATAAACAAGCCAAAGCTTGAAAAACCATTAAGTCAAATTTTATAGAAAATTTATTTTTTAATATATGTGCATTAGAATCAATCATGGAAGGCTTTGCATTTTGAAGCTAGTCCAAGCTAGTTTAATAGATATAAAAGTAAACCATATAAGAAATTGAGAAATAAGCCAGCTCAATTAGCGAAGCATGAGCATAAGGAGGCAAGACATCCCAGGAAGATTGCACATACTCGTGCCTTTCTTTTTAGCCAACATAGAAAACTTATCTTAAGAATACGTTTTTCTGGTTCATCTTCCTCATTTCCAAGCTTCTAGCTACAATCATAGTGTTAAATAACAATTTAAAGTAAAGAGGTAAAGAGTTAAGAGATATGACCCTTTAAGGTTTAAATTGGTTGTATATGGCCAACTTACATCAATTTTCAAACTATCTAATAACTATTTGGTTGTCTCTATTGTTGATAGGAGATATTGGATATGGGTTCCTAGACCCATCTTAGCTGTTTACATCATGGGCCGACTCGTTTAGACCCATAACCAACCTATTTGAAGTACATAGAACTCTGACCGAGCTCTTCCCCAAGACCTTAGCTCACCTCGGATCAAGCCCATCTACTAAAGCTCCAAACCACTTATCTCTTAAGAGTACCCAACCCCAAACAAGTTGGGTGCTCGATTAAGGAGCTCAGCTAAGGACAAAAGCCTTACATGGAAGTGAAGCTTAGCATTAGAGTGGAAAGTCAATTGGTCAAATAACCTAGGATTGCTCAAGATCGGTTGTCATTAGAATATGCACTTTCCTCATCAAATAAGATTCATCCTTATCTTGGTTTCCTACATTATCTTTAGGACTTTTGTTATAAATAGAGGCAATATCCCTATTGGTAAGGCATCTACACACAGGCTCACTCTCTCCGACCTTCTTGTTATCTTACTATTGGATTCTTTCCATATAATACTAACTTAAGCATCAGGTGGCCTACTACACAATACTACAATGCTCCTCACCATGTTTAATTTTATAAGCCTTCTTACACTCTCTAAAAGGCCTATTTAAGTCCTAATCTCTACCGCCAAAGTCTAAGTGCAACATTTGTTGCCATTTGTAAGAAGAAGGCTCTTCTTAATTGCATTACTTTTATTGTCTTGACATAACAATGGAAAGAAATTCAAAGACCTCCAACGTTGCTAGCATCTAACCAACTAGTGTTAGTACTGGCAACCAAAACATCTACGTTATTAGTCTATAGTGCATTGCAAAACTAGAGAAGATGTACTAGGAGCTAAATGCATAGAATGATCAAACTAAGGAGTAGAATGAGTTGATTAATACTCAACACGATTAACTACATGCTAAAGTAATTGAGCTCAAAAAATTGAGCAAAGCTACTAGCATGCCTTCATTAGAGGATGCCTCCATTCATGGCCTTAGCCGCAAGACAAGATGCTCTCTACCTATAAGGCATGAGAAGAGTTGCACACCACTACCATCCTACACTCATGATCAACAGGCAGTCTAGAGGGACCCATAACCATATCTTGCTTGGAAGGAGCAAGTTACTAAATCCCGTAGAGGAGCTGCTATGTCAACTGCTTTACACAACCAACCTAGAGTTATCTTATGAAACGATAGGCCACAATAACCTATGATGCATCCAGTAGATGACATGAACATAAATCAACTAAAGGACTATCTAAAGGGACTCTATGAAATACTAGAAAGTAAGAAAATTGATGTTGTAACCCCAATGGCCAACAGCAAGTCACCATTCACTCAAGTGATTCAAGAAGTACTCCCACCTAATGCTAAGCTACCAGCATTAGATTCTTATGATGGCACTGCAGATGTAGATGACCACTTAAATGAGTTTCAAACAATGATGAGCCAACACAGCTTTAGTGATGGAGTCATGTGTAAGGCTTTTCTAAGGACACTGCAGAAATAAGCTTGGGCATAGTTTGACCACCTTCTTAAGAACTTTGTCTCATGCTTTAATGATTTCACCTATCAATTCACCAAACATTGACAAGAAATCAAACCCTTATCCAAGGACACGTCGTGCTTTATGTCATCCTTTAGAAAGATGGTGAGACACTCCAAGAGTATGTGACCCAGTTCAACCATGTAGTAGCTGAAATCCCTCAGCTAAACAAGGGAATAGCTATACATGTGGCTATACAATGAGTAAGGCCTCTAAGGGACTTCTTTAGGTCCTTGTACAATAGTAAGCCAAAGACCATGATGGAGTTCTAAAAGAAGGCATAGAAATATGTAGACTAGGAAGACAATATTTGTGATAAGCACGAAGCCAACCAGGAGAGGTCGAAGAAAATGAAGAATATAGAGAAGGCTTAATGAAAGACAAACTTAGAGCTAAAAGCTCTTCTCGAGATGGTGAGGGTAGTTTAAAGAATCAGAAGTGCCCTAAGCCCATTTTAGGTTATGCCTAATATACCTACCTCAACAAACCACTAGAGGACATATTCATGGAGGTCTATGGAAAAGGAATCCTACCCCACCAGAAAAGATGAAGGGCAATACCAATCGCAAGAACTCTAATAAATACTACAGCTTCCACTAAGACCAAGGGAATAACACTAATGAATGCTATTAATTGAAAAATGCCTTAAAGGATGCCATCCAATAGGGTTACTTTCAAGAATACATTATAAACCCTAACCACCACATAGACTAGCCTCTCCAGTGATGACGTGTTGAAGAGGACCAAGAAGAAGACAATAACAACAACTATCTAAATAACCAAGCCCCAATGATGTCAGTAATACAATTATGAAGGGTCCCCATTCCTGAAGTTGCTCGAATTCTAATAGCTCAGTTAATAGACCCGTTGATTGAGTAAGTATTGAGCCTATAGGAGAAGAAGCCTCAAGTGGACACCTCTATCTCTTTTATAGAAGAAGATCTTGGGGGGATTGAAGCCCTTCAATAAGATATCATGGTGAGTAGTGCTAGAATTGCGGACTTCAATATCCAAAAAGTGATGATAGACAACATCAGCTCATCAAACTTCCTGTTTAAACATTCACATGATTAGATGAAGATGAAGTTGTTGGGTAAGTTAAAGCCCTACCATCATAACCTCACAGGCAATCACTCCATTTAGGCTAAGGGCATTATAACCTCAAAATGGAGCTTAGTGATAGAGATAACATAGTGAAGCAGCTCGTAGAGTTTGTAGTGATAGACTATTAGTTTCCCTATAATCTCATTCTAGACAGTTCATACATAACAACATTTAAGATGGTCACCTCACCCATTCAATTAAAGGCTAAGCTCTTAACTCTAACTAAAGTAGGGGTCTATAAAGGTAGTCAAGAATTATCATAGACCTTGTGCTTAAGGGTGCTAAAGGGGGAAGAGGCCTTCACTCTGAAGATTGGATTGAAGGAGAAGTTGGCTAAGAGGAGAAGGCTTATCAAGTAAATGGAGGAGATCCAAATTGGTAGCAACATCAATCAAACTATGCGAGTAATGACATCAACACTCACTATTACTAAGCTCAAATAATAATTTGTCAACTTCCTTTAATCCAATAGTAAGATTTTCCTAATCGCCATTAGAAATGCTAGGAATCTTCCTTAAGATAGAGACACATTGCTTCAATATAAACAAGAATGCTAAGCCATTCAAGAAAGAGAGAGAGAGTTCACTCTAATACAATAAGCTACAATTAAAGAAGGGGTATAGAAGCTATTGAAAGGCTAGCCTATATAGGTTATGGATCGACTTGCTCAGGCCCATGACCTACTTGTTTGAAGCAACCAAAATCTCATACTGAGCTCTTTACAAGGAATCACGCTCTCTTTAGCTAGGTCCCATTGATCAAAGCTTAAGATTGCTTACTTTAGAAGAGTACATGATGCTAAATAGGTCAAGTGCTTAACTAAGGAGCTCGGTTGGGGATAGAAGCCTATATGGAAGTGAAGCTTAGCACTAAAATGGAAAGTTAACTAGTCAAATTGTAACCTAAATTTATTAGGATCCATCATCACATGAAGATGCACTTTCTTCATTCAACAAAAATCTTGGTTTTCTAAATTATATACAGGACTCTGCTATAGATATAGGTGATATTCCCATTAGTAAGGCATCTATACATACACTAACAAATGTGCCTACAGTGATCCTCAACCACTAGGGCTTACATCAAGCATAGGAAATAGGTCCTTCTCGTAAAGAGGTGGAAGGGGTTTCTAGTATAATCCAAAGGCAGATCCGAAGATATACTCACCAAGATTTATAATGAGACTAACTCCACTCACTTGATATGATTGACTAGCGATAGTATTGAAGGCACTTGCCACTAATTCCAAGACAGAACGAGAACTAGATAAGAGCAATAGGAAATTGAAGCATATAAGCTTAGCAAAGAGAAGATACTTAGTAAGATTCAAAATAAGATGATGATGATTGTTGCAGCTATTACTAATTGTAAGATCTTAAATAGTTACCAACTAGGGTAACCTATTAAAAGTAGAAAAGACAAAAGGAGACAACTAAATGATGCAAAATAACGAATATTGAAGGGTATAAAAGGAATTATGGAAATGGAAGCTTTGGTTGAAAAATCCCATCACATTCTTTGTGGGACACGTGGTGGTTTTATAGTGGATGGGCACTTAGTAGAAGAGACAAGCTAGTATGGATGGAGTTATTGCATACGGGCTATTCTAATCTTCATCCCTTATGAAGGTTAGCAATTAATGACCTTAGCTCAAACCTCGAAATATAAGGTAGATTGGGGTCAACAAACCTAAGATGTCCTCATATAGCTTGTGGCTCAACTAGAGGTTTGGAAACTTGGATGATAGTCTAAGTGCTCAGCATATAATAAGCCTAGAAATCCCTAATATATGTAGGCTCATCATTTAGCTGCCGCTCAAGTGCTTAGGCAACTAAGTTCTTGAGTCCCTTTAGTTGACCTTAGGTTAGTAGACCTAAGGTTACCATTTTTAGTTTTAGGGATGGTAGAAACTTAGGAGAGGTTGGTACATTGTACAAATAGGTTGGCATGAATAACTCAAAGGTCAAATTCCTATTAGCACCTTGAGGTTGCTAAAGATTTTTGCTCAAATCATCAGGTTTAGCTTCATTTGGAACACAAGGAGTCAAGTCGGACACATTGAAAGTAGAAGAGACATCATATTCTTCTGGTAAATCCAGCTCATAAGCACTGTTGTCGATCTTCCTAATGGTTCTGAACGGTCCACTAGCTTAAGGTGACAACTTATTGACCCTACAGTTGGGAAATCTATCCTTATTGAGGTGCACCCACACCAAATCCCTTGTTTGAAAGCTTATGACCTTTCTTCCTCAATGCTCGACCTCTTTTTTCTTAGATACTTTTGATGCAAGCTATTCCATGACCTTATGATGTAGTCTCTTAAACTCTTCGGCCCAATGGGCTCCTTCCAAACTATCTACCTTGATGGCTAGACCAAATACTAGTCCCATAGGTAAGGCTAGGATCATTCCATGCATTACTTCAAAAGGGGACTAAGAAGTAAAACTATAGATCGACTTGTTGTATGCAAACTTTATAATAGGTAGACAAAAATCCTAGTTGATCAAAGGTAAGTGCACTTATCAAGTTGTTGTATAGTAGACTAGTAAAGACCAAGTTGTCGATCCTTCAAGGACTATACATACTACTTAGCCTTACTCTATTATTCTACTAAGCAAATTAAAAAATTCAATTACAACATAAATTAATTAGAGACTAACAATTAAAGAGAAAGTAAAATTGAATATGAATAGATTAAAGGAATAGCAAAGTAAGGAAACTCCAAATCAATTGGATGGATATCTAGACAGTGTTTGACCAAGAGATTAACATCCAATATTCCAATAGATATCTAGTTCCTTCCCTAATCTCATTAATCAAGGAATTCCTTTTGATGAGTTAATATGAGCTTTTTCACTTAATAACTCCTAACCGTAACCCCATTTTACCTTAATTGCTTCTATAATAAAACAAGATAAAATCGTATTAAAAACATCAATCCCTTTCACAAATACTATAAAAATTCTAGAAGAATTGTACAACTTGTCACTAAGATTACAGAGTCTTCAATCACACTAGATCTAATCATAAATTTAGTCTTGCAACCTCAATGTACAATATCATACTATTAGGATTGACACTCTATAAATAACAACTTAATCAATTAAGCACACATGATTAAATTAATAAGAAATAGGGAATTCACTAAAATTGACAAAATAAGTACTTTACATGCTAACTCAAGGATATACAAGTCTAGATTTCAAAAGCTTTACGCTACAATTATGTTAAAGAAACGAAATTGCAAAAGAAACAAAGCTCAATTACAAAATAAAGAAAACCCTAAGACAACTTCTATGAATAATGACTTCTCTCCTCATTTTTTTCCTCTAAGCATCTGACTTTCTATTTATAGGGATTGGTAAAAAGAACTCAAATTTGGCAACTTTTAAATGAAGTGGCACAGTCATGCCATAGGATCACAGGCGTGATCTCTAAGCTTGACCCTTCTCTCAATCAAAGCTTCAAAATATTGTTCAAATTGTTTGACAAAAGGATCACAACTAGGACCATGAACAAGAATACGGTGATGATCTCCAATCATGATTATCCTTAAGCATTGGTTTTTAATAAAATCCTTCATTATAAGTTATTCCCTCTCATTTCTTCTTCAAATGAATGAATATCTTCTTAAATCTTGAATCATTCTTAAAAATCTTCACTCTTTTCAATTCAATAGCCCTTCCAAGTCTTGAAATCAACAATTTACTTAAATAAGTATTATATCCATTAAAATTATCACAAAACAAAGGAGAATCCTCTCAAAAATTCAATGATAATCTTATGTAAATTTGTACTCATCACTAGTTGTACAAGTTCTTTACTATTGTAGCTTGCAGCAATGACCTTAATGTTCCATTAAACACTTAATTTATCCATCAGTTTGGGGGTGATAAGAAGTACTCAACATCTTCTTCATCCTAAGTCTCCACCATAATGTCCTCTAGAAGAAATTAGTAAACTTCATATTTTTATTGAAGACAATATTGTGGAGAACTCCCTGCAGTTGCTCAATCTCTTACAAGAAAAGGTTAACAATAGAAAAAGCATCATTGGCTTTAGGTAGGAAATGAAATGGGCATCTTACTAAACCAATGTATCATGACCATGATGGAGTCTTGACTTTAGGTAGTTCATGGTAGTCTTCGCATGAACTTCATTCTTAGGTCGGTCCATAGTTGATTGGGTATTGGCAAAGGCCAGTACGCCCTATAGGGCTCCTTCTTTCCTTTACTTTTGTTGCAATCTAAGCATCTTTCCAACACATAATGCACATCTTTCATCATCCCAAGCCAAAAGAAATGCTCCTTCAATAGCTCATAAGTCCTTTTCTCCTCAAAATCACTTGCTAGTCCTCCAACATAGGCTTCCTAAACTAGAAGTCACATGCCGAACTGTTCAAGATGAATAGCAATCCTTTCTTATATAGGTACCCATCATCTTAGTAGTATCTAGCTATGACTTTCCCATTTTTACACTTAGCTACAATAGGACCAAAGTACTCATCTTACTCATAAAGTTTGGTTAATAATCCAAAACCAGGTATCTTCATTTGCACTTAGATTATTAATACACACTATCATAATAAAGCATTAACTATGGAGTTAGCACTGTCCCTATTTTGCTTGATCACATATAGAAAATTTTGAGAAACTCAACCCATTTTACTTGTCATCAAGAAAGCTTCTGTTGTTTACAAAGGTACTCAAAAGACTCATGGTCCTTATAAATTACAAATTCCCGAACTAACAAATAGTGTTCCCATACAACAAGAGCTTATATAAGGGAATAGAATTCCTTTTCGTATATTAAGTACTTTAAAGAAGCACCTCCAATCCTAATTCTCAAAGGATTGCACTCTAATTCAAATAGTTTCTCAAAGCTCAACTAAGGAAGTACCAGTATAGTAGTCAACTTCCTCTTAATCTCATTAAAGCTTTATTGAGCTTAGTCCATCTACTTAAACTCTATGCCCTTGTTAGTTAGTTTAGTAAGAGGGGTGACAATGGTGTTGAAGTTGCAAATGAATCGCTTATAAAAGGATGCTAGCCTTTGGAAACTTCTAACCTTGATCATACCTTATAGAATTGGCTAGTTGACTATGGCATTGATCTTTTCATCGTCCATTTGGACTCGATCATTCCCAAGTACAAGCCTAAGAAATATAACCTCAAGCATACAAAAGATACGATTCTTCATATTGCTAAGCAATTCTCAAATTAGAGTATATCAAGCACTTCTCTAAGGTGCTCAACTTACTTAACAAGGCTCTTACCATAGATTAGAATGTCGTTGAAGTAGACCTCAAAAGATCTTCCTATTTGATTGCTTAGTATAAGATTCATTAGCCACAAGAAAGTACTCGACGCATCAGTCAACCCAAACGAAATGACCATCTACTCATAGAGTCCATATCATATCTTGAAGATAATCTTCCATTCCTCTCCTTCCTTTATCCTAATCTAGTAATGCCCATACTTCAAATCAATCTTTGAAAAAATTTGAGCTCTATGTAGCTCATCCAACATGTCAACCAATCAAGGATTGGATACCAGTACTTTACAGTGATCTTGTTAACAGCTCGACTATCTACATACATTTTCCATGAGCCATCCTTATTTGGTATAATGAAGGTAAGGATGGCACATGGGCTTATACTCTCCCTCATAAATCTAATCTCATTCAACTCATTTACGCTTCAATTCCTTAGCTTCATTAAGATTCATGCAATAAGTAGGTCAATTTGGTAAATTTGCACCAAGTAGTAAATTTAGAGTATGCTCTATTCCATACAAAGGTAGTAACCCTTTGTTAGCACATTGGTTTAGTAAAGCTTGAACTTCAATTGGAATTGAGTTTAGGTTGACAACATCTAACTACTGCTTAACTATCGGCAAATACACTAGGTTAGCCTTCTTTATCACTTGCTTCAATTCACCTTGGCTCATATACGACGTCATATTCTTCTAGGCTTAACTAAGGTTGGTTTCAGCCTTAAGCACTACTTAAGGGGTCACTAGGTCGAGCACCACCCTTTTTTCCCCCTTCTAAACAAGTAGGTATTCTTATATCTATCATGTAGTACTCGTCAGTCAAACATCTAAGGTTAGCCAAGTAACACATGGGATACACACATTGGCACTACATCACAAAGGACCTCATTTTCATAGCTGTCTCCAATGGAGATCAGCACATGGGCTTATTGGTTCACATGCAAGGTACCATTTTTATTCAACTAGTACAGCTTATAAGGTCAAGGGTAAGGACAGGTCGGCAATACAAGTTGGATGACCAAGCCAACTATAACCAAATTCATAAGCTCCCTCCATCGATGATAAACACACATGGTTTCTCTTTTACTTTACACCCAATGTGGAAGATGTTTACCCTCTATGCCTCTTTCTTAGTTAGAGCCATGATGATCACTCAATGTACAACCATATTTATGAATTTCCCCTTTTCCAGGTGTACAATAGCCTCTTTATTCTAATGAGACTCATCGAGAAATCATCTAGTAGTATCTTTGTCCTCATTCTTTTCATCCTTTCATAACCATTACTCGCTTGTTTAGACAATGTAATGGTATGTGTCCAAAACTAAGACATTAAAGCACTTTTTTTCTTAAGTTTCCTTCCCTAAGCTTTATTCTAACATTTATCTTTACCTTAGTCTCTAGGGTCTTAGCCTTTCTCCTATTGTCCTTGAGCCATTCGGAGGCCAAATCGCATTGATCTACATCTCAGGTGTACCTAAGTCAACCCTCGGGTATAGGTTAGCTCAAGAGCTCAACTAGGTGGTATATGCCTTTATTACTCAACCTTTTATATAATTTGGGTAGCTTTATCTAAAGATCCTATCCTCTAGACCTCAATAATGTCCCTAATGCCAAACCTTAGGCTAGAGACAAATCAAGAAATGGTTTTTAATTTAAGCTCATCCATGTCACATCAGATCATCATTTGAAATTCTCAGAGGTAATCATCTACACTATTCGTCTCTTGCTTTAACTCTTATAGTCTCTTAAACATTTCTTATTTATAATGTTCAAGAGTGAAGTGACCTTGCATCACATGCTTCATCTCATTCCAAGTTCTCACTTCACATCAACCATCATGCCTCTTTACTGCTTGCAACTTCTTCCACCACATAACTGTGCACTTTGTGAATTCTAAGGCGATCAGTCTTATTATTGTCCCTTCATGTGTTTTGATGATAACAAAATGGATAAACATGTGTCTATTAAAATTCTTCAAAGTATGAAGGTTGTATTTTATCATTTAAGAGCATAGGATAAACAAAGTCAATACAGTACAAATTTCAGAAGCTAGATCAAACGATGTACTAGAAGGTTTGGCAATATTCTTTGTTAAATTTCAAATTTCTTTATAGTCCTTTAAATCAACTAAAGGCCTAGATCCATCAATTATCCACTAAGTTAGATAAATCTACAGAGATTAATTTTACGAAATTTTATTAAGGCTAGTTTTGAAAATCTAAGGGAGAGTTCTTGATTAGAGTTATTTCACTTATAAGAGTATACCCATATATTTCAAATCTAGAAAGGGAAGTACTTTTCAAAAGGTAATATATTATTTGACCAAAGTTTAAGGGGAATACATCAAGGACATATTTGCAAGCTCATCTAAATTAAAAAACGTGGCAAGAATATATCCTCTTTAAAAGACTCAAAATAAGGATTCTTTCCATAATAAATAGACATGGTCAAATTTCTTGTGAAAGAAAGAATTGTTTGATGTTATCAAAGGAAAGCTACCAAAGCTCAGTCGAGAAGGAAGAAAGCAACAAGCAAATCTTGGTAAATATGTGAAAGGCCTAACCAGGCAGTAAAAGAAAATTTCCTCCCAAATGATTGCTTCAAGAAATCAAAGGAAGATCAAGGATTAATTTAAAACATTGAATGGTATTCCAAATTTTTCTCAACTAACCATTATGAAGACATAGTATATAAAGGCATGGGATCTTAAGGAGTAAGAACAACAAGACATACAAAGTGTTACACTAAATATTTTCAAAAATCTTCTTAAAGCAAACATATAAGAGGATCAATTAGAGGATTACACTATTTTATAATATTTCTTGTTTCATTTACTTTAAGTACTTATAATTAGTCAATCAATTATATCATTTCCTTATCATTAATCTTTTGTAATCTGTTTCTAAAGTTAGTCTTGTATATTGATAGAGACTTTTGTAACCCTCTAGATTCACAAGTTAGCCTAAGGTGAGGCAAAGTAAGTTAGAATAGAGGATTTGTGGTTGTAATCTCTCAAGTGTTGGTTATTGTTGAAAGTGGATAGTAGAACGATTCCGATGAGGAATACCAAGTCCCTAACAATAGAGCTAAAAAGTACAGTATACATAAGGCTAAAGCACTATAATTAATTTGCCTAATCTTCTATCCCTTTCTCTTTTATTTGGTATACTTTACTTTAATTGTTTAATTCTACACATACTTTTATGCCAATTATTTAAGCAATCATGGAATTTTTATCTTTTTAAAAATCGCAATATTTCCAAAAATTTTAAAGTAACCAATCAAACCACAACCACCGCCCCCCTCCCCACCTTTACCTCTTCTAGATTACTTAACTAAGACCAACATTTGGTATTAGAGCCTCACTTTAATATCCTTATAGTCCAAAGATCATAGTTGAAAGTAGTGAAAGTTTTAGTATTAATAATGTACAACCTGGAAAAGCTCCTTTCTTTGATTGCACTAATTTCTATTAATGGAAATTCAGGATGGAGACACACGTAAAAGCTACTAACTATTAGACATGGAGGATCATCGAAACTAAAGATGCCAAACTACCTTCAATCATTATGTCTAGTAGTGGCATTGCAAAAGCTGAACTAAATTCTAAGGCTAAGAACCTTCTTTTGTCTACTATTGCCTAATATGAGTTTTAGTTAATTTCCTCTCATGATTCAGCACTAGAACCAACTCTCACAATATGAAACTTTTCATATTTTAGTTGGAGAGGAAATCAAAGAGTCATTCAACAAATTTATAGCCGTTGCAAAAGAACTCACATCTCTTGGCAAGAAAATTAAAGATGTAGACTTAATGTGGAAAATATTAAGAGTATTACCGGTAGCTTCAAATGCCGAGAAAACAGCTATAGAAGAAGCATGTAATATAAAGAAACTAACACTTAGTCAACTGAGGAGCAAACTAATGGCCTATAAAGTTCATTTTCTTAAATCAAAGCCAACATTAAATGATACTAAAAAGAAGGGGATAGCATTCAAAGCCCAAAAAGTAGACTATAACTTAAAATCAAAAGGTGAGAGTGAAGATGAAGATGACATTATTATAATTGCAAAAAAGCTAAACAAATTAATCAAAAGACAAGATAAGAAAATATTTTCTAATCATTCATCATCTAACCATGGTAAAAATGATGCAAGAAGAAATTACAAAGAAAAGGATATAAGGAAGGATAAAAAGGAAAGAAAGGAGGTTGTGTGCTATGAATATAAGAAACTTAGACGTATCAAATATAAATGCCGAGTCCTAATCAAGAAGTTAGAGAAATACAAGAAGAAATAGAGGTCATTAATGGCAATATGGAGTGACCTAGACGAATCAGAGAATGAATCAGAAGATAAATCATAAGATGAAAAAAAAAAAGCCAACTTCTGTTTAATGGCCTTATCTAAGGTAACCTCTAACTCTAAAGGTAAGATACCTAAAGTAGTTGTGAACAAATCAAAAAATTACTTAAAGCACTTGAAAAGGAAAATAATAAGACAACTAAAACTAATAAAGGAATTGAAAGTTTAAAAGATGAAAGAGATCAACTAATTAGAACTAATGAATTGCTAGTTGAAGAAAATGATATATTAATAATTAACAAACAAGCATTGGAAATTGATAATGATAACTTTCGTTTTAGTCAAAATAATCTTAAAAAGGAAAATATTGCTATGAGAGAAGAAAGAAGTGAATTGAGAACGTGAATTGATGTCTTATCAAACTTAATTGACTCAACTTTTAATAAATTTTATGAATATCTTATCAATAAATGGATAAAACTAAGGTTTGACAAGGCTTTGAATACGGTGAAACCTTAAATTCAATTGAGAAAACAGTCTTTGTAAAAGGGAAAGAAGTAACAAACAATGAAACAATAAACGATCATAAAACCAGAACACAAAATAAGGATTACTGGAAAACTTATCGTAATCAAAACGAGAAGTGTTCAATCAAAGGAACCAACAAAGGATCTTTCAAAGGGCATATCAGAAGATACCCAAATCAAAATCAAAGAAGTCAAGAACAAACAGGTACAAAAATTTTAATTCATAGTTCTACTTCTTCTACAATAAATTAGGAGACATTGAAAAATATTACTATTATAAAAATAATAAGCTCGGCAATCATCAAGAAAAAACACTAAACACTACGAGCTTGAATTTCAATAAACCCAAGCTAGTTTGGATCCCCAAAAGAAATTAACTTATTTTTTATGTGACCACAAGAGGAAGGAGCTAAGCCTAAAGGAGCATGGTACCTAAATATCAAGTGCTCACGTCATATGTTAAGAGAAACTTCGCTCTTCATAAATCTAAAATGGAAAGATGGAGGATACATTAAGTTTGGTGATGACAATAAAGAAAAGATTATAGCCACTAATAATATCGAAATTGTCCCCAATACTATTAGAAAATGTGTCTTTAATAAGAGGTTTAAAACATGATCTTTTAAATATAAGTCAATTATATAACAAACGGTATAAAATGGTATTTGATCAAAATAAAGTATAAGCTTTTGATAAAATTGACATCAAATTATTTGAAGGACTTAGGAAGAAAAATATATATTTAGTTGAACTAACTAAAATTTAGACTAAAAGATGTTTTCTAACTATTTTAGACAATATATTTCTTTAACATAAGAAGTTAGGGCACATTCACTTTAATCGACTAGAAAATTTGTCTAAAAATAACTTAGTAAATATATTACTTAAAATATGTATAAAAGACCACATTTGTTATACAACCTATTTTAAGAACAAATTAACTTCTATAGCTCATAAATCTGGAAGGATAATATCAACCAAACGACCTTTAAAATTATTATACATGGACTTGTTTAGACCCATTCGTACTTAGGAGGTAACAAATATGTCATGGTAATTGTTGATGATTTTTCTCAATATTCTTGAGTTATATTTTTACGAAATAATAGTGATGCCTTTAATGCTTTCAAAAAAATTGCAAAACAAGATTAGAATGAAAAAGGATATTTTCCATCATTAGTCTTAGTAAGGATCATGAAAAAGAGTTTGAAAATGCAGATTTTATAAGGTTTTGTGAAAACCAAGGTATTACTCATAATTTTTCAACCCCTTATACTCCGCAACAAAACAGAGTAATCGAGCTTAAAAATAGAACTATATAAGAAATGATATAGACCTTATTAAATGAGAGTGGCGTAGCATAGTATTTATGGGCCGAAGCAGTCTCTACTTCTTGTTACATCATAAATTGAGTTATTATTAGGTTATTAATTAAGAAAACATTATATGAAATGTATAAAGATAGGAAGCCAACTATATCTTTAACTAAGAAAACATCATATGGAAAGTATAAAGGTAGGAAGCCAACTATGTCTTACTTTTGCATTTTTGGTTCTAAGTGCTTTATTAAGAAACTAAGGCAAAATTTGGGAAATTTTGAAGAACAAGTGGATGAAGGAATCCCTAGGATATTCCTTATATAGCAAAGCATTTCGAGTATATAACAAAGCTACTCAAACCATTGAAGAATCAATCAATGTGAAGTTTATTGATGCAATAATGACCAAAAATTTTTATAATGATGCCGAGGTAGACAATAAAGGTTATAATTCTCTTACTCATAAAAATGAGATAGGAAGCTTTTGAAGAACTAAAAGATGTTAGATCATGAAAATCTCAATTAGAATCCAAATTAGAAGATAAATCATAGGATACATCAAAAACTACTCAAGTAACATTTGAACCTCCAAAAACACTAAAATATAGGTCGTATCACCCTCCTAAAGAAGTGAATGGAAATATACACTTTGGGGCAAAGACTAAAGCAAGTCTACAAAATATTGAGAATCATTTTGCATTAGTATATGAAATTAAGCCAAGTTTAATTGAAGAAGCTCTATCTAACACAAACTGAATTAATGCCATGCAAGAAAAACTTACTCAATTTCAAGGAAATCAAGTATGGACACTAGTACTAAGACTTAAAAATAAATCAATTATTGGATAAATTGGGTATTAAAAAATAAGTTAAATGAACATAGAAAAATTACAAGAAATAAGATGGGCTTATAGCAAAAGGATGCTCTTACGAAGAAGGCATAGACTTTAGTGAGACATATGCATCAGTTGCCCAATTAGAAGCTATTGGACTACTACTAGCCTTTGCATACTATAAAGGATTTAAGTTATTTCAAATAAACGTTAAAAGTATATTCCTAAACAAATACATAAAGAAAGAAATGTATGTCAAACAACCCCCTGTGTTTGCGAACCTATTTAAGGAAGATTATGTTTATAAGTTGAAAAGGGCCTTATATGGATTAAAACACCTCATGCTTGGTGTGAAAGACTTAGTAAATTCCTCATTAAAAATTAATTCAAAAGAGGACAAGTGGACACAACACTATTCATAAAATACTTTGATAATAATTTATTTGTGGTACAAATTTACATAGATGATATTATTTTTTGTTCCACTAATGAATGTTATTGCAAGGAATTTTCTAAGTTAATGTAGGCTAAGTTCAAGATGTCACTAATGGGGAAATTGGATTTTTTTTCTTGGACTCCAAATAAAACAAACAAAGGATGGAATCTTTATCTACCAAGAAAATATATAAAACAAATGACATAGAAATTTTCATTTGAAAACGTAAAAGAAGTTGTTACTCCCATATCAACCTCAACAAGATTAAAACTAGATGAATCGAGTAAGAAGGTAAGTTAAAAACTTTATAGAAGTTTAATTAGGTCATTGTTGTATTTTACAACCTCTTATTCTAATATTATATTTAGAGTATGTATTTTGCTCACTTTTAAGCAAAACTAACTAAAATACACTTAGCTATAATAAAACGTATTTTTAAATATCTATCTTGCACTTCTAAGCTATGGATCTTATATCTGAAAAATCACAATTTTGAATCGATCGGATATTTAGAAGCAGATTACACAAAGTTGTAAGATTGATAAAAAAAGTACGTCTAGAACATATCAATTCTTAAGGAACAAGTTTTCTTAGTCTTCTAAAAAATAAAAGTCTATGACCCTATCTATCACTGAAGCCGAATATATATCAATTAGAAATTCTTGTGTTCAAATACTTTGGAAAAAATTCAATTAAAAGTGTGCCTATAAAATGTGACAATACACATGAATTAATTTAACTAAGAGTCATGTGCATCACTCACATTCTAGAGATATAGAAGTCAAGCACCACTTTAGTAGATATCATGTTAATAACGAAGACATAAATATCAAATTTGTATCAACTAATAGTCAGCTAGCTTATATATTCTCAAAACCCCTTGATAAAATAAAGTTTAATTACACATAAAATGAGATTGGTGTATGTTGTCCTATGTAAATTATGTTAATGAATTTTATTAACTAATATAAATAAAAAGAAATAGGAGGAAGTTGCATACGTACCTGTATGGTTTTTCAAATAAAAACTCCCTTTTATCTATAAAATGGTTCTTTTGGTAGTTACTCCTTTTATTTCCCCATATCTACTAACTTCCTTTTCCACTCGAAGATTAGCACAACAAGGATATCATCATTTCCTTCTCTGATTACACTTTCTTACCTACAATCTAATTACATTTTTTTTAATCTCTTTAAATTAAATTACACTACCAAACTATTGCAAACCTCTTCCTCTTCTCTTCTATTTACTCGCCTACTTCTTTCTCTCTCTTCATTCATACTTTTCATTATAACCCTTGTCACTTTCTCTCAAGAACTCCTCATGAGTCATAGAAAATCTTTTCATATTCTCAAGAAAGGGCTTAAATCAAAGAAAGATCCCACTAACACAATGGAGAACCCTTATAAGTTAGGTAATGAATCTACTAATTCAGAGGAAATCCAAATAAACCAAACCCTACTAAAGCCTCTAACCAATAAGAAATCAACCAGAGAACCTCTCAAAATAGTCCAAAAGAGAGAAAGGCAAGAAGAAGCTTAGTAGGGCTAAAATAAAAAAACTTGTAGCTAGTGTAATGGAGTCAATCAATGAGTTAAATGGTTTTGATGAAGTGAGCAAAGAGTCTAGTGAAAAATACATTCCTAGAAATAAGGCAAATGAGGAAACAAAATTTAATGGAAATTAAAGGGAAAATTTGAGGATCAATCAAAGGATGCTTTAGAAAGTAAAACCAATAGCAACCCACTCTTGAATTGAGGGCTAAAAGAAATACATTAAGGTAAAAGCAAAGTCATTCTCTGTTTCATTAAAGAAAAAGTTAGATTACGTCACACCTTATGTATTTGACTTTAATTTCTTTATTGAAAATGAATTCTATTAGGATGAGTTTCTAAGTGTTATTGGATGTAAAAGTATATGCACTATTGATAGTATAGTGTATGGAGAATTGATCTTTGAATTTTATGAGAATTTAGACTTGACTAAAAGTGATAGATTTTGTTCAATTATGTTAACGAAAGATATTGAAATAAGTAAGGGAGACATTACTAAGTGTTTTGGACTACTTGCAATGAATGATGATGGAAAGCTGATGGTAATGAGTAAAAATTAGGCTATTTGTGAAAGTACAATGGAAAATGGAAACATGATGTAAGGGAAGTGTTTATGTTTGATTGTATGTTACTGATAAGACTTTTACATAAGTTGGTTATAAGCTGAATTTTGCCTAAAAAGGAAGTACCACATTTATTTCAAAAGAAGATGCCTTAATCATACTTACCTTGATGAAAGGAAAGAAGACAAATGTAGCCAGGCAAATTATAAAACATACTTTTTTTACCAAGACTATATGATCATATGGAAATCTCTTAATGAAATTGTTTAAATTTAAGAAATTGAAAATTCTCATTGTGGCTAAGAGAAAATCACCCATCAAAGTAATAAATGAGTATAATGTCAATCACATGGGTATTAACATAGGGAACAAGATATGGTATACTGATGATTAGGATTTTTATGTACATGACAAGTACAATAAGAATGAGCAACCTAAGTCTCTGTTTAAGGGGAGAAATTAGAAGAAGGATAAAAAAAATGCACCAAATGATGCATCGGGAGAAGAATAAGAGAGTAGTGAAGATGCCCTTAAGAAGGCAAAAGGGAAGAAAGTTGTCAAGCCTAAAGAAAAGAAAAGTAAGGTGCATGATCTAAGAACTAGAGGGATGTTTCAGATTGATGAAGGAAAGAAAAGAAAAAGAAAAAGAGTTTTTGATTCATAGGATGAATCAGAAGATTCTGGAGGATGGAAAATTGTAGGGAATTATTTTGAAGCAAGCTCTACGAGTGGCATTTCCAAGAAGGAAGTAGAAGAAATCATGAACAAGAAGTTCACTACCTTCTTAAACATGATGAAAACTCAATTTAGGAAAGGAACTGAACCCTTAACTGTTGAGATTCCATCTATACAACACTAATCTCCTTCATCCCCTACACCTAAGCAACTAAGATTTGTAATAAAACTTAAATTCCTTAACAACATGGACTCTATAGATCACGCTCTCCTCCTTTAAACATTGTTCAACTTGATCTAACTCTTAGGGACTTTGCTCCTATTCATGCTCCAACAAATTAAGTCCTCACATTTAAGAAGAATCAAGAAATCTTATCCTAAGAAAAAGAAGAATTAAATTTTATATTCATGGTTGCAATCACTATGTTTTAAAGAACTCATTTTGCCTTTTGCTGCTATTTTTATGTTTCTAATATGTTTTCTAATAGACTTTTTTTATTTTCTACTTTTTATGTCTAAGTGTTGGATAGTTTGTTTCACTATCAAAACCAAGGTTTATCTTATCTATCATGTCTATAATGATGTTTAAATGATTTCTAGCATTTTCTGGAAAGTCTTTTATATTATTTATGGTTATTTAATGAATATTATGTTTTAAATAACCTTATTCTCTCATAGTACATAGTTACACAATTTAGGGGGAGAAGTGAATCTTTTAGATGGTAATAAAAGTGGCGAGAAGAGTAAAGTAAAATTCTTAATTGAATGGATTGATGCATACATATACTTAAGAATCTAAAGATCTTGGTTAGATTTGGTTTGCTTTTTTTTTTTTTTAAATTAGGCTACATAGTTGTTGGCTATATATATAAATTCCTTAGATACAAGAATTAGACTTTAAATATTTTACTTAAAAGTTTTATTTTCATCAAAAGAGATAAAATGTTAGGTTCTCTTCATGCATTTTGATGATAATAAAAAGGATACATATGTGTCTATTAAATTCTTCAAAGTATGCAAAATGTATTTTATTATTTGAGAGCACAGGATAAACAAAGTTGATATAACACTCTGGTAAGATTAGATGTTAGATCAAAAGATGTATCAGAAGTCTAAGAAAGCTCTTTATCAAAATTTGAAATTCTTTAGAGTCCTTTAAATTAACTAAAGGCCTATATTTAATATGTTCTACTAAGTTAGATAAATCCATAGGGATTAATATTAAGAAATTTTATTATTGCTTGTTTCGAAAATTTAAGGGGAAGTTCTTGATTAGAATTATTTCACTTGCAAGAGTGTACCCGTATATTTGAAATCTAGAAAGGGAAGGATTTTTCAAAAGACAAGATATTATTTAACCAAAGTTTAAGGGAGAATATACCAAGAAGGATGTAATTGCAAACTCATCTCAATTGAAAAACCTAGCAAGAATATATCTTCTTCAAAAGACTCAAAATAAGGATTCTTTCCATAATAAAAAAGCATGATCAAATTTCTTATGAAAGAAAGAATTATTTAATGCTATCAAAGGAAAGCTATCAATGCTCATCCATGTTACACCCCGAAGTCACAGAGTCGCAACAGTCCCGCCGTATAAACCATTCTATGATAGTAACTAGCCTTACAGTACCTACCATAAACATGATCTACACAAGGCGTCAACGACTCCTCGCTTTGAAGTAAACAATCCAATTACGTGTTTAGCTAAAATTACAGTAATTACCACAAATTTTTAATCAACATACATAATTATATGTAAAGTCTACAGAACTTCCCAAGAAACTCTACATAAACAAAATGATTCACTAATTTACATAACGACTATCAGTCTTTCATTTTTAAACTATAAAGGACACTTTAGCTACACATCCGTTGCTAAGCGAATTGATCCTTACATCCCAGGCTTTAAAAGAACTAACTTCTAGATAATTGCAAGGCAACATAACACTTGAAGTATTCAGAAATCAGGACCTATAAAAGGATCTATACGGGTATGAGCAACTACATCTCAGTAAGTTGAGTTGGAGACCCATGAATGTATATAAATACAAATAAGATTATCAAGCAATTATTTTCATGCAATGCAACAAGCAAGTATCATCACATAATGTAGTCCGGTCCATTGTGAAATCAGAGAAATTTCACCCGCTCTAATCCGGGTTGAGGAGTTTTCATGTTGTGCAACAGCTCACAACCAAACCCAAGTTTGTGCAATGGAGTCACTGCTCCTCCTAAGACTATCCTCGAACCAATGCCCTCATCCTCACCGCAACCTCCTCTCTTGTCACTTAGTTCGGTTAAGGATGAGAAAAAAACCAATTGCTATCCAGCGCTATCTTTATCGAAGGTGTCAGTGTTTGGTTGGAGAACCCTAATGATCCCCTAAAGGGTTGCAATGCATGACAATTTAGGTTATTATGGTCAAATAAGATTAAATTTCATTTAGAGTATTCAAACAATTTCACACTAATCCAGTCATAACACAAAATTAATCACATTACAAATTTCAACTCAAATTCAGATACTCAAACACATACATAAACTACTTACAATCACAATTATACACAATCCTAAGTCTCTGAGTACCATAAAATAGTACTCTAATACAGTAAGTAATAACTCAACTTACTTGGAAATTCTCAATCGCCCGATCACTTAATTGCAAACCCATTCTTCTTTAGGTATTCTATAATACAAATAGGACTTTTTTGTACTTATACTTTAATGATTCATATTCTAAGTTATAATTTAACTCTTTTCGCTATATATACCTATTATTTACTAATGATTTATTCTACCTTATTTCGGAGTTCAGTTTCTAAATTAGATTCTAGTTTAATTCTGAAATCTTAAATATGCTCGAATCCTAATGTGAAATTAATCACATTAAGCTCGAGTATTCTAATATCATATTGGGTCTTAATTTAGTGTTATAAACTGTTCGGTATACGCTAATCTTAATTGGGGTACTGGATTTATTCCCGATGTGAGAAAATCTTACTTTTTTTTATACAATTACCTAAAATTAAATTTTATTTCAAATTTATTATACTCTAATTTTTATCATTATATTATCTAAATAACCCTAATTTTTTATATTTATTAAATTTCCAATTCCATATATTCCTAATTTCCTACAATTACTACCTAATTCCTATATTAATTACAGTTAATACTCCAAAGGCTAGGTTTAGGTTTCCACATCAGAGATTAACATCCCTAAACATCTAATTACTATCTAAATAGTAATTAATCACTTAATCACCTAATTAACCTAAAATTACTCAATTTTTCCATCATTTTAAGGCTAAAAATTTATTTAAAAATTTTGAAAATTAAATTTAAAAAAATGGTTCATAACACTATTCTATATCACTTAAGCATTCTACAGAAAAAATTTAAGCTCCAAACTATACTTTTAAGCCCATTTATTTCTAATTTTAATCATGCTCAATTTTGCTTAATTTATTAAGAATCCTATATTTTCAAACATAATTAAACTTAATCACTATTTTTCCCTAAATCTACATATAATAAAACCTCAGAATAATAAGTTTCATAATTTTCTAGGCAAAATAAATAATTTTAAGAAATTATACAAAATTGAAGCAGATAAAAGACTCACCCGGTTCGATGACTTTTGGGCTTCCAACACCAGTCCAAGTGTGTCGGCCAGTCTAGACGGTAGGTCTGGAGTGAGGTGGTGGTGGTGGCTCGGTCCCAAGTAGTGGTGTTGTGTGGGTTTCTTTTACTAGCCCTTGCTGTACAATTTTTTTATTTTTTTCCTAACCTGAATTTTTCTCTTCTAATTTCAATGCTCCATATTTTTTCTAACTTCTAACTGTTCAAATGAGTTCTGTAATTTTTTCCCTATTTATAGAGCTTTGTAGTAATTATTATGCATTAAATTGGACAAAACATTGTCCAAATCTCTTAATTTTTGGCTTTCGTATTGCTTGATTTTGATTGGTTAATTTTTCTTCTTCAATTCCTGACTTACCACGACTAAATCCACATCATTCCCTATTCCTCTGATTTTTTCTTAATTAATTAATAATTTTCTTTAATTATTTAATAAGTTTTTAGCCAATTTAAGTAACTTTGCTTTTTTTTTCTACACGTAAATACATATGGGGTACGTGTGAGCATTTCTAATTATTATTTAGGTCATTCTATGATTTTTAGTATACATATAATCTATCTTTAGTAATTTATTAGTTATTAAATTACACTTTTCACCTTTTCGATAATTAACAATTATTATACTTAAAATTTGAAATTTTATAGTCTCCTATTTTATTACTTATTTTCTTAAATTCAAGTTTACGGGGTCATTTTTCCTAATATTTCTATCTACAGTTTATAATTTAGGTTTGATCGGATCCTCTAACCGATCGTCCTAAACTTTATGTACTAAGTTCAATCCTACGGTCATTTAGCTAAGCTTTAAGGCTTACAATCCATGCACTCGAGAAAGAATAGACCAACTAGAAAATATTGGCAAACACATGAAAGGCCTAATCAAGCAATAAAAGAAAATTTTCTCTAAAATGATTGATTTAAGAAATTGAAGGGAAGATTAAGGAGTAATTCAAAATATTAAATGCCATTCCAAATTTTCCTCAACTAGCCATTGTAAAGACATAGTATATAAAGGTATGGGATCTTAAAGAGCAAGAACAAGATGTATAAAGTGGTGCACTAAATATTTTTGAAAATCTCTTAAATCAGACATGTCAGACGACCGATCAAAGGATTACACTGTTTTACATTATTTCTTGTTTTATTTACATGTCATACTTATAATTAGAGATCAATTGTATCATTTCCTCATCATTATTCTTTTCTAATATATTTTGAGAGTTAGTCTTGTGTATTGAGAGAGACTTTTGTAACTTTATAGATTTGAGAGTTAGTTTAGGGTGTGCGTATGAACAGAGGACTTTTTGGTTGTAATCTTTCAAGTGTTGGTTATTATTGAAAGTAAATAGTGGAACGACTCGATGAAGAATACTAGGTCCCCGATGATAGAATTGGAAAAGTGTAGTAAGTATAAAACCAAAGCACTATAATTGATTTGCCTAATCTTCTATCCCTTTCTCTTTTATTTCATGCACTTTACTTCAATTATGTAATTGTATACATACTTTTACGCTAATTGTTTAAGCAATCAAGGGGTTTTTATCTCTTTAAAATAGTTATTTTTCCAAAAATTTTAATGTGACCAATTCAACCTCCTCTTGGTTACCTAATAGGGACCTACAAACCTAACGCAATCCATATCGTCATAGTCATAATAGTCAAAGATCTTCTCAATCTTCTCTTACCAATCTAAGCACTTATCAGCATTTCTGACTCCACTAAAACTCAGTATCTGTAGCTTGATAATATCAATGCCTCTAGGAGCTTAATCATGGGGCTTAAATTCATAAAATTTGTTGTTCTCCTCCTCTTCTTCTTCTTGAACAACATCTTCCATTTCAATTCTCTTCCTAGCTCGGTATCCATTCTTGTCTACTCCACCAACTCAAGATAGGTAAAAGGGTTCGTTTAGTTCCCATTGTCTGTAGATTCTTACCTATCTACCCTGAAATAAGTTAGGCATCAATGATAGTACCATCTTACTTGGCATCAATTGGTTGGACATTATCCTGTACCTCCTTAGTACGATGGTTGTTGGGAATTTAGTAAATGAAAGTCATCAATTCTTCTATCATCAAAACCTAGTCATCTATTTTCTCATTTGTAATGTAAGAAGTCTGGTTCCCTTAGCAAATACGGCTTGGAACACCACCCTTGGCCTTTACCATACTACAATGTACACTTGGCATTGACATCTCCCTTTCCTAGCTCAAAGATCATAGGAACCACTACTATCTAATAACCACACCAATAAACTCACTTCACAACTACTACCAAATGCCAACAATCACCATAACTTTCCCTTAACTACTTCAACTTGCTACACCTCTCTATAACCCAACTACTTCACATTAACTACACTCTAAATTCAACAAATCAGAATAATGAAGGGTCACAGCATATGACTTAAAGTCTCTCAACACACCTTGCTCTATTTCAGAGTATAAAAATAGAGTATTATAAAATGCTTTACAATACCTACTACGAACACACAATACTCACAATATTACTTACAATAATGCAACACTACACTTAAGAACACAAAACAACACACCATACTACTTCCAATACTCTAGACAACAAGAACATAGCTCATACAACCTCAAGTTGAAACCTTGAGCTTTGATAGTAAAATAAAAGTTAATGTACCAAAGGCAATCCTCAACCATTAGGGCTTACCTTGATATGGGAAAATGGATCATTCTCATAAAGAAGAAATGGAGTAGAAGGGGTTTCTAGCATAATCCGAAGGCTGATCCAAGGATATGACTCACCATGGTTCATAATTGTGCTTACTCCACTCCCTTGGTATGACTTACAAACTATAACAATGAGGCACTTGCCCGTAATTTCTAAGTAAAACAAGAACTAGATAAGAGCAATAGGAAACCAAAGGACAAAAGCTTAGTAAAGAGAAGATACTCAGTGATATTCGAGATAAGATGATGATAATTGTTACGGCTCTTAGCAATTATAAGAGCTTAAATAGTTGCTAACTAGGGTAACCTATCAAAATTATTTTCCTTCAACTAGCAACTATAAACTTAAATGAGGCAAAATATAAGGAATTATTCAAAGGTACAAAAGGAATTATGGAATAGGAAGCTTCAACTAGCAAACTCCATTACATTCCTAATAGGTGATGAGTGTAATTTTACACTAATATCTTATGATATTTTCTTGATTACTTTGAGTTATTTTGATATAATTTTGATAAATTCACTATTAATTTAAATCATTTCTTGTTTTTAGGACTTAAATAAATTGATAAGGTGAAAAGGAGATAATTTAGGCAATCTTTGAAGAGATTTTGATGTATTTTTGAAGAATAACTCAAAGATAGCAAGTATCAGAGAGAAGTCGTCCAAGAATTAAGTAAAGAGTAAGACTACAATTGATCTTCATGGCCATGAAACTCATGTCCTCAATTTCCAAATAAAGATTGAAGAATTTTGGCGAAGTACAAGACTATATTCCAATTTCATGGCCGTGATCTTTACCCATGATTCTCTTATCATCAATTTCAAGCCAATTTCTCAAACAATTATTACAAGGAGTAGTCCACACTCAAACCCTATCATAGTATTCCTACTTATGGATTTACCATGATTTTAAAACACTTACCATTTAAAAATTATTTTGTCTAGACAATATAAATAAATTTTAGACACATGTACAAAAAGAGAGAGAGACATCATAGAAGAGAATATAAGTCTTTTCCTAGGGTTTTAGTGATTTTTATCATGAAAATTCTTATTCTCATAATGTCTATAGCATATAAACAATGAATATCTAGACCTATAACCCTAAAGTAACATATAATGTACTTTATTTATTATTTTTTTAATAAAATTCTCTTATTCTTATTAATTCAATTATGCATTTTGTATTGATTAAGTTGTTTTTCCTACGATTTCAATGTTTTGCAGGGTTACATTTTCTAAAAGGTTCATCTAAGTCCTAATCTTTACCAACCGAAGTCTAGCATAGCATTTGTGATCAATGTTTTAATTTATTTTTAATAAATGTATTATGGATGCACATCTACTTATTAAAAAAAGGTATAAATCTAAAATTTGCATAAAAAGGAAACTTTAACAAGGTGTCTTAAGAATAACTTCCTTTTAAATTTAGTAGACTTTTCACAATAGTTATGTTGAATATTGTAATTTAGTTTTGATCAATACCCCAATCAATTTTTCAATATATTAATTAATAAAACTCTAACAACCTATTTACTTTTTTGAAATATAATAGAGAAATAATAAAAAAGTGAGGCCTTGACAATAACAATTATTGAGAATAGACTAAAAATTTATATTCCATGATTTATTTTTTCTTTTTTTTTTTTGTTATAAGGAGTAATTATTTCAATGTCTACTTCACATTATATATTATAGTATTAGATTGGAAATATAATAAAAAACATTGATATGCCTCTATTTGATCTTCTTGGAAAATAAACAAATGTCAATAACTTCCCATATTAGTTAAGGGCATAGTTGTCTACTTACTTGAATTTTTAATCACTTGTGGAGAGCAAATAAAAATTTCCATCCAATATAAGGTAATACCTTATTGAGGACAAAAATTCTTAGATGAATTTTCAAGCAAATAAGGTAATAAAAAGCATTTCAGGAATAATTATTCTATTTCCTCTTTATTATCCTCAATTAAATAAACCATAAAAAAACTTTTATAGGGAGTTATAGCTCCTTCCACCCTTACATCTATTCACACTTAAAACATATATCAATTTTAATATTTTTAACTATATTCACTTAAATTTTTATATAACCATGTATTTATAATTAATAGAAAATATAGGAGTCTTTAGAATATGTATCCTATGGTATATAATCATGCATTATTCAACACAACTCCTAGGTTTCAAATAATAATAATAATAATAAAAGCTCTAACATAAATACCCAATTATATCTTAATATGATTGTGGGTAAGAGATTTAAAATTGGAATCAATCCACTATGTTTGGCAACTTTTGATAAGATAAAAACAAAGGAAATAAGTGGAAGGAGAAAGAAATGTGTGGAAATATAATGAAATGGGATTTTAATTAGAGGTGTGTAAGTGGATTAAATGAGTCAATTTAATCTGGCCTAATCCACTTTATGGCCTAGTCTATTTTAGCCTGTAAGTTAAATGGGCTAAGCTTATTTAGTCTACTTTTTAAAAGAGTAAAAAAAAATCTCAATCCTAACTCGTTTAAAAAACAGGTTAAACAAATCGACTTAAGCTAGCCCACTTTGATCTGTAAGTTAAATAGGTCAAGCTCATTTAGCTTACTTTTAAATGGGTTAAAAAAAGTTTGGCCCAAATCCGTTAAAAAAGCAAATTAAATTAATTAGCTTGGGCATCAAAGTCTACTTGCACAACTTTAGTTTTAGTTTTATATTTAGTAATATACAAAAGAAATCGAAGGAAATGGGAAATAATGTTTCCATTTCTTTTGTTTGATTTATTTTCAAGGGTGAAATGAATGGAAATTAAGTTATTATAAGATAAAATTAATTTTATTTTTATTTTGATGATCTTTGTTATAAAGAGTAAGTTTGTACTTGTCCTTCGTTTATGCCAATTTCCGTCCATTTCTCTTCAAAATTAGAAATAAAAGAAATGAACTTCAAAATAGAAATGTTATTACTCATTTTCTTTTCTTTTTATCCATTTCTAACTTCTAATTAAGTTACTACCTCGTTTCTTTTTGTTTCTACCTATTTCCGCTAAACCTAACATTGTGATCATGTAACATCCAACTTTTTGGACTTAATCAAAATTGGAATAGGCACCATGTCACTTATAAATATTGTGGTATAGACCTACTAACACATCTAAATTCTTAGATATCCAATGGTTAAGAAACAAGCATGATTTGATGCATGTAGAATTCTTAAACGAGTCCTACACGTCAAGCAAAATTAGTTGCTTTACTAGAAAGCGACTAGAAGGCCACTGTCAACGTGACATGATAAGATCTCCACACACGTAAATCGATCATAAATTATGACAGCATGTCCAAAACATTGAACCTATAACTGAATGAGTTTGCAAAAGGTTAATGTCTCAAATTTCTGATTTTACTAATGTACCAGAATTGATATCTAAAACGTGATTAAATATCTAACTACAACGAACTCTATTTGCCGTGCATATCACTTTTTTTTTTTTTTTAAAGCAAATAAATAATATCAAAACATGATCAACTTTAAAAAATTGTCCAACTTAATTTATTTGTGTTAGTCAAATTGATCATAAACAATTAAAGTACTAAAATGTCCATTTCTGAGGTATATATTTAACCCACTTTAATCATAAGTAACTATTTTATTTAAAGGTGAGAGCACATATTACTTCGGATGTAATTATATTATATTATATTATTTATAAAACATGTATTATCCCGTGATGTAAATTATTGTTAGCAATAACTTTTGCCCTTATTATGCTTTTGTAGTAACCATGTTGTTTACTGATATATACTCAAAGGTAAAAAAAAATTCAAAAACAATTTTCTCTGTCTCTCTCTTTTTTTTTTTTTTTTTATAACCACATACATTATACATTATGAATGTCGATAATCAAATATATAAAAAAACAACTTTTGTAACTGTAAAACATTTATATTTATTAAAAAGATACCAACTTCGAAATAATTTCAATAAGGGACATTTTGTCAAACACTGATATATAAGTGTCGTTTAAAAACATATTAGATGGCATATAAGAATAATATAAGAAGTATAATATATACAGATCTATATGTTGATTTACCCCAGAAATAATTTTTTAAGTAAAGAAAGAGATTCCCTTCTGGCTTTTCTAAAAGATAGATTAATTAATTTATCTCATTCAAAATGATGAAGTGAGCAGAAAATTAAAAAAGAAAAAGTAAAATATTATTTAAAAAAAAAAAAAAACCAAGGAAAAATAGGACTGGTAGTTTTCCATTCCGGTTCCTCCAACTAGTTCTCCTAACCGTAAAGGCTCTGAAAACGTAAAACCAACGACACCACCATTAGCAACAACGCAAAAGAATACAAAGGCCAACACAACCGCACAAACATTAAGAAACCTAGAAAAACTCGAATAAAAAACATGCCCTCGCCAGAACAGCCACTCCTGCAACCCACCACCACCACGACCTCAACCGACTTCGACAATGAAGAAACGGCCTATGACTCCACCGAGAAAGTCCACGTCATCACGCTCGACTCATCAGCCGATACCTACGACTCAACGCCGCCATTTTCGTGGAAAAAGCTATGGCTATTCACAGGCCCAGGTTTCCTGATGAGCATAGCTTTCTTGGACCCAGGAAACTTAGAAGGAGACCTGCAAGCCGGTGCAATAGCCGGGTATTCATTACTTTGGCTTCTTATGTGGGCTACGGCTATGGGACTCCTGGTGCAACTGCTGTCGGCACGGCTGGGCGTGGCAACAGGGAGACACTTGGCAGAGCTGTGTAGGGAGGAGTATCCGGCTTGGGCTAGAATGGTTTTGTGGGTGATGGCTGAGTTGGCATTGATCGGTGCTGATATTCAGGAAGTCATTGGGAGTGCTATTGCTCTTAAGATTTTGAGTAGTGGGGTTTTGCCTATTTGGTCTGGTGTTGTTATTACTGCTGCTGATTGGTATGTTTTTCTTCTTCTTTTTTCCTTCCTCTTGATTTTAACTTTATCTTTTCTTAATTGCTTGGTTTGTTTTTCTTATTTTCTGGTGTAGAGAAATCGTTTTTCAAATTAATTTTGTAAGTTTGATTCAATATTTTTAAGTAAAGTTTTGTTTTTTGATATATCAACGAATTAAAGTTCTCCCTTCATGGATTATTTTCCCTTTTTTTCCCGCTTTTTTTTTTTTTTTGGGTTTGTTGTGAAGTGAGTTTCCGGAGATAGAAGATTTTCGTCTCTTCTCTTGTTTTCCTTTTTTTTTTTTATGTTTATTTATCTTTTCGTTTCAATTCAATTTTCCATATGAGGATTGAGTTTAGAGTTTATGTTCATCTGGGTTCTTACGTATTTTCTTTTTTTATTATTTGCGGAAGCAGTTCTTCGGTTGACTTTTGTTTATCCAGCAGGGTATTTATTTGTTTATTTATTTTTTCGGTTAATTTTTAGACAAAAAGGAATTGCAAAGCATATGTCTGATGAAATTAACTCGGTTCAGGAAAAAGAAAAAAAAAAAAAGGGAAAAGAAATGTAAAAGTGACTTCGCACATGTGACATTCTAATTTTGCTTTTTAAGTTCATGTCGACATGGTGCTTAATCTGGAGAAAAATTAGTCAAATCATTATTCCTTAACTCCAATTACCATGGATGGAGTCCGAGGTTTTTAGTTTTTAACATGAAGCACTGGTTTTCAATCAGTCATGAACTTTATGAGTTTCCTCAACTGCCTTTTATGTTATTTGCAGCTTTATCTTCTTACTTCTGGAGAATTATGGTGTGAGAAAACTGGAAGCACTTTTTGCTGTCCTTATTGCAACAATGGCAATCTCCTTTGCTTGGATGTTCGGTGATGCTATGCCAAGTGGAAAAGAACTCCTTTTGGGTAACCAACAAACACCAACCCACTTTTAATTGTGTTTGGAAATCATGTTCTATAATCTGCTTCAAACTGGAATATGATCACCACTGCAGGTATTTTGATACCGAAACTCAGCTCGAGAACAATCCAGCAGGCAGTGGGAGTTGTTGGTTGCATTATTATGCCTCACAATGTGTTTTTGCACTCTGCCCTTGTGCAGTCGAGGGAGATTGACCGCAGTAAAAAGGGAGGGGTCCAAGAAGCTCTCAATTACTACACCATAGAATCAACCGCTGCCCTTGTCATCTCTTTTGTAATCAATCTCTTTGTGACAACAGTGTTTGCTAAAGGTTTCTACAACACACCAATCGCAAATAGCATCGGCCTTGTGAATGCTGGGAAATACCTTCAGGAAAAGTATGGTGGAGGGTTCTTCCCTATTTTATATATTTGGGGTATTGGGTTGTTAGCAGCTGGACAGAGCAGTACTATAACAGGGACATATGCTGGGCAGTTTATCATGGGTGGTTTCTTAAACATGCGATTGAAGAAATGGTTGAGAGCATTAATCACTCGAAGCTGCGCAATTATACCAACCATGGCAGTTGCTCTTATTTTTGACTCTGAAGAAACATTGGACATATTGAATGAATGGTTAAATGTGCTCCAGTCCGTACAGATCCCTTTTGCACTCATTCCTCTTCTTTGCTTGGTGTCCAAAGAGCAAATCATGGGATCATTCAAGATTGGCCCTATTCTCAAGGTATGCTGTAATTGTAGTCTACTCATCACTTTAAGCAAAATGATCCACCTAGTTCTACATGCACCTTGTGCTAAATTCTCTTTTGTTAGCACATGGATATCGAGATCCATATATTGGAAAATAGGAGCTGCATGTGAGTCCTGCTTTCACATTTGTCAAAAAGTTAGTGAGACGTCCATGTAGGAATTACCTGTCTACATGTGTTACTCTCATTGATCTGCAGACCATTAGTATGTAATCTACCCAAAAAGAAGAACCTTAGTATGCCAGGTCTATAACTGATCCCGTTCTCTGTTGTTTTCCGATGGAATTCTGACTTACAATCTCCACCAAGCTGAAAATTGCTTCTGGCTTGATGCCCTTCTTTTCTCCTGTCAACAGCAATTATAGTCGTTGGTTGGCCATTTTCTTTTCATGGAATTCTCACTGTTTCAGTATCCTCAATGCAATCCTATTTGTCAGGCTCTCATCTTTTCCTGCATCATTGTCCCCCAATGCTAGCTGCTGCTGGTGTTACCTCTAAACTTCTTACAGTAATAAACTCCATTAAATGAGTACCAGAAAAGGAATGTCTGCTCCTCTATCATTCTGTTGCATTTATTCTCGATGTGTCAGTTTGCAGTCGAGCAAAGTTTACACTGCGTGATATTTTAACTTGCCTACAAAGTTGTTTCTTTTATTTGTAATAACATTAGGGATTTTATAGCATCAAAGCAGCTTCAAGTTGGATGAGTTTATCCATTGCTGGGTCTCTATGTGATGGTAGCCACGAGTGTTTTTCTTTTCCCTCCAGAAGCATCCTCTGTTTTGTGTTACTGTAATTTCACAAACTGACAAGCCTTAAATGAGATAATCAATATTTCTTTCCATTTCTGAAGCTCTAGTCTTTAAGTTGATGTAAGATAGGCTGAGGAACAGCTTGCTTTATTTAGGCAGTTTGGTTGAAACCTTTTTTTACCTCGTTCCCCATAGAAGCCGGAGGGATGAACACGAGAGTATTTTTCTCAGAGCTTTTACTCATCAAAGTTCTTTGTTTTAATGATTTGGCTTTTTAAGAGTACCCAACGTTAAGGGAAGCCTAAGAGGTTTCTTCCCCAAAAACCTTGCATGAAACTTCACTTGTCCAAGTTGTGGTAGTAATTATCAGAGCCCAAATAGTTGACGATGCAGCAATTTTGGAGAACAGCTTTGACATGTCAAGAAAGAGAGCAACATATGCTGATGAACTGGATTTGTTGAAATATGGAAAAAACTGATTAGCGTGTCAATGTTTCATTGCACAAGTGGGGAAGTGATTAATTAGGCTAGCTATCTTCTGATAAATGCTGTAGGCTTCACTGGTTTCATATTTTTTATACTCAATTCCCTCATAAAATAGAATGAACATGCCCCAATTTTGGAACTCATCTTTCTTCACTAACTGAGAGTAAATATACAATGGTTACATATCACTTCATCTAAGCATTCCACATTTGGTTACTTGCAGATTACTTCGTGGCTTGTCGCTGCCTTAGTAATAGTGATCAATGGCTATCTTTTGCTGGACTTCTTTTCCAATGAAGTAAATGGAGTGATGTTTGGCACCGCAGTCTGTACCTTCACTGCAGCATACGTTGCTTTCATATTATACCTTGTTTCCCGGGATATTAACTTTTCCGACTGTTGCAACATGGTGCAATCAAAGAAAGTCACAACCATAGAGAACTGAGTAATGAAGCATTGAAATTGATGTACACTGCAAGATCTGGAATTATTTGCGGAAATTCTAAACTGTCTTAGAGCCCACACATTGTAATGTATTAGGCCAAGTATCTGGTTTGCTATAAAAAGCGGTGTTAGCCGAAATAGTATACGAAGTTGCTGGAATCAATACCTTGCTAGCAATCCTGACTTGCATGAAACAACTCGAGAGCAAATTGAGATTGTTCATTGTTGTATACTAGACCTTGCTTGAGAAAGCAATAATTGTAATATCAATACCGATGTGGTTTTCAAAGCTTTTGTACTTGTCCTTTGACCCTGTGAAAAGTAATTGATTTCCTCTGATGCGTAGTCGTCCCTTAGGTTATAATAACACATTGCTTTTAATTAAAAGCATAAAACTAGGTCAGTAGTTACTATATCCCTTTGCTTACCTCAACCTCTCCTATGATTGCATCATATAATCATTTGTCAAGTCTACTTATGCTGTGGGATGGGATGTGCATCAGAGGTTTTATTTTTATTATTATTATTATTATTATCATTATTATTATTTTCCCCTCTTCTTTCTTGAATTTTTCTTTTTATTTATTTATTGGGAGCATCGAGTGGCTTGACTGACTAATGGAGCCTAGGTGTTCCAATAAGCTAGTGCCTAGTTCTGGTACTGCTACTGTAAATGGAACGTAGATGACTGCAAACATAGCAGGAGTATTAGAGTTGAATCTCAACTGAATAAAAAGGGGGAATAGCGTTGACCATTTGGAATCCGTCAATCTTAATTTGGAATCAAAGTTAATTTTTAATTATGGTGCTCTAGATAATGAATCTGTCACGGTTTTCTAATTAGAATCATCTGCAAAATTAAGATGCTCCTGGAAATAGGAAATAAATAAACGTGAAAGGCTGAACTAAAGGAAGATTGGATAAGGTTAAGCAATAGTTAAGCCACACAATAAGGAGAATCTAACCCATGGCAAGAGAGACTGATGGGAACCTTGTTATGCTAATTGCACAATATGCCTGCTACAGTTCTAGGAGATTCGGTCTATTTATTTATTTATTTATTTTTCACATTGACGATTCTTCTCCATCTAGTAGTGATCCAAAAACGGTTTTCAGTATACTACATAACTTCAATTTTGCTCTTCGATCCACCACTGTTAAAACCCTATGGTATTTCTCCTTTTGGGATTAATCCATGTTGTATGCATAATATGCATGTTTATTCTTATTAAACTCGTGTAAGTAGGATCAAATGTATGGCTAAGATCAAACTAATGTCTAAGTCATAGTTGCAAGCCATTTCTATGTACAATCCTATTAACTATATTTTGTGAGCATGAGAAAATACTCTAGTAATTAATGGAAATGAACATTTCCAAATTTACCGATCAATCATTCAGATTGCCTATATTTGTAAAATACCTTCTTCTTCTTCTTCTTCTTCTTTTTGTCCTTTCGGGTAATGTCATAAAATAGCTTATACGTGTCAGCATGTTAATAGGGGTAAATTTAGAAGATTAAAGTTCAATTCATTATAGTTTGATTAGATCAATTCAAATTATTGATTCGGACCCTCTTGTTTTGAGTTATTAGGCTAAACGTTTCCACGGTATGAAGGCCTTGGAGGTTTTGAACCTAGGGTTCAAATTTCTTGGATTGGTGGGTTCTTAAGCCGCACTGATGGTTGGTTCAGGATGGTCATTGGTAGGGAGTGGTGGTAGTACTATCGTTCATCCCATCTGAAAACGTGATTGATGAAGCAAAGACTCAAATTTCTCAACTATCATAAGCTTGTTGACTTATCAATATTTGAATTAACATATCATAACTATATATTGGACTAGATTTCTTCTACTTGCTAAACACTTTGTTGGATTAGGTTTTTTCTCCCAAAGAAAAAAAAAAAAAGAAAAGAAAAGGGAAATTGTGGGTCTAACTTAGAATAAGAGTAAAATAACGTTTAATTGTAAAGACTGAATATGATAAAAACGACTGGACAGAACAAGTATAGAAATGATTAGATTGTACAAGTTTACCGTATCATGTTTGATTTATACCGTATATAATATAAAATTTATATTAAAAAATTAATTATTTATATTATAAAATAAATAATTTTTGTAATATTTAATAAAAATAATATTAATTAAAACAATTTTATAATATAGAGAGGTATTTTTAAGAATATAAAATATTTTTATTTTCTTGTTCAACAAATTTCATTTTTGTACTATGGTGTAAATAGAATAAAATTTAGATCTTTTGTTCAGTTTATTAGCCCTATTTTTATCTAATTACCAAGCGAAGTGTCAAACCAAATATGAAAAGAAAAAAAAAATTTATTCAGTCTAATGCCATAAAAATTGCATAACCAAATTATACCTATAATCACTAGTTATTTTTCATATGCATGGACATGCGCGTATTTTGTGTTGAGGCCTAGTGGTCATACACCACGACACCATGCCTGGTTGTTGGTAGCTCGGCCAACTTGTGTTGTGTGCACTATTTGATTTGGTGCTTGAATGCTTTCTTTCGGAGTTTCATTCTGGGTGCAAAATTAAAATTAACTGGTTCATAATTTGTAATAATTGGCTTAAAAATGAACTCAACGTGAAATTAATTTTGCCTGATGTATCGGCTTAATTAAACCTGGATGTGTCAATTCAATTGAGTTTTGTTGGGTTTAATGTGATTTAAGGCCCAATAAATTAATATTTAACTTGTCTGGGCTTGAAATGCTAGCTGGAAGTTTGAGACTTTTTCAATTTCAAATATGGGCCAAAGCCTTGCATGAAATGTTTAACTAAGTGGATAGGTTAAGGCTGAGCTTGCTATTGCCATAGATACATTAAGACTAATAATTTGTATTAACGAATCATACTATATTTTATGTTCATATCTAAAAGGATTTGTGTCTTAAAAATCTCAATTTATAGCACATCCATTTATTAATCGTATATAAAAACTTGAACTCTTAACTCAACCTGTTTAATAAACACATTCTAAATCCAAGTTGAATCTATTTATTGAGAAAAAGTTGCAACTAAATTTATAAAATAGTAATAAATATATAGAGAAAACTAACAACCATAAAGGGGTGAAATACATGTCTATAAACAATTAAAAAAATTACAAAAATATGAATTGTATGAAAAATATTACAAACCTTTGAGAGAATAGAAAAAACAAATTTCACGCATCTCCTACATGTGATATAGCAAAAAGCGAAAGTAGTACCCATGCTTAACTATATTGCATTTAAAAGATGCGACAAAAACTTGGCCAAGTATATCTTGCATTTCAAAAAAGTGAGATAAGTTAAGGCCCACTTTTAAAAAGTATTTGCAATGATTTACATCACCTTTGGGAAATGCGAGACAAGATGAGGCTTACAAATGCGATATAGGCTTAGCTATCATGCTTTATATCGTGTTTAGTAAATGCGAGATAAAATAAGGCTTATATCACGTTTACCAAATGCAATATAGTCTTATGTATCCCAAGATGTGATATAAGGTAAGATACATCTCGTATTTACCAAGTGCAATATAAGCCTGAAAGTCGTATGTCAAGAAAATGAGATATAAGCTTGGCCATCTTGACAATTCTATATTAGGGTTTATATCGCATTTACTAAATGCAATCATACCAACCCTTAAAATGCAATATAGGTTAGGTGATAATATAGCAAATGCTATATCACACTTGCTAAATTCAATATAGCTTAAATGAAATAGAGTTTATTACTATATTGCATTTAGAAAGTGAGATATATTTGTAACTTACACTAAAACAAAACTTTCCCTCCCTCTATCAAATCACTCCTTCCCTATCTTCAATCAAAACTAAAAAATACTCTCTAATCCTTAAATTCACCTGAACTTCCATGCAAACAAATTCAAGTTTCTAGTTTAAAATCAAGTATGCCATAAGTAGATTGAACTTCTGGTGGGTATTACTCGATAATTATTTCGAATGTTCTTTATAATTTTACAAAATCCATTTAAGCTCACAATGTGTTTAGTGAATTGCCATAGAGAGGATCCTTCAATATTTAACATGCTTCTCATTGCTCATTCAAGTGGAGCTGTTACATTCGGAGTTGTGAAAGCACCTAATTAAGGTTTGAAACCTAATTGATACTTTAAATTTCGTTGGGCTAGTAAGTTAGTGTATCATATATTAATGATCTGATTTTATATGATGGAAATAAAACACTATTATGATAGACCATCTTTAACCATGTTTCTTTGATTTTATCTTCTTTGTATCTTAGTTCTTAGTTTCCTAGTATTATGTAATCATAATTGTTCATGTGCTATTGCTTGAATTGGACTAATATAGTGCAATTAGACTTTCTTATTTATGTATGAATACAATGCAATTAGATTAATAAACAATCACATCTTTCTAATTATTTGGTCATAAGCCTGAATTGAAGCTTAAGTTAAAGTACTTTGTATCTTCAATTTGCATGTAAATCTGCTTATGCGAAGTTATAATATGGAGCCTCAATTGAATTAAATGATCTACTTATGTGCTGTTGCTTTTAAACAATTTGTCTATGCATGTGAAATTGGCAATTTTGTTAATTTCTTAATGATTTTAGGTACTTATGATGTTTTTATTATATATAACGAAACTATCATACTTGAATATTAGAGGAAAGATCTCAGCAACTATTAGAGACTTGAAAACAATGCAAGTATGTCCAAAATGTTTCACACTTTCTATTAAATTCCAATAGCATTAAACATAGGTACCTTTGTTTCCATCCCTTCTACACTAATAAAAATTTCAACAAGATGTCTTTTGACGATAAGTTGTCTTCAATAAAAATCCTTAAGAGAACCATAGCTCTTACTCCTATAGATGATTTAACCATATACTTTGTAGATAAATCTCCTAATAAGATTCATTTTATTTCCATGAACCTCCCAGTACGTGTCTTGAAAATTTGCTCTTTGGGTGCTTATAGTAAATTCTTATCCATCATTGAGATGCATATCTATTGCTTCTTCAACATGTTCATCTACATAAATTCTTGTCCATTTGACAACTTACTAGTTGAATCGAAGGTCTCGATACTAAAAGCATGTTTTATCTTACTTCTCTTTATACATTAGTGCATAAAGGAATTTTACTTGATGGTTTCTTTGGTTATATATAAGAAGATTGGTATGTGATTATGAGTCATAGAATATAAGGGTTGACCTTGGAGTGTAAAGGTAGTCTTCTTCTATGCTTGTACCATCCATGCAGTACATAGGAAAGCAAAGCATCTTCTTATCTATACTAGAATAGGAAGTTTTAGGACAAAAAATTACTTAATTAATCCTTTCTCTTTTATTTTGAAGTCATTAAGCGATGTAAAGCCCAAAAATATAATTTTCTGTTTCAACTCTAACACCAACTTCAATAGTGAATTAGCTACTTAGACTTGTTATGTTAAACATAATCCATTAGATGACAAAATAAATAGTTGGACTCAAAGAAACTACATGTGAAATAAACAATCAAAGGATTGGTCAAAACAATATTAGTCATTGGCCTATGTAACATATCACCACCAAATTACTAAGACTCTTCCATGCCATCAACATGTTGTCAAGATTTTCAATAAGTCTACCCATGTAGTCAAAAACTAAAACAACAAGCTCACGAACCAAATTGCCTTCCTTAAGATCTATATGTTCTAACCATGACTTAACAACTGTCTTCATAGCCTTATCTTCTAATTTCAACAAAATGGAGTCCTTAGACCTATAATTTCAACAAATTATAGCTTACCATGTAAAGTTGTCAATCAATGGTGCTAATTGAAGATTAATAAGTGAAGGCATTCTCTTTGGGGTGAATTCACTCAAGACCCCTAAAATCCATCCAAAATTTTTTGGTCAATACTAAGAGTATTATAATTCTATAGAATGAAATTTGAGTGTTAGATGATCCAAAACTACAAATTGAAACTAACTATAGAAAATATCATGATCCTTCCTAGCCTTTTAAATAACAAAACCTAAGAGAGATGAACAACAAAGTGAATTAGATCAAAGAGCTAGTTAGGTAGCATAGATAGCATGGTATTGCTAATAATCACATGTAAGGTATTGTTGACATAGGAATCTATCAAATCCCATTATTATGTTTTATTAGAGCTATTTGCCTCCTTTTTACATATCTCCTGCCCTAGATTCATATACATTAAAAAGTTTCTATTGCATTTGTATTTTTCATGTAGGTACAACCTAATAGTTTTGTCATTATAAAGCTTATATTAGTCACACTCATTAATAAAAATTTGCTAACACCCTACAAGTTTTGTAGTCTAAAAGAAATATTGTTATCCCACATTTGCTGGTTTTTGGAAATTATCAAAGTGGTTCATTCTTGAGGTATAATGTTAGAATAACATACTTATTTATCCCATTAAAACTTTGTCACTATATATCTAGACAATTAATCTTGGCTACAACTTCTCTCACTTTCCAAGTTGATACAAAGTTTGTGGAAGTAATTTTTTTCTTCACCTAGAAAAGAAAAGGATAAGAAGAACCAATGTAATTGGCTTACTACCCGATTATGCAAAGATTATATGAAAAAATTTGTTTTTTATATGCATGCTCATATGGAATCTCTTTATATGTATGCTTTAAATGTGTGAATTATAAATTGACTCATATGTCAAGAGAGATGAGCTAAGAGATGAAAATATATTGCATTTGGAGAATGCAAATAGATATAATACCTTATATATAGTATTTGAGATTGCTTTAAATAAAGCCCTTTGGTTAAAAACTTTAACATTCGAGTTATTATACACGTAAATGACAATGCAACTTTATTTTCCCAAATAGTATAGGACTATGTAGAATGACTCTTAAATGAGGTAAACAAGCAGCAACTTCCACTATTGAACCACTCACAAAAGATTGGACATAAAGTATTATCTCTTCCTACTTAGAACCATAATTCTCTTCAAGACATATTTCAACCTAAACACGACAGGCAGGTTACATATTATGATTTTCCTTTTTTAGGGCCAAATGTTGTGTACCATGAATGAGTTGTCTAAAGAGACATCATGCTAAAACATTGATATGTAGTCCTAAACATGATGCCATTAATAGTTAACCTCTAAAGGAGTTATCATATAGCTTGGACTCGCTTTGTTTGTTAGATTGACAATACTTGAGTAGTGAAGATGAGATTTATGAAAATAATAACACTAAGAAGAACATGACTTCACTATGATACAAGAATAGACATAAGCACTTGTCTGCCTTTAGCATGGAGACATGCTACCAATGGTATGTTAAGAAAATGAAATCTTAAAAAGATAATTGCACTCCATTCCACTAGAGAAATGCTTAGTACCTAGGATTACACAAGTCCCCCATAATAATGTCAATAACAAAATTGAGGTTCTAACTAACAATTCAACTCCATTAACTACATATTCTTGGTTGTCTCTCTTTACTAACCACATATTCACCATCTGCTTAATTTCTATTAAATCTTAAAGTTTACATGTTTGTCTTAGCATGGTTGATACGGATTTGTGGATGAACACATAAACCCAATATTACGCTTAACCAAAGTAGGTAGGTCCAAGACGCAAGATGGCTGAAAGAGTAAATGATAGTCGAGAGATGAGTAGGAGTTCCCAAGTACCAAACAATGGATATGACACACCAACGCCTCACACAAGCTTGGGTCACACTTGATATGACGTACAAGTATGGCTGGAGGTCATTTGCCACTAGTCCATGTTCGAATGGGTTAGATAAGAATAACTCAATAGTAAGCAAAATGACACTTAGCTCGAGAGAGAGTAAAAAAGTTCAATGTATTCTTCTGTGTATGTATCAGCTATTACATTATGTGAGTATTTATAGTACCCTAGGGTAAGTCCTAAATTACATAAAATTACAAAAATGGACCCTTACATGCTAAGCAAAGAGAATAATTTACAAGGAAAGCACGAAATTGTGTAAAAAGAACATCCTCCATTAGAAAGGATAGTACGAATGTCAGAAAGGATAGCGTACGTGCGTTTTTACTCAGTCTGCAATCTTGATAATACTATAAGCCAAGCAGGGGTAGGACTTATGATAAGGTAAGGTTGGCATTGGCCATTCAATACTCTAATAATTGGGGCCAAATAAGGGTTAGTTCAGGGACAGATCACACTTGGGTCAACCTTAAATGATCAGCTCCTAGCATTTGTCATATTAGCCTCGGTATTGTGGAGATAGTTGTTTTCTTGATTTAGTGCTTGGACTAGGGTAGTCAAATTCGCAGGTCGACTGATCACTCCGGTAGCTTTTAGGATGGTGTAGGGAGCAAAGTAGGTCGACAGATTAAACTAGAGAAAACACTACTCCTTGGCACTTAACTCTCCCTGGACAATTCGGTGGACCATGTGAGAAAGCCCTCAGGCTCGAGAGTGAGTGATCAGTCCTTAATCCCTATCATCCCCTCTAAGTTGTTTGAGATTTGGAATCAAATTTGGTTCGACTTCAAGTTACTCATCTTCGAGAGTGTAAGGTTAGAGATCAGCAATGTTGAAGGAGTTCGAAACACCATAGCCTTCAGATAATTCAATCTTATAGGCATTAAGATTGAACTTTTTAAGTACTTTGAAAGGTCCGTCAGCTTTGGGAGACAACTTGCTCTTCCTCAAGTGTGGGAATCAATCCTTGCTGAGATGTAACTAAACTAATTCACTTAACTGAAATTCTCTCTTCTTTTATCCTTGGCTCCACTTTCCGAGCTTAGTATTATCTCAACTCAATTGCTCTACAACCTTTTGGTGCATAGCTTTGATGGCCTTTACTCTTTCTGCAACTGGCTAATCATCATCAAGCCTCAACTGGGGTGCTTAGTCCATCAGGAGCTCAGGGTTGAATCTATAGGTGACCTCGAATGGTGACATGCTTGTTACGCTGTGGGCGATCCTATTGGAGGCGAACTCAATGATTAGTAAGTACAAATCCTAGTTGGCTGTATTTCATTCTACAGCAACCCACAGCAAAGTTCCTACAGTTCTGTTGACAACCTCAGTCTGCCCATCAGTCTATGGATAGCAGGATGTACTATATAGTAGCTTAGTTCCCATTCACCTACACAGCGTCCTCTAGAAGTAGCTCATGAACTTTGGGTCTCTATCCAAAATAATGGTTCTAGGAACTCCGTTAAGCTTGATTACCTCCTGCAAGAAAAGAAACGAGATAGTCAAAGTATCGTTAGTTTTGGAACAGGGCACAAAATGTGTCATCTTGCTAAATCGATCTACAACCACCATGACGGAGTCTTTCCCTTAGGACGTCCTCAACAATCCTAACATGAAGTCCATACTTAGCTTGGACTACGGTTTGGTTAGGACGGGCAAGGGTGGATAACGTCCTTGCTCAGCTTGGCTCTTCGCCTTCTTGTAGGTTGCACACCTTTCCAACACGAATTGCATGTCTCTCATCATTCTTGGCCAAAAGAATCTTACAGATAGTACTTCATGGGTTCAACATTAGCCAAAATGTCTTATTAATTTGCCTCCATGTACCTCGCGCACTAGTAATTCTCTCATGGAATAGATTAGGATACATAGCCTCCTCTTCCTGAATAAATATCTATCTTCCCTATGATAGTCATCTAATGTCTGTCATTTCTCACATCGGGCATAGATAGGACCAAAGTATAGGTTCTTAGCATACAATCCCTTTATGGTTGAAAAACTAAGTAGCCTTGTTTGCAACTTGGTCATGAGAGTATGTCATCTCGATAGAGCATTGGCCACTACGTTGTTCCTTTTATTGTTGTATTTTACAACATAAGAAAAACACTCCATGAACTTGACCCATTTGGCTTATCTTCTAACAACTTCAGTTGGCTCTTTAAGTATCTCAAGGATTCATGGTCAGTGTAGATCACAAACTCCTTGGGCAGCAGATAGTGTTACCATACTGTTAGGGCTCGGATTAAGGAGTAGAACTCATTGTTATAGACATAATAGTTGAGTGTAGCTCCTTAAAGTTTCTCGTTAAAGTAGGCAATAGGTCGGCCTTCTTACATCAGTACAGTACCTATGCCTAGTTTAGATACATCACACTTTACTTCAAATACCTTGCCAAAGCTCGGCAAAGCTAAGACGAAGGCTGTAGTTAGCCTCTCTTTCACTTCCTCAAAACTCTTCCCCTTTCTCTCTCCCCATCTGAATTTAATATTCTTCTTTGATAGTTCGGTAAGCGGGGCCGCAATCGTACTGAAATCCTTTATGAATTGACAATAGAATGACACTAGGCCATGGAAGCTTCTCATATCTATAGAGCAAGTCAGCTTAGGCCATTTTACAATTGCTCTTATTTTCTCATCATCAACTTGGATGCCACCTCCACTTACAACAAACCCTAAGAAGATTACCTCAGATCGAAAAAAGTCGCACTTCTTCTAATTGGCGTAGAATTGTTCAACTCGGAGTTTCGTGAAGACTCTTCAAAGATGCTTTTGGTAAGTCTTCAGGTTGGGGTTATATACCAAAATGTTATCAAAATGAACTACTACAAACCTTTTTAATAATTCCCGAAGCACATGATTCATCAAGAACATAAATGTGCTTGACGCATTAGACAATTCAAATGGCATTACAAGCCATTCATATAAACCATGTTGTGTCTTAAATGTGGTCTTCCACTCATCACCCTTATGCATTCGAATCTAATGGTATCCATATTTAAGGTCAATCTTAGAGAACACTCTTGCTTCACTTAATTCATCTAACATATCATCAAGCCTAAGTATAAGATACCTATACTTAATGGTGATTCGATTGATCGCTCGGCTATCTACATACATCCTCTAAGAACCATCCTTCTTTGGCACTATTAAGGCTGGAACAACACAAGGGCTAAGGGACTCACACACATACCGCTTCTCCATTAGCTCATCTACTTGCTTCTATAGTTTAGTAGCCTGTTTGGGATTCAACCTATAGGCAGGCTTGTTCAGAAGTGTAGTACCTAGCTATAGGTCTATTGCATGCTTAACGTCTTAAATTGGGGGCAGACCTTTCGACAGTTCATTTGGAAATAAGTTGATGAATTCCTTTAGTAAGGTTTTTACCTCGATAGATAATTCCTCCTTAGGCCTCATCTCCAAAACCCTTCGGATAAGCAGATAGATTAAACCTTCTGGCTTCATCTCCCTTTTTAGTTCAACTTGAGTCATCACCAAAGCCTCTTTCTTCAAGGCTTGCTAAGTTGGGACTATACGACCTTCACCTGTTTAGCAGTCATAGGACTTGATTTCATCCTTTTTGCCTTCATGCTCTATAGAGCATGTATTATTCCTTCCGTCATATATAACAGCTCAATTAAAGATCCATGGACACCCAAGTAGAATGTAGGATACATTCATAGGTAGCACTTCATCTCAATATTTGCTAATGCAAATCGACACAGACACCTACTTGTTCACCTACAAGGTTCCTTTATCATTAAGCCAATGAAGCTTGTAAGGTTTCGGGTGGGGCATGGTTGGCAATTTTAACTCTTGGACCATAAATGTAAAGGCTACATTGGTGTAACTCCTAATGTCAACGATTAGCGCGCACAATGACTCATTCACCTTACATCCAATATGGAAGAGATTTTCCCTTTATTCATCTTTGGGTACAAAACTAACACTCATTGTCCTCCTCAACACTAAAGCGGTCAGTATAAAGTTGCCCTCCTCATTGTAGATAGCTTCCTCCTTAGATAACTCACTCCGTCCATCTTTTTTTAGCTCCTCTACTTCCTCATTAGTACTATTGACTTCAACAGTCGGCACCTTGCCTCAGATCACCATTGTTTGCTTATTCAAACACTGAACAGCTATATACCCAAAGCCTTGGCATTTGAAACACTTGATCTCACTAATCTTACTCCTTGAACTCTGGCCTTTCTCAAACTTCCTCGAGGGTTCCTTCTCTTTAGCTTAGGTAATCGAAATGGGTTAGGTCTCAATAGCCTTATTTGGTTCCGTTTGCACTGATATGCTCTAAACAGTTCGACTACTGCCTAGTCGACTAACATGTGGTCGAAATCTTCCTATCCGGCACCTTTCTATCCTCTGGGTGACTTAGATTACATTATCAAACATTCTAACATTCAGGGTTTTTAGGATATCCCCAATCTCATACTTCAACCCACCAATGAATCGAGATACAGTTCAGTCTTTTGACTCTACGACTTCATATCGGATTGTTAACATTTGGAATTCCTTAACATAAGTGTCCACACTCGATCCTCCTTGTCAGCACCTTTCTATCCTCTGGGTGACTTAGATTACATTATCAAATGTTCTAACGTTCAGGGTTTCTAAGATATCCCCAATCTCATACTTCAACCCACTAATGAATCGAGATACAGTTCAGTCTTTTGGCTTTACGACTTGACATCGGATCGTTAACATTTGGAATTCTTTAACATAAGCGTCCACACTTGATCCTCCTTGTCTCTAATCTTACAGTCTTTTAAAGGCATCCTACAGATAATAACTTAGCACAAACCTTCTCTGCATAACTCTCTTCATTTCATCCCAACTCCTAATCTCTCGTTCTCCTTCACTTCTTCTAATGGCTTGCAAGTTCTTCTACACAAGGCAGCATAACCAGTGAACTCCAACACAACAAGTCTAACCTTTGCATTATTAGGCACTTTGTGGTACTCAAACTGCTTTTCAATCTTATCTAACCAATCTAGGTAGTTCTCGGTATCACCACTTCTAGAGAAACCTAGAATACACATCCTTAATCCTTCAACTCTAAGGGCTCATACATTTCTTTGCTCAAGCTTGTAGTACTCATCTGCCTTATCATCTCCTTCTACTTCCTCTTTAATCTCTTCAAGCGCTAGCCTTCGCCTAGCATCCCTACCAATTCCTTCAACTTGAGGTGGTCAAGCTAGGGCATTAAATTGGCTAAACTGACCATTGCTTCACTCTGGCTATTCACATTCCTTAATGGAGCTATTTCTTCCTCGTTATCTGTCTTCTTGGATAACAGTCACCAAACTAACCACTAAGTCGGTAAGCCTATCCAAGTGGTCATACACTAACTGAGGTGTCCAAGTGGTCACCTTAATATATTAAAGGTCTAACATGTCATATCTTTGGTTAAGTTAGTAACTGCAACATAACAATACAATGTTTCTTATAATAGTAGCTATATTAACATAACCAAAGAAAGTAGTGTACCAAACGTTGCAATGTGCCTCTTGTTATAAGATATAAGACCTTTTGTTATGTTATTTTCTGTTAACATAATTGTTGTTGGTGTTAATAATAGTGAAAATTGTAGAATATGTCAGGCTCTTAGTTTTTACAAATGGCAAAATTTTGACAGGTCCGGAAGGACCATATTATGATAGGGGGCTAGTTAGGAACATGAAAGTGTAAGAGGATGTTGATTACTCAAGACTCTTATCTAAGATATTTGAGTTGCTACAAGAATATCCAAATACAAGAAATATATAATGTATCATAGAAAGACATTTGTATATAGAGATGGATTGAAAGAATTCTTGTTGAAAGGCATTAGTAATGACAAAGATGTCGAGGCTTTTATGGATATGGCTAAGGCATTTGGAATGATATGCCTTCAACACCTCCACACTGAAGTCAAAGATTGGTGCCATGCTTTAAGAGCAACCAATGGCGATTTAGAAAAATACACCCCAACCATTACTAGTACAAAGACCTATGAATGATTCAGAAAACATTGAAACAATTAGTGATTTCTATACGTAGAGTGAAGATAATTAACCTATTAATGATGATCTTGATAGGGAGATAGAGGAGGCACTTGAAGATAGTGATACAGAAGATGAGTTGATACATGAAGTAGATTCAGATAATGATTAAGGGATAGATATTGAGATGGACGGATTTGAAGAAGAAGATGAGTGTTTAGATTCACCACAAAATGTTTAAGCACAAATAATAGCGCTTAATGGTCCAACAGAATAATAGAATGGTAGATTGTCATTCTAAGATCACATTCCATTCCTTAGTTATCACATCCTAGCATAGCATATGATGTACTATCACATAGGAATACCTATTTATACTCAACAAAAGTTCTATTTATAACAAAAGAGTATTGTAATAGAGTTCAACTTTATACCTGTTTATATAAAAGAGTACATCCGTCAAACTTAACTAAACCTAAAATACGATACTTTTTTTTTCATACGTACAAATCCTTCATGAAACTAAGATTAAAATACAGCAAGACTTTTTCAAAAGTAGCTAACTCCATCCTATGCGCTCTCACAAGACTTTTTCCCCTAACTGATGTTGATGTCTAGTCAATTCTCTTCATAATCAAAGAATATACAAGCATCCCCTTAGCTTTATGAAGCTCTGTGTAAGTTATGTGAGAGTGGATAAAACAAGTATAGAATAAGCATAATACACATTCATAAGGATCAATATTATAAAGCATTCAATTTCATAACTCAAGTTATCAATATAAATTGTCTATGTAGGAAATTTATGCCATACTCATGCACGTAACTAGCATCAATATTGATATCCTATGCTTTTCCAATTCCTCATTCGGTTAGTCAACATACCCAAACATTTAGATACAATGTCCAAGAACCTAGGGCAACAAGAAGCTACTTGGGAGTAGGACCCCTAACAAAAAAAAAAAAAATGCACTCATTGTGGTTTGAAAATCCAACACATAGCCAACCTAATTGAAACCACACATCGTAGCTATAATAAGTTGAGCAATACAATTCTATATGCTAAAAACCCAACTTAGCAATATTCAAGCTTTCAGAATCTTAACTCGTAGGTCCTTTCAAGCCATGCCATAAATGTAGTAAATAGTATAATAACGTAGTAAATGGCATGAATCTCAAGTTCTACATCATAAACAATTCAACTATCTCAACTTCAATTTTGTTTCTCAACTTTATAATACATTCCTTCACATAAGGTTCACTTACGTGAATACCTTAAAGGTTCGTTTAGTTTCTAAGTTTTCCAAATAGAAATACGCATCAATAAATCAATCATACATGAGGAAACATTTCACTTAGTCAACACACATTCAATAGAATCATGTATCCAATCAATCCTATATATCATCATAGTTTACGGCACAACTGACTCTAAGTCAAGTAGACATAGATTTACTTCCTTAAAATAAAAATATCTACTTCCTAGGGTTTAATAGTGACATAAAATCCTAAGCTTAACAATATAGTCGTTTCTCACTTATCATACCTAGAAAAACACACATAGACCCCAAATCAACTAAGGGTCGATACAAAACTTTTATAAGCTTTTACTATCACATTTCTAAGCTTATTTCTATTGTATCTTATTTATTTCTTATTTAATTTTAATAAACTTTATATCGTCATGATCATTATTTTGAGTACTAGTAAGATATCTTAAAAATTAGGACTAATTAATATTGTCAAAAGTCCAAAAATACCTTTTTCTATTATTGATTCGATCGTACATTATTATAGCTTCATAATCGACTTAAGTAAACTTTAATTCTAAACTAGAAGTCCTAAAAATTATAATTTTCAACCATGCTCAATATCAATTACATGTCATAGTTACCATTCTTACACTATCTAGCAACCACTTTAATGATATTATTCACTTTTTCACGTATTAGGCTAATATATAGGTTTAGACAAGGAAAATACATAATAAATAGTATATGAGCCCGATTAATTATACAAAAAAATACTATGAACTCACAAAAATATATAATTTAAATATTGACCATCATTGTGTTAAACTAGCTTATTGCTTATACTTCTAAAATAGTGTTTTAGCTCAAAATTAGTGAAAATTAAGTAAATAAGTGAATTTAATCACAAGATAAAAATAAAGTGTTCCAAACATCATTATAAACTTTTGGAAATTAGGATAAATGGGTTCATACATTGATTTTATATAAAAAAACTAATTAATCCAACAAAATAGCAAAATCACCAATTTTATCCTAAATAATTATAATAAATAATAAACGTACTTATTTTCAAAAATTATTATTATTGCAATTACATTCATATATTAATTATATTATGTACAAAAATTCAACTTGAAAGGGCATTTTCTAATATTTCTAAGATTTTTGTTTAAATAGAGCAATTCCTTGAGTACCTTATATTTCCACTAATTGTTTAATTAAAATAAAATTACTACATTAATCTAACATAAAATAACCTTAGAAAACCAATTTTCATAATTAATTAACATGATTTAGTATTTTTAGAAAATTAGGAAGCATTCAGTTGGAATTTTGGTTTACTTGAATCGATCACCTCCAGCCACCACTAAAACGCCCAACCTTGTTGGAATAACCAAGTGCACTACCCTCTCTTTAACCTCTAAGCTACTGCAAGTCAGGTTACTCCTAGCCTAATAAATTGCCCAAGATCATATTGTATCCTATTTTTTCCCTACTTTTCTTATTTTTTTCTAAATTTTCTTAAGAAATTTTCTTGTGTTTTTAAATTTTCAAAATGTTGGTTTTGATGTGTTTAGGTCCTATTTATAATTTCCAAGCGTAAGGTGTCAATTCCCTATTAAATTGTTGATAACTCATGTTTTCCATTATTTCCCATGCTACCACATCATTAATGACTCATCCATTCACTTTTTAGTTAATTTTCCATGTTTTATATTAGATTTTTTTCTTTTAAGCTACAGTATATCTATTTAATACATATAATGCATAATTCTATGTTAATATATATATTACATATAATTCAACTTCATTTATTATTTTTGAAAGTTAAATAACTTATTTTTAATATCTCGCTATATCTTAAAGCTTGAATTAAGTGTTTTAGATAATCATTAGCTTTATCGATAAACTAATGTTTTTCTTAAATTAATTCTTTTATATAGCTTATTTTGAGAAGTTAACTTTACTAGAATACTTTGTCTAACTTTTCTAATATTTCCATGAAGTTTGAATTAAAATGGATAACATAGTTTAGCACCCTAAATTTAGGGGCTTAAATCCTAAGGTTATCATATAGGCTCAAAACCTTGGAGTATTACATTAGTAAAATGGATGTGGGCAATGGTTATATATTGTATGAAGAAGATTTCCTCTATGATGAAGACCTATGGTTAAGAAATGAGCTGAAGAAAGAGATGAGATTTAAGAACAAGTCAAACTTGATTTATGTGTTAAAAATGTGGCACATAACGAATCATTGCAATTTTCTAGTGATTGAATTAGATAAGGAAGTATGGAATATTATTTGTGAAGAGAGGAATACATGCAATTGTAAAAGGCAAATTTATGCAATCCAAAAGTGCTGGTACTTAAACTATATAATTGCAATTATTACAGGCCTATACACTAGTACTAAGAGGACATTTAGAAATGATCATCCATAACTCAACCAGACGTTCATGAGCCAATGTTTTCTAAGACAAATGAAGAATGATTTAGATGTAAAGATCACTATACTCAAAGAGCAAATAGAAGACACATATGAATAGGGATAATGCATATTGGAGTGCTTAAACTCTTGATTGCAGGTAGTTTAGTACCCAAACATTCATAACTTGAATTTCAATGCTCAAAAATTTGTTCAATTGAGTGCTTGAATTTTTTATTTTCAAGTAATTTAGTATCTATCATGTATATAAAGTTATTAAATATGAACACTCAAATGAATATATTTTCAATATTCAAGCATTGAAATTTAAGTTTTAAATATTTGGGTACTAAACGCCAAAAATAAAAGGTTCAAGCACTTTAATGTGTATTATCCCCATATGATTATGTAATTTCAAAGAGAAAAGCATGGGGGGATAAAAAGAATAGTAATTGAGATTGGGATGAATCATATAACGAACTATCGAAACTGATGAATGCAATCTAGAGAACCAATCTAAGAACACGTGTTGAATGGAAATTCCTATCAGCTGAGAAGGCAATCGATGTGGTATTTGAAATATTTTTTTAAGCATTTGGGCGAAGTATAGAAGCCTTCAAATACTGCAAGCCAATGATTAGTATAGATGGTACATTTTTATATAGAAAATATCTACACATCTTACTGATCGCGAGTAGTATGGATGATGCAAATCATATTCTCCCCTTCATATTCACACTAGTTGATAAGGAATTAGGTAAAAGCTGAAAATGGTTCATGAAAAAGTTGAAGCAATGCCTCCATGGATCGCGTGATGATGATCACACCTTATGTATTATATCATATTCACATAAGGGTATAGTGAAAGTAATGAAAGATAAGAATATTGGATGGCAGCCACTTATGCAAAATGGAGAGTGTGTATAAAACATATTGCTAACATATTCAATACGAAGTACAAAAATCACCATCTGAAGAAGCCGGTAACTGCAATAGCTTTCCAGGCATAGGAAAGCAAATTTGAATTCTACATGGAGAAGATAAGTAAGAGGAATGTAGCTACTCCAAACTATTTTACCTACATCCTTAGTAGGCTATGGACACGATCACATGATGGAAGATTCATGTACGATCAAATGACAATAAATCTTAGTGAGAGCTATAATACACTATTGAAAGGTGCAAGGTCATTGCTCGTATTGGCACCGATTCTAAAGATCTTCTACAACTATGTGGGATACTTTCAAGAAAGGAATGATAAGGCAATTAAGGCTATATGTAAGGGAAAATCTTACCCTAAATGGGTTCTCAAAAAGATAGAAAAATGGAGAGGGGTAGCTACTCACCACCAAGTAAAAACATTTAACATGATAACGGGAATATTTGAGGTATAGATAGGAGGATGCATGAGTAGATATGGAAGGAAAGGTGACCACTACCATAGACTTAACATGAATAACAACAAATGTAGCTATAACAAGTGGCAAATGTACAAGATACCTTACTCACATGCATTAGCAATCATGGCTCACTTAAAAATAGATCCCATATATAAGCTTGAGAGATGATATCATTGAGACAATCAAGTCGCTTGTCACTAAACTGCCTTCCAACCTCTAAGAGATAGGTGCACATGGACAAATGCAAAAATAATACAAAAAATATACCCATTGTATGACAAAGCTAGAAAAGAAGGAAGGTTGAGAGCAAGTGGATATCACAATGAGATTGATTTGAAAGAGAAACCAATGAAAAAACTATTGTAGAAGGTGTAAAAAACAAGGGCACAATATAAGAACACAATATAAGAACACATCCAAAATAAGGTTACTGCAACTTATGACATGTTTATTGCATTATTATAGCATGTACCACTTTATAATTAATTTGATATGTTTGACATAAATTACAAAAAATATAACATATATTTTTCCTTTTTCTTATGAAGATGGATCTAAAACCAGTAGATAGATTAGTGCTAATATGACGGGACATACACAAATCCAAGGCTATATGGAGAGGGGAGTAGGAAGCATAAAATAATCATCTATTCAATTAAATTATATAATTTGGTAAAATCTATCATAATTAAATTTTATAAGAACATAACTTAGTTAAATACTGTCGAAAAGAGGCATCATTAAAGAACCCTTAGAAGATGAGAGAGGTATATGATAAGAGGATAGACACTTACTTAGAGCAAGCTAGATTCCATGGAGTCGTATACTCGCAATTCATACAGTTGGATTAAGGACTAATCACAACATTACTAGAGAGATGGTAACCAAAGACTCAGATATTCCATATGACTCAAGGGGAGATCGGATTGACTTTTCCAAACGTTGTAGTATAACTAAGTTTACCTATATATGGGCAACTAGTAATGGGTACCACGTGATGAACTGCTGACCACCAATTCCATTACTCATATGTGGCTTTGAGGCCTCCAATCCCTCACCCAAAGAATTCTTTCTTGGTAACATGCTGATGATAAGAAACTTTACACCGAAGAAGGATTACTGCACTCCTTAAGCTCCCCTACATTGTTATATATTGATCTATACTTTCAGTTGTGATGATGCCAACTATTCTCTTACCAAGGACTTTATGCTGAGTAATCCGACCAGCTGTTGCTGAGAGGTTTTTATCGAGTAACGAAAGACTCACTTACTAACCGAGTCGTTTTCTCTTGACCTGTTATGCTTTCTCTCATCACCCTCTTCTCGTCTCAGCCTCTTTATTGCCGTAACATCTTAATCCCTCTTACCTGCTATATTTAAAGAATCTTCATACGAGACCAATGTTGCACTGCACCTAGCCACCTCATCTAACATTGTACTACTTTTCTAGTTTTGTCTTTTGTCCTTTTTATCCTTTTTCATATGTACTAGGAATCCCCTTTTATATATACTTTCTTGTAATTTCTTTATTTGTAATGTTGTCTTGGGGATTTATTATAAATACTTCCTTTCCCTTGTAAGTCGGAATCGAACTTTACACATAGACATTGAATATCCTATTCTTATGAGACAACCCCCTCTAAGTCTATTTTTCATACACTCTTATCTAATCATGCTGTATAGCTCAGGATTAATGGCAAGTGGATCTTGACATCAACTTGTGCGTCATATCAAGTAAGGTGTCAAGTCATGTTGTGTTCGTTAGTGTATCATATCCTTCAAGCAGCTTCACGTCAACTACTTTAGTTCGCTCGTAGACCAATTTCCCCCATTTTCTTCAATATTTTGAAGGAACATTTAGTTTAGATATGTTACAGTAAGTCTTAGTGATAACTAAGCTTCTAGGTGCATCATATAATCCTAGTATCAGAGCTTGAGGTTAAGATTAAAGGCTGTGTAATGATAGTCAGTCTGTTGGTCGGGATACTTGTATGTATGTTGATGGCATCCCTGTGTGAAGTGTATTTTCTAAAGCTTTGTGTTAAGAATGTTGAATCCTAGTGTAGAGGTTGAGATTAACGATGCCAAGAGTGATGCTCATGGTTGTAGTCGAGTTACCCAACAAACACCATATACTATTAATGAGCAGATACAAACTCTTGCCACTATTATGGCTAACTTAGCTAGCTCAATAAACAGAGTCTTAGAGACTGGGTCACGTGAGAGAGTTACTGAGTAGGGCTGAGAGACAAGAGATAAGTTAAGAAAGCAGATGAACGAGTGAGCTCCAGAAGCCTTTCAAGTGAACCAAGCGCTATTGCAACATGCCAACAGAGCCATGAGAAGAAGGTTAGAGTTAGACGAAGTGGAGGAGTATGAAGAAGAAGAGGACTAGTATGTTGGGATTGATGAGTGTGAGTTTAGAGCACCGAGAGGTGCTAAACACTTTAAGATTCAGATTTTGAGCTTCAACGGGTTTGTTAGTATTGATGACTGCCTAGATTGGGAGGAGAAGATTGAAAAGATATTCGATTTCTATGATTATGAAGATGTTGTTCGCATTCGAGTGGCCGCATTAGAATTTTCTAGATATGCAGCAATGTGGTGAAAGAAACTATAAAATGTTTGCTTAAGGGCTTGGCGTGAAGTTCGAACATGAAACGAGATTAAGAGAGTTCTAAGAAGTAAGTTCGTTCCCGAACACTATGAATAAGACACGTTCCGACTACTCCAAGACTTGAGGCAAGGTAACATATTAGTAGATGACTATGTCCAAGAGTTTCAGTTGCTCGTGATACAATGCGATGTCGACAAACTTGAGACACGAACTATAGCACGATTCATCTCTGGACTATAGGCAAAAATTTGTAACATCGTGGAATTGCAAAGCCTCACAACTCTGGATGAAACCATCCATATGGCATAGAGAGTTGAAAGGCAATGGTGGAACCAGGTTAGTTGAATGTTAAGTAGCCGACAAATGCTACCAAATAAGAGTGGCCTACCAAGCCAACTAAGGAATGATAGAGCATCAAAGAGTTTTGAGGTGGAATGTTGTAGAAACCTCATTTTTGCTAATTTTTGTTAATTGAGCCAAGTTAATGAATAAAAAGAAAAAAATAATAAATAAATAAAATAAAAATAGAAAAAACGAAAAAAGAGAAAAAAAGAAAGTCAAGTTAGGTCATAGGAAGCTAAGTCAAGAGTCAAGTTGTGTCGAGTGGTTAAGTTGTTAGATCAGTTATTGAGATGGGTTGAATCAATTAGTTTTGGGTCAGATCAATCTAAGGGCTCAAAATTAAGATTTATTAAATTAATTGGGCTAAATTAGATCGAGCCGAGCCTTAAAAAAAGCTCGAATTAGTTAGGGTTTCTAGAAGCTGAGGTGAATCTAGGTTAAATCGTAAACAAATCTTTCCTATCTTTGATACAAAAGATTCGATTTTAGAACTTATAAATAGCACGTTAGTTAGTAATTCAAAGAAGGTTTTCTTTTTAATCATACACTCCTAAAACACCATATACGCCCTCACATCTCTTCACATGCTACCACCATGCCATACACACCCCCATGTCTCTTCACACGCCACCACCATGCCACCATTACACCCCATACGTCCCTTCATGTGCCACCATGTACCCCCATACATCGCTACACAAGCACCATACGCTACCCTGACACCCTAGTGTTGCTGTAATGCATCACCGCCCAAATCTACACTACCACTGTACAGCACCATCGCCTAGACGTTCGCCGTACTCGCCTCTACTATTAACCACAACGTCCAAATCCTTGCCCACGCCTCGCTCGTGCCTCATCCATTGTCGCCTACAATCACTCAAGCATCGCCTAGTACATGCCCTTACTATTGCTTGTGTCCTTACCTAAGCCTCACCTTTGCACACGCCCTCTCTCGCTAGTCACATACACCAAGCACGCTCATCTGCTCGCTTAAAGTCTTGCTCCAGTGCATGCCACTAACGCCTGAAGCAACGCTTGAGCATTGTCCATACCCTCGCCTAGTATCACCTATGCTCTTGCCCACTCTTGCCCAGCTGCACAACCATCTACTCGCCTACCTATTCACCCACGCACGCCTAAGCCATCGCCTAAGTCACCGCTTGTACTCGCCCAGTGCTGCTACACCACCGCCCAGATCACTGCCCAACAATGACGGTCCAATGCTAGGTAATTTTCTAGTTTTTTATTTTATTTTTTTATTTATTATATTATTTTGCTTATTTTTAGTAATTTTTATTAATTTGCTTTATTGGTTATTTATTTTTATTATTAATTAATTTTTTGTGTTTAAGTGTAGGTTTTTATTTTATTTTTTTATTATTATTTATTTTTCAATTTTTGTTAAATTAGGTCTTTCTTGAAAAATTGTATTTTTTTATCAAAATATATTTTTGGCAGTTAGGGTTTTTTTAAAAATAAAAAAAAATCTAGATTAAGTTTTTTTAAAGATAGTCAATTAAGGTTTTCATTTATTTAATTTTGAAAAATTAGATTTTTTAAGTATTTTAAAATAATAATAAATTGATATAAAACATAAACCTAGCTCAGTTTTTATTATAAAATTAAACCACTCACTAAAAATTTTATAAAAAGAACTACTATCGGTTTAATTCTGATTCGCATGTATATGGGCACCTTTGGGGCAATCATTAAAAAAATAATAAATTTTTTTTCCTTTTTTTTAGAAATTCGTAATAAAAAATAATTAAAAAATCATTTTTAGTTACTTTTGCAAATTTAGGTATATTTTTAATATTTTTAGAAAAATTACAAAAAAATAAAGCTCATCAATTTCTTTTAGTTTTCACATGATGACTTAACCTTAATAGGTTAACCCTTGAACCCAGTTTTCTCTAGTTTATTTTTTCTAAAAATTAATTTTTTTGGAATATCCTCAAACTAGTGGTCAAATTAAGATTTTCCTCGCCCGAAAATCCTAATTTTATTTTTTACTGGTTGCCAACTCCAATTTTTAAATCTTTTAAAAAAAAATATTTCCTTAGTTTAATGTCGGGTAATTTGCATTAAGCGGGCTAGGCTTAATATAGATTAAACTAAGGAAATCAAAATAGGGCTCGACAGAATTGGTAACTCTACTAAAGATTACTTATGAGTTAGCCATGTAAAAATTAAAAACTTAATTGATAGGCTTTTTTATTATTTTTTTATTGTATTATAGTAGTACTAATTGTTTTTTTTTTTTTTAGTAACGTAGGCCTAAACATAAAGCCTGGCCCAATGGGCCTTTTAAGGGGATTAAGAGGATTTTCTTTTAATCATTCGTGTGTTTAGATGTGGTCGAACCTGGGCCACCTTAGGAACTTAAGATGGGCCTCCATTGTGTAACCCTTAGGTTATTAGGGTCATTACCCCCACCTGGCCATGATAGGCAAGCCTACTTAGGTTTTGATATAGCCCAACAGGCTTCTCTTTAAAAAGCCTTGAAGTTGCAGAGCTTGGGACTTGAAGACCCTACCCCCTTGCATCATTTTTTGAAATAGGGATAGTTTGTTTTAAATTATAGGAAAATTTTGATTTAATCTACGGTTTGTTCATTGTCTATTTTTAATTAAAAAAATTTTAGCTCTTATATATAAATATACACGAGGTTCATTTTTATTAAATCATATTTTAAATATACTTACATATAGGGGCGCTTTTTGACCGTGGATTTATCATAATTCCTATAATTTATTAAATTACCAACTCCTATTGCATTGCATGCGTGTACAATATATTGCATTTCTATATATTTGATTACGTTTGTTTTTCTGTGAATATTTTGTTCCTGATGTTATACATGTCTCATTTTTTTTGTTGGCCCTCAGTCAACGAAAGGCTGCAAAATTTCTATGAAAATCATTGAAAAAGCTGTGAAATTATTAACATTGGATCCAACTTTATTCTAAATTTAGTGTCCTCATTGTAAATAGTCGTCGCATTTTTATTTCATTTATATCTTTTCGTAATATAGATATGGAGAGTCAAGGTAGTATTAGTCCGGAGCCCGTCAATTGAAAGCTTGTTTGTGAAGTCCAATTAGATAAGTACTCCTTCCCTGAAGCCATCCTGAAAAATTGGTTGAACTAGCTTCCGCCCACTAAGCAAAATCACGTCTACAAGAAGATCGAGTTGGTCATATCCCTCATACAGGTCCAGCTCCATTGGCCTTTAATCCAGGCCCTTATCCATTACTAGGATCCAGAAACTACAGCTTTCAACTTCAGCCCACATTTATTGACACCCACCATAGAAGAATACCCGCAGCTACTTAGTGCCTCGCCCCTTTAAGCAAGCATAACTATCCCTGATCTTAGAGTCCAGCTTAAGAAAATCTTCATGACGCTATTGGGGGTCAAGAAGTCAGCCTTAGCCCCATTCTTATCTTCAAAAGGCCAAAAATGTCTCGATATCCTAAGATCGGTGGAGTGGTTTTCAAGCCTAAATGCCTACCAAAAATATCGCCAGATCTTTTGTGGAGGATATGAATCGTGGGCCGAAAAGAGGGTCAACATCTTTATTGTAGCAGTGTTTGGAACAATGCTGTTTACCTTCAGATATGGTTAGGTCCACTATATGGTTGTTAAGCTAGTGACTCAATTCTTAGCTGATAAATCTTATATACCAGCGCTATTAGTAGAACAAGTTAGGATGCTTACCCACCTAAAGAAGTAGGGGTATTGTTATTTTATGGCTAACCTTACAATCCTTACTGTATGATTTCTTAGTCACATACAAGGATATGGAGGGAATCTTCTTAGAGAGTCCTTGACAGAGAATATGGACCTAATTAACGAATTTACCTACCACCTCAAGGTACCAGATGACGCTCAGTTTAAGGGATTGGTGTCAGTTATCAGCAAAATGCAGCCAACAGACTTTATGTGGATAGCTAGATGGAGCCATTGCACTCAAGCCATCTTGGGGTGCACTGATTATGCAAGAGTTCCCCTTATTGGTATTAAGGGCTATACCGGATATTTCCCAGCTTATGTCACCAGACAGCTGGGTCTACTGCAAGAGATAGCTTATAGAGACTCCTTGGATGTTGTCACAGTAAATTATTAAGATCCTTGTTTATCCATGGCTACTCTAATCCAACAACTAACAAAACTCATGAGGTTGTAGGAACGAAGAGAAGTCAAGAAGATAGTCAATATGGGAACTTTGAGGGGCAAAGTCAAAGAATTCTGAGCCACGAAGCAATTCATTTATGATTAGTTAGAGAAGACTGGAAAGATATGGTATAAAGCTCTAGATGTATTTAGACACAAGCTAGATCCAACATGTCTTTCAACTGTTGAGCGAGCCTACCGAGACACCATACGGGCTAGAGTTGAAGCCCAGTTCCAAGAAAGTAAGAGGTTCGTTGAAGAGTTAAGGTTGGAAAATGAGAGATTGCTAGAGGAAAATCAATTCTTGAGAAACAAGATTCGAGAAAGGGATGTTACGATATGAAGACTTATGAGGGAAGTTGATGAAGCTTGTCCTAGCCAAATCCGTCGACTCTTGTAGATATAAGATTTTTTTTTTTTTTTTTTTTGAAGATTAGTTAGGAGTTTTTCTCTTCCTTTTACTTAATCCATTGTATAAGTTGGATCTTATGATTTATAAATTTGCAGCTTTAGTAAATAAAATTTTCATTAATTGCGCAGTCTCTTACTCATTATTATTATTTATTTGTTTGTTTATTTGATTTTAAAAAAAAAAGAAAAAAAAAACAAAAGAGGTAGACAACGGAATAACAAACGTCAAAAAAACAAAAAAAAAAACTCTTTAATTCACCAAAAAGTTTAAAACTTGGGTTTTCGCGTAGGATTTTGAAGATAGCATCTAAGCAAGTAGACTTAACTAAAAGCCCAATATTCACTCGTTCTAAGGCAAGGATGTCGACTCAGGATACTGGAAATATCAATCAAACCATGCCCTACTCAAGAGTAGCAACTCTGGAAGAAAACATGAACAAGATGGCCGAACAGATTCAGGCTCTCACTCAAGCTATTAGGATCCTTAACGATAGATAAGGATCTCAATCTAACCTAAGCCAAAATGTAGAAATGACTCCTCCCTTGAACTAAAAGATGAAGAATCAGCCCTTAATGCTGAGGTATGGAGGAAAGAGATTGAAGAGAAACATTGTAAAATGGAAAGAAAGGTCATGTAGAAGCTAACAAAGAAAATGGAAACCTTAGAAATGGTGAATGGGTTTGAGCAAATGGGAATGATCAGTTTACCGATCTATGAAGACAATGACTTCCCAGAAAGATTTAAGGTGTCGGAATTTGAGAAATACGATCGAACTGACTGCCCGAAACTCCGCACTAGGTTAGACATTAGGAAAATGGGAAAATATACGAAGTATGATAAGGTGATGGTCCAGACTTTTCAATATAACTTGACGAGACTCGCTTTAACCTGGTATACCCAATTGGACCTGAATAAAATTGATACTTAGGATAAGTTAGCACGGGCTTTCTACAACCAATATAAATTCAACATTGAAGTGGCCCCATCCATGTAGGATCTGAACAATCTACAAAAGAAGATTAATGAGAATTTTAAAAAATATGCCCCAAGATGGAGGGGCATGGCCACTAAGGTAACTCTACCCTTAACTGAAAAGGATCTGACCTTCGCTTTCATTAATACTCTTGGAAGCTCATATTACTAACACTTGGTTGGGCATCTTGCCTCTAATTTTGCAGAAATTATAACCTTAGGAAGCCTAATTGAGGAAGCCATTGCTACTAGGAGGCTCTCTAATCCTAAAATAACTGAAAAGAAGACACCTCGCTGAAGATTTTCCAACAAAGTTAAGGAAACCACTATCAACGTTGTCGATACCGACAACCTTATCAAACTCATAGCCCCAATAGCTATGACTGGCGGATCTAATCCCCCACCGAGTCCAAATCAGAACAACCGCCCATAGAGAAGATAATTCACACATATTCCCATTCCTCTAAGTCAAGTTCTCATACGATTAAGGAAGGAGAATCTCTTGACATTTGAAATTCCAAGAGAAGGGCAAAGACCGAGGGATTATAACCAGGAACTTCGATGTTATCTAAGGCAAGTGAAGCATTCTACAGACCAATGTTGGAGACTCAAACATAAAATCTAGGATCTTATTGACGCCAAATTGGTTCAATTAGATTTTATCTAGACTCTTACTCCCAACGTGGCTAACAACCTTCTACCAAACCATAGACATTCAATCAATATGATCGTTGCTAAAGCTTCTGAACCAGAAATTGACCTAAACAGTTTCCCTATTACTATTGAGGAGATCTCGTGGAATTTGAGGAAGGTTAGATACTTGCAGGATATGAATCTCTGGGATAGGACTCGAACCAAACCAACGATATATCGACTACTTAAGGAAGGAAAGATAAAGAAAGTCAATATCATGGCTATGACAATTCCAAAACCGTGAAAGAGAAGTACTCAAAGGGAGATTAGAAAGAGATATGAAACCAAAGATTTGATGATTGACACCCTAAGAGAACTGACAAGGAAGTTTGAGTATTTGGTGGATTACGCCGGTTCACCTGTCATATACACTAATGCCTCGCCCACTAGATGTGGTCCAAAATTTGAGGAAGAAGACAGGATCATTGTAGAAGCCAAGAAGGCAGTTGGGATGGTTGGAATGATTGGAGATGAGCCCAAGCCATTGATTTTTGAATATGATGGAAATATTAAGAAAGTTGAGGAGTCGGGAAAGCTTAAGAAGATCACTTTCAATGTCCCAATAGCCTTAAAGAATTATAAAGCAGCACCTTTGGATTACCAAACGGTGAATCAAACGACTAGGGCCTCATTACCCATGGTCAGTAGGCTTACTCGCTTAGGACGAGTTTATGATCAGCATGAGGAAGCCAAGAGGAAATCTACTGTGGAGGAGGCTTCTCGAAAATCTTTGAAGATATGGAAGATAAAGATTAGAATGTTGCCAAGAAGATAGTGAACAAGATAATGGATTAACTAGCAAAAATACCAGCCCAAATCTCTTTAATGGGCTTGCTATTGTCATCAAATACTCATCGAAAGGCACTGATTAAAATTCTGAAGGAAGTCAAGGTACTTGAAGGGATTTCTACGGAAAAACTGGGGTTAGTGGTAAACTTAATATTTGCCCTAGATTAGATCTCATTTTTGCCAAACGAGCTAGGTAAAGAAGGAAACCAGCACATAAAGCCTCTCTTCATAGTGGTTAAGTGTGTAGGGAAAGTAGTTGCCCGAGTTTTGATAGATAATGGGTCATCATTGAACGTGTGTCCATTGACGATGCTAAATCTACTTGATGTGGAGGCGATTGAAATAAAGCCTAGCTTGATTTCAATAAGGGCTTTTGATGGATCAAAACGGGAGATAATTGGAGAAATTGGGTTGAAGGTTGAATCAACCTGCAGGTGTTTGCTATCCCCTTCTAAGTTCTTGCTATCCCGAGAACTTTCAATCTTCTGCTAAGAAGACAATGGATTTATTTAGCAGGGGCAATTATGTCCAACTTACATCATAAAGTGTAGTTCATAGTCGATGGACAGCTGGTTACTATTCTTGAGGAACAGGACTATGAGATTTACAAAGAAAAGACTATTCCCTATATTAGGGATGAAGAATTGGAAGAACCAAGGTTACAGATTTTCAACAAAGTTAATATGATCAAAGAAGCAAGATAGGGGGTACGGGGTCATTTGAAACAGCTTAAGCAACAGATTGTAACGTTCGGGCTTAAGTATGAGCCCATTAAAGAGGAGATTCAAGAAATGAAGGCTAAAACCAAGAGCAAAAGAAGGGATCAGGTGTACCATCATCACATGGATTTTCCGGACATTCGTCAGACATTCCTAGTACCAGCTGATGTTCAAGAACCTAAAGTAACCAATTTATCTAAGGCCTTGACACAACAATGCAACATCAGTCCGAATGGGAGAGAAGATGTCAACGTACTAATTTCTTTGTACAACTGGTTTTCCGCTCCCATGAATAGGTCTCTCTAGAAACGCAAAATTAGATTAATTAGGAACATTCGATTTCAATAATTAGTTTGATTAGTTAGGTCTTTTCTATCAGAAATTTTGAATTAATTCATTCAATAAAATTCGTCTCTTTATTTCTATCAATTCTTCCTTGTTAATTATTTGTTGTCCTTTTCTTTTTCCTTTACTCCTCAAATCAGATAAAAACGATGAACATAATGGATATCTCGTGCATGTAAATAATGAAAGTACCAATATCACCTTCGGCCCTACTGGGTTGGATGTCGGAGATGATATTGAGACTCCGAACGAAATTTAGGAGAATTGGCATCGACATGAATAAGGTAGAGTGATTATTGACGAACCAACAGATGTGATTAATTAGGAATAGAGGAAAATGCACAAAATTTGAAAATTAGTGGTGATTTAACAAACAATTAAAAGTAAGAGTTGTCACAATTGTTATCTAAATACTAGGACATATTCGCTTGGTCTTATGAAGATATGCTTGGTTTAGACTCGTCTATTGTAGTTCACAAGTTGCTAACCAAGGAAGAAATTAAACCAAAAAAACAAAAGCTTAGATGATTTAGGCCGAACATACTCCTTAAGATAAAAGAAGAAGTGAAGCAGTTGTTAGAAGTCGGATTCATAGAAGTATCGGATTACCTCGAATGTGTAGCTAATGTGGTACCAGTGAAGAAAAATGGGAAAGTTAAGGTCTACATAGCTTTCCATGATTTAAACCACGACACCAAAGGATAATTTTTCTTTGCCGCATATTGACGTATTAGTAAATAACACAACCAGGAATCATCTTTTCTCATTTATGGATGGTTTCTTAAGGTATAATCAAATTAAAATGGCAGAAGAAGATAAAATTAAAACAACATTTGTTACCACCTGGGGAACATTTTATTATCGCGTGATGCCGTTTAGGTTGAAAAACGCTGGGTTAACTTACTAGCATGCTATGGTTACCTTACTCCATGACATGATGCATCAAGAAATCGAAGTTTATATAGATGATATAATCGCCAAGTCCAAAGAGAATGAAAACCACGTGGATATTTTGCGCAAGCTATTTGAGCGACTAAGGAAGTTTCAATTGAAGTTGAATCCTAAAAAATGCACTATTGGAGTGACTTCAAGCAAATTATTGGGTTTTATAGTCAATATGAGAGAAATCCAAGTAAACCCAAATAAAGTTAAGGTGATCGTAAGCATGCCTATGCCTAAGACTGTCAAAGAAGTTTGAGGATTATTAGGGAGATGAAATTATATTGCTCGGTTTGTATCACAACTAACTGATAGATGCAAGTTGTTGTTTAAGCTATTGAAGAAGAATGCCGTAATAGAGTAGGATGAAGAATGCAAGCACACATTTGCTAAAATCAAAGAATATCTCATGAATCCTCCTATACTGGTTACTCCCATACCGGGACAGCCATTGATCCTTTATTTAACGATTCTCCTTGAATCAATGAGGTGCATGCTGGGGTAAAAAGATAAAAAGGGAAGAAAAGAGCATCCTATATACTATTTGAGCAAGAAATTCATAGAAAGCGAGTAAAAGTAATAAGAAGTGGGAAGAACATGTTATGCCTTAGTATGGGTGATGCATAGACTCAGGCAGTACATTCTTTATTACTCAATAGAGTTGTTCATAAAACATGACTCGTTAAGGTATTTAGCAGAAAAGCCAGCGTTAATTAGGAAAATATCGAAGTGGCAAATGCTACTCTCTGAGTTTGATATCAAGTACGTGATTTAGAGTTCAGTCAGGGGGTAGGCAGTGGCTAATCAATTGGCAAAATACTCATTAGAAGATGAAGATGAGGGTTTAGAAGCACAATTTCCTGATGAAAATGTGATGGCAAACGAATTAAGTGGTGAGAAGTTAGGATGGAAAATGTGTTTTGATGGAGTAACCAACGTTTTTAGATGTGGGATAAGAGCAGTATTGGTATCACCTAAGGATAACCATTTTCTAATGGTAGCAAGATTAACATTCCCATATACCAACAATATCGCAGAATATGAAGCCTGCATTTTAGGGCTCAAAATGGCACTAGATATGGGAATACAAGAATTAGAAGTGTATGGAGATTCTTCTCTTATAATTCTCTAAATCTTAGGGGAATATAAGATGAAGGACGAGAAATTAATACCTTACCATGAACATTTAAGCACACTAGTTGAAAAACTCCAAGAGATTTCATTTACTTACATTCTAAGGATCCATAATCAATTTACCGACGCATTGGCTACATTAGCGTAAATGGTGAAAGTCACAGATGGAATAGAAATTCAACCCTTGAAGATTTAAGTGGAAGAAAAAACCAGCTTTTTGCCTTGCAGTTGAAGGAAAGGGAACAAAAGAACCGTGGTATCACGATATCAAGAAGTTACTTCAAACGGGAGAATTTCCTGAAGATGCTAATAGAAAAGATAGAAAGACTTTAAGAAGGTTGGCTACTCATTTCTTATTAAGTGGGGCTACGTTATATAAGAGGTCACTATATGCAACACTGCTAAGGTGTGTGGATGAAAAAGAAGCTAAAAAATTGACAAAAGAAGTGCATGAAGGAGTTTGTGGTCCTCACATGAATGGGTATATGCTAGCAAAAAAAATCATGAGAATGGCGTATTTCTAGATGACGATGGAATCAGATTGTATCAAGCACGTAAGGTACTATCACTTATGTTAGGTGTACGCTAATAAAATCAATGCTCCTCCCTAAGAATTGCATGTGTTGTCAGCTCCTTGGCCTTTCTCAATGTGGGGAATTGACATGATCGGTACAAACGGGCATAGATTCATTTTAGTCGCGATTGACTATTTTACTAAGTAGGTAGAAGCAGTGTCGTATGCTACAGTGACCAAAGGAGTAGTGGTCAAATTTTTGAAAAGAGACATTATTGCAAGATATGGTGCACCCGAGTCTATTATTACAGATAATGGGACGAATTTAAATAACAAGTTAATGGATGAAGTGTACCGCCAATTCAAGATCAACCACAAAAATTCAACTCCATATCGACCTCAGATGAATGGAGTCATTGAAGTCGCTAATAAGAGCATCAAAAGAATCACTGAGAAGATGGCAATCACATATAAAGATTGGCATGAAATGCTTCCCTTTGCTCTCATGGCTTACAAAACTTCAGTCAGAACTTTTACTAGTACAACCCCATATTCATTGGTGTACAGAATTAAGGTAGTACTACCAGTAGAAGTAGAAATACCTTCGTTTTGAGTATTGGCAGAAACTCAACTTAATGAAGCAAAGTGGGTGGAGAAGAGAATAGACCATTTGAATCTCCTAGATGAGTGAAGACTTATAGCGATATGTCATGGTTAATGCTACCAACAGCAAATGATTCAAGCTTTTAACAAGAAAGTATGCCCGAGGTACTTCAAAAAAGGAGACTTAGTGTTGAAGAAAGTGTTATCGAACACAAAAGACCCTAGGGGCAAGTTCTCTCCAAATTACAAAAGCCCTTAGGTAGTGAAGAGGGTATTATCAGGAGGTGCATTAGTATTGACAGAGATGGATGGCTCAGAATTAAGAGGACCAGTGAATTCAAAAGCAGTCAAGTTGTATTATCCATGATTTAACAAAGATTTCAAGTTTTCTTGAATAAGTTTGTAGTTAATCTTTCATTGTTTACAAGTAAGTTGATATCCATGAATGTTTTTGAATTTAGATGGTCATTGACCAATAAACACTCCACCAACAAACCCTGTTTCTTAGCTTCATAAACTTAAACAGCAAATCCTTACCAATGAATCTGAATCACCAAAGGAATTGAAATCGAATGTTCTTAATAATTTAATCTTGTTCATTCGAAAAGGGATTTATCATCCAGAAGTCATGAAGAATAGAAATTAAAACTTGAAATCAGACCAAGAAAGTTCAAGGTGTGGGTATGTTTTAGTTACAAAATTCAAAGGAAATAAGAGGAAGAAAAGAAAAGAAAAGAAAAGAAGAAAGAAAAGAAAAAGGGAAAAGAGAAAGAAGAAGTAAGCACAGACCCCTGGAGAAATTCTGCTAATTGAATGAGTGAATATCAGGAGTCAGCATTAGCATGCTAATCAGTTACTATCTGAGAAATCCTTCATTCCTAGGAAAAATAATCTTAAAAGTCTTTGAAAAGAAATCTTTAGAGGAATTAAGCTAGTTTTGAAAATCATTCATGAAGAGATCTATCTTCTTCGGACAAACCAAAATTAATCTTGAAGAGATCTATCCTCTTCAAATAAACTAAAACAAATCTCGAAGGGATCTATCCTCTTTAGATCACAAACCAAAAGAAATTTCGGAGAGATCTATCATCTTCAAATTATCCATCAAAACGAGTTAATTTTACTTCCAACAGTTCTTGCCCTATCCTTCTAAGATAGGTCCCCTTAAAATTTTTACACTATCCTTCCAAGATAGACACTATTAAGCCCTATCCTTCCAAGATAGGCCTTCCTTGAAATTTTTGCTCTATCCTTCCAAGATAGGCCCCATTAAGCCCTATCTTTCCATGATAGGCCCCCTTGAAATTTTTGCTCCATCCTTCCAAGATAGACACCATTAAGCCATATCCTTTCAAGATAGGCCCTCTAACCTTTTGCTCTGTTCTTTTAAGACAGGCATTCATTTGCCTCGTCCTTTCAAGATGAGCAATTTATTCTTTACATCAACCTTTCAAGTTGATATCCTTGATCAAAATAAAACACAGCTTAGTTAATCAGTTCAAAATAAGGTTTGGTAAAAATGGGTATCTCTATTGTCTTTGTAGCAAAGTTGTAATCGAACTTTACTATAAAGAGGGGCAGCTGTAGATACCTCATTTTTGTAAATTTTTGTTAATTGAGCCAAGTTAATGAATAAAAAGAAAAAATATAAAAAAGTAATAATAAATAAAATAAATAAATGAAAAAATAGAAAAAATGAAAGTCAAGTTAGGTTATAGAAAGCTGAGTCAAGAGTCAAGTCATGTCGAATTGGATCAAGTTGGATCAATTTGAGATGGGCTGAATTAATTAGTTTTAGGCCAGACCAATTTAAGGGCTCAAAATTAAGATATATTAAATTAATTGGGCTAAATTAGATTGAGTCGGTTCATAAAAGAAAAGCCCAAATTAGTTAGGGTTTCTAGAAGCTAGGGTAAATCTAGGTTAAATCACAAATAGATACGAAAGATTTGATTTTAGAACTCATAATAGCACGTTGGTCAGTAAATTAGAGAAGGTTTTCTTTCTAATCATACACAGCCAAAACATTATATACGCCCCCACATCTCTTCACGGGCTACCACCACACTACACGCACCACCACCATGCCATACATGCCGCTACATCTCTTTATGCACCACTACGCGCCCCACATACCGCTGCACAAGCACCACGTGCTACCTTAAAACCCCAACACCCTAGTGCCACTACAACGCATCATTGCCTAAATCTACGCCACCACTACACAACACCATCGCCTAGACACCCGCCATGCTCGCCCTTATTGTTGCCTATAGCATCCAGATCCTCGCTTGAGCCACTGCCCGCGTTGCCCACACCTCGCCCATGCCTCGCTTACTATTGCTAACAACGCCCACAATCACCCGAGTATCGCCCAATACATGCCCTTACTGTCGCCCGTATCCTTACTTAAGCCTCGCCCTCGCACATGCCTTCTCTTGCCAATAGCATACACCAAGCACGCCCATCCACTCACCTGAAGTCTCGCCCCGGTGCATGCCACTGTCGCTTGAAGCATTGCCCAAGCATCATCCATGCCTTCGCCTAGTGTCGTCTGTACCTTCACCTATATGTCGCCCGCACCCTTGTCTAATGTCGTTTGTGCTTTCACTCACTTTCACCCAATTGCATGCTCATTTGCTCACTTATACACGCCCAAGCAATCACCTGAGTCACCACTCGTGCTTGCCTAATGCTGTTACACCACCGCCCAAATCATAACCCAACACTGATGGTCCAACACTAGGTAATTTTCTAATTTATTTTTATTTTTTATTTTATTTTTTTATTTATTATATTATTTCATTTATTTTTAGTAATTTGCTTTATTGGTTATTTATTTTTATTATTAATTAATTTTCTATGTTTAAGTGTAGGTTTTTATTTTATTTTTATTATTATTATTTATTTTGCAATTTTTGTTAAATTAGGTCTTTCTTGAAAAATTGTGTTTTTTTTATAAAAATATATTTTTGTCACTTAGGGTATTTTTCTTAAATAAAAAAAATCTAAATTAAGTTTTTTTAAAGATAGTTAGTTAAGGTTTTTATTTATTTAATTTAGAAAAAATTAGACTTTTTAAGTTTTTTTTTTTAATAATAAATTGATAAAAAAACATAAACTTAACTCGATTTTCAATATAAAATTAAACCACCTACTATAAATTTTATAAAAAGAACTATGGTTGGTTTGATCCCGATTAGCGAGTACGTAGGTACATTTGAGGCAACCGTTAAAAAAAATAATAAATTTTTTTTCCTTTTTGTAGAAATTCATAATTAAAAATAATTAAAAAATGATTTTTAGTTACTTTTGCAAATTTAGGTATATTTTTAATATTTTTAGAAAAATTACAAAAAAAAAAGCCCATCAATTTCTTTTAATTTTCACATGGTGACTTAGTTTTAATAGGTTAGTCCCCGAACCCGATTTTCTCTAGTTTATTTTTTCTAAAAATTAATTTTCTTAGAATATTCACAAACTAGTGGCCAAATTTAGGTTTTCCCCACTCGATAATCGTAATTTTATTTTTTACTAATTGGTGACCCCAATTTTTAAATTTTTTAAAAATATTTCCTTAGTTTAATGTTAGATAATTTGTATTAAGTGAACTAGGCTTAATATTTGTTAAACTAAGGAAATCAAAATAAGGCTTAACAAATGTTGAGAGCAAATATTGAGTCGATCAGGAAAAGGCCAAGGTAAGAGCAAGATCGAAGAGCCTAAGATTCGAAGAGATCAAGGTCAGAGCTTAAGAAGGAAAACCTGAGAAATCAAATGTTTTAAATGCTTTGGCTATGGATACGTGGCTAGTTAATGTCTAAACTGCCGAGTCATGACCATAAAGGGAGACAAGCCCCAATTTGAAGTAGAGAGTACGAGTGAAGGAGAGGAAGAATTGGGAATCGATTAGATGCTAGAAGAATTTCAGGAAGACCCTGATGCCGAGACACCTCTTGAGGGCAAAGCCGAATATTGCTTTGTTGTTCAAAGATCTCTCAATGCTTTTGTGGTTAATGAAAATGAGCAAAAAGAGAACCTCTTCCATACAAATTACCGAGTGAATGGCAAGCTATGTGCTGTGATCATTGATGGAGGGAGCTATACTAACGTCATCACGTAAGTGGTAGTCAAAGCCATGAAATTACCGACCCTCCTACACCTTAAGCTATACAAGATTCACTGGCTGAACGAAAAAGGAGGCTTACATATTGCCGAGTAAGTTAGAGTATCAATTACCATTGGTGATAGGCACAGGGACAAGGTGTTGTGCAATGTCCTTCTAATGTGCACTTCTTACATATTACTCGACCGACTATGGCTGTTTGACCTGAGGGTGTTGTACGATGGATATAGGAACACCTACATGTTCCAAAAGGATGGGAAGAAAATTATATTGACACCCATATGTCCTAAAGAAGTGCAAGAAGCCTAAGCACAAGTTGCTAAATCACTGCAATGGAAATCCTTAGTAATTTCCTGACCTCAGTTTACCTAGGAAGTTAAGGTTGAAGACTATGTGATCCTTTTAGTTTAGAGACTCTTGGAGGTTAGAGAAGTAGAGGACTTACTTGCCAAAGTGCAACAACTACGTCAGGACCTTGCCAACCTATTCCTTACCGAGATGCCAAAAGGATTACCTCCCTTGAAAGGTATTGAACATTGCATCAACCTACAACCAAGAGCTGCCTTATTGAACTGACCTGCTTACAGACTCAATCTCGAGTAGGTAGCTAAATTGAAGAAACAGGTGGATGAGTTGGTGGATCACAGATATGATCATGAGACCATGAGTCCTTATGTCGTACCCGTTATGCTAGTACTGAAAAAGGATGGAACATGGCGAATGTGCTTTGACAATCGAGCTATCAATAAGATCACTATTAAATACCAATATCCAATCCTACAACTTAATGATTTGCTTGATGAGTTACATGGCACCTATATCTTTTCTAAGATTAACCTGAAGAGTGGCTACCACCAAATATGAATAAGATTTGGGGATGAATGGAAGATGGACTTCAATACAAGGGATGGTTTGTTTGAATGGTTGGTGATGCTGTTTATTCTAACTAATGCGTCGAGTACATTTATGTGGCTGATGAATTATGCACTCAAAACGTTGATCGACAAATGCGTTGTGGTTTATTTTAATGATATTTTGGTCTATAGTGCCAACCTCATTGCTCATGTCGAACATTTAAGATTAATGTTTAACATACTCTGCGCTAAGAGATTATTCGGCAACCTAAAAAAATGCATGTTCTATCAAAGCGAGATTATATTCCTTGCATATGTCATTTCAGAGAAGGGAGTTTAAGTTAATGAGGAAAAATTCAAAGCTATTAATGAGTGGCTTACGCCGATTAGTGCTGTCGAAGTGAGAAGCTTCCATTGTCTAGCCTCATTCTATCGAAGATTTATTCAGAACTTCAGCTCCATAACTACGTCGTTGACTAAATTGACTAGGAAGAATGTTGAGTTTAGGTGGTTAGAAAAAGCTCAAAGGAGTTTTTAAGATGTAAAGTCTAAGCTAATTTTAGCTCTAGTACTCACCCTACCAGATTTTAAGAAGGTTTTTTAGGTTGAATGTGATGCGTCTAGTATCGGCATTGGTGCTGTCCTTATGTAAGAGCACTGACCCATTGCCTACTTCAACAAAAAACTCCGAGGTACTATCTTGAATTACTCAATCTACAACAAGGAGTTCTATGCCCTAGTCCAAACACTTTAAAACTAGCAGCATTATCTGTTGTCGAGAGAATTCATCATCTATTTAGATCATCAATCTCTTAAGCATCTTCGCAAGCAACAGAAGCTTTCTCAATGTCACGCCAAATGAGTCGAGTTCTTAGAGACCTTTTGCTATGTCATCGGATATAAGAAGGGAAGCACCAATACAGTGGCTGATGCACTTTCTCGCTGTCATATGCTCATCACAATGTTATAAGCTAAGGTGCTTGGATTCGGCACTTTACCTTATCAGTATAAGCATGACCCACATTTTGTACCCTTAGTAGCCAAGTGCAGTACTAGAGGAGCTGCGGAAAGGTTCTACTTGAATGAGGAGTTCTTAATAAAGGGCAAGTAGATTTGCATGTCGAGTAGTTCTACAAGGGAGCTACTCATTCAAGAAGCTCATGTCAGGGGTTTAATTGACCATTTTAGGGAAAAGAAGACGACTAAGATATTGAAAGAGCATTTTTACTGGCCTAGGATGATGAAGGATGTGCACTGAATACTTAAGAGGTGTGGGGTGTGTAAATATGCAAAGGGGAGGAGAGAGCCTTATGGAGAATACATACCCCTACCAATTCCTGAGTGGTCGTGGACCGATTTAAGCATAAATTTTATGCTTAACCTTCTCTACATATCGAGAAGACACAACTCAATCATAGTAGTAGTCGATTGGTTCAACAAGATAGGCTACTTCATTCCCTGCCACAGAACTAATGATGCTTTATTCGTCACTAATCTCTTTTTTGTAGGAAATTGTGTGACTACATGCAGTGCCAAAGAGTATTGTGTCCGATCATGATTTGAAATTCACAAGCTTCTTTTGGAAGACCCTATGGAGGAAGCTCAGCACTAAGCTCTTGTTCAGTACTTCTTATTACCCCCAAATAGACAGCCAAACTAAAGTTGTGAACAGAACTGTCAGTAGTCTCCTATACGCCACTATTAGAAGGAACTCTCATGACTGGGATTTATGCCTGCCCATCATTGAATTTGCCTACAATCGCTCGACTCACAGCTTAACTGGAACATCACCATTCGAGGTTGTTTATGGACTTAACTTGAACCTACCCTTGGATTTAATTAACAATCCAACTACACAAGGGGGAAGTCAATCCAGCTTAGAACGTACTGAGGAATTCGAAAGGTTACATCGGAAGATTGCCAAGCTATTGGCCAAAATTGTGGCCCAATAGAAGGAGGTAGGGAGCTGCGGAAGGAGACGAGTTATTTATACCCTTAGGGACCTTGTTTGGATCCATCCTAGTAAGGAACAATTCTCTAGCAAGAGGACGAACAAACTATCCCCCAGAATAAATGGACCCTATAAGATCCTTAGGTGTATTAATGATAATGCCTATAAGATTGAACTACCCAAGGGTTTTGGTGTGTCTAACACATTTAACGTCGCTGTTCTAACTCCCTATGTACCCGATGATGACGAGGACCAAGATTTAAGGGCCAATCTTCAACAACCCCGGGGAACTGATGAATTGCCAACCACTAGTCTCATTACCCGTGTGCAGCTCCAAGGCTTTCAATCCCTCACCCGAAGAATTCTTTGTTGGTAACCTACTGATGATAAGAAACTTTACACCAAAGAAGGGTAGTTAAACTCCTTGAGCTCCCCACATTGTTATATGTTGATCTATACTATTGATTGTGATGATGCCGACTATTCCCTTACCAAAAACCTTATACCAAGTAATCCGACCAATTGCTACCGAGTGACGAGAGATTCACTTACCGGCCACGTAGTTTTCTCTCAGCCTGTTACCCTTTCTCTCATCTCCCTCTTTTCGTCTCAGCCTCTTTATTGCCATAACATCTTGATCCCTTTCGCCTGTTGTGTTTAGAGAATCTTTGTATAGGACCAATGTTGCACTATTACCTATCCACCTCATCTGACATTATACTACATTTCCATTTTTGTCTTTTGTCCTTTTTATCCTTTTTCATATGTACTAAGAATCTCCTTTTTCTATATACTTTCTTGTAATTTCTTTACTTATAATCTTGTCCTAGGGACTTATTATTAATAGTCTCTTTCCCTTGTAACCTGAAATCAAACTTTACACATAGAAATTGAATATCCTGTTCTTGTGAGACAGCCGCCTCCAAGTACATTTTTTATATACTCTTATCTAATCTTGCTATATAGATCAGGATTAGTGGTGGGTAGACCTTGACATCAACTTGTGCATCATATCAAGTAAGGTGTCAGGTCGCATTATGTTTGTTGATGTGTCATATCCTTTAAACAGCTTTATGTCAACTACTCTAGTTCGTCTGTGGACCAATTTCCTTTATTCTCTTCAATATTTCAAAGGACCTATTTAGTTCAGATCTATTATGGTAAGTCCCAGTGATAACTAAGCTCCTAGGTACATCACCATGATATAGAACTGCCTGGGATTGTGTAACCATTTACTAAGAGCAAGACTAGACAAAGATCAAATAGTTGGGCAAAGAGTTAGGATGTTTTGGCTCAAAAGTCTTATGTTGACGTGTCTACCAGTAGATGTGGACAACATAGCGATTTAATGCCACACGAGGATCCATATTTTACATCTGAATGGAGGACTCTTATTCTCAAACACATCATCTAGCTATGTGCACCTGATGTTCTTACCGCTATTAGAAGATTTATAGGCTACATGTAGCTATAACTGGGGGATTAGCTTGCCTCACGTAAATGTATACATACTTATGCCGAGTCGTAAAGGATGGGGTAATAGAGATAGGTGGTGTAGTAGCACTAATTCAAGTGTAGGCATGGCACAAATTTCCTGATTTGGTGCCATAATGGACATATAAATGGATAACTCAGCCCAAACCATTAGCCTACTTTGTATGGTGAAGCTTTAGACCATTAGATTCCCAAACAAATATGAATCAATTATCGATTGTACTATTCAAATTGTTTTTTCTACAACTTATATACTAAAATAAATTTATCTTTTGTAGATTTGTTAGATGCCTTATGCCTCGGAGATATTAGATACATTACTTGAGATATGTCAAGAGGGGAGAGATATATGGTTAGCTTACATCCCCATGATCTGCCTCCATATCATGGAGATGTACCAGCCAAATAAAGCGATGAGACAATTTGGCAAAGTACAACAAATCTTACAAAATTGCAACATAGATCCAAACAACGTACATAAGATGGATATGCAAGGAAAGTTAGAGGAAGACTAGGCTAAAAAGAATGCGAGATATATCTCTTAATGGTAAGATAGGAGGTAGAGACTGGTTTAGATTGTACGCAATAATACCCTAGCCGGTATGGTCTCTACCAATCATTTTGATTGGTACTCTGAAATGATATAGAGATACATCAATCAATTAAGAGCACTTTTGGTAGCATTAGTGGGTTTTTTACTCTAAATAATCAAATATAATTAAAATTCCATATTGTATTAATATAAACTAAAACAATCACATTATAAAAATGAAACCTAATACATTTACACGGGTAGAGGGGAGTACAAATATACAGCACATCCACACCTTAGCTGCTACAAGCAAATATACATTGGAGGGATATGGATGTATCAGTCTGGGTGATCTAGCTTAACAGGAGCAATAGCTCGAAGATTAGCCGACCACACAAAGAGGACAAGGATGAGGTAGAGCTCAAGATCAGCAACCATAACTATAGGACAAATCTTCGAGTCTTATGGCAGTTGTAGATATGCTAGCTCTGACTAATGATGTTGTAGATCTACTTATTACTGATGCTCTTGTTTACGCTCTTGCTGCTGATCCTCCTATGGAAGATCCTCCAGTAGCAAATTGACCCATTACTGATGCTCCTACTACTGATTCTTTGACAGTTGATCCTTCAGTAGTAGATCCACCGACATAAGTTCCAACAGATTGTACTGTAGATGACGCACCATCATTTGTATTGTTGATACTAAAGATGACTGTATCATCATCATCTGTTTTCACCCCAGCTATACCTATCAAATTGACACATCCAGCACCATCCAATATGGGAGAGGTAGCCACACAGATAATTATTAATTAATAAAATTTATACTTATAATAAAAAATTCTAATTTGTATAATATTTGGATCACTAATTCAATTTATTTATATACTATAGACCGAGCTTTAGGAAATTTCAAAGGATTTATGAGAATCAACAATACATCACAAGTTGAAGTAAGTATAAAAAAATTTAAGGAAAAACGTAAATAAATATATGATAGTTTTTTATATGATTAGATTAAAAAATAATTGTAATTTTTACTAATTACTGTTAATGATATGTGTATGTTTTTGCTTTATATATCACATGTAATGTTTAATAAATAACAAGAACGACAAATATAGCAATAGGAGTAAAAAATATAAAGCTAAAAATGACATGTTAATTGTAAGTGTAAAAAATCTAATATAACAATAGTTTAGTTATGAAATAAGTTTCAAACAAATTTTTTGAGGAACAATTTGTCAATAAAGTTAGAAAAAAAATCTAGTTAGTATACTATTATAAAAAAAATAAGTGCTAATATAATAAAGTCACTTCTTCAAAATGCAATACTAATATGATAATATCAGTGTTGTATTTTTAAGATGAGACACAATATAAATATAAGTATGTCACATCTTTAAGAAGCAACACTTATATTGTTGTAAATGTCTCACATCTTAAAAATGTGACACACTTATATTTGGCTAGATGCAACATAGGGTTGGTAATTTGGTAATTACTTTCTTACAATTTGTATTTTTTTTTTTTTTTGAAATTTTGGCTATAAACAAGTAATTTTCTCATCATGAAGCTAACAGTTACAAATAAAAACAACTTAATAGAAATTTGAAAAAGTAAACTCTAATAAATATAACGAAACTAAATATTGATTGATGGCCCAAAAGAATATTACTATTAATAGTAGTTTCCAAATTATTGATATTCTCCATTAGTTTTTCAAAAGAGATTATCAAGGAATCTACATATAAAAAAGATTTGTTAATAAAAAATAAGTGATATTGAAATATTTGATAAAAATAATTTAGTTTATTACCTTCTCCATAAAGTCGATCCTCTATACATAAAAGAGCTCCCATAGGTGTTAATCTAAGATTCAATCTTCAGTACTAAATGCAAATTCCCAAGCAACCCTAGATATTGATATATTTAAGATATTACATGTCATTTTTACAACTTGAGAATATTGAAATTGATTAGTCTTCCAATAATTCAATTATTATGTATCACTCTTTATTAACTTTTCCCTACAAATAGAAGTCATCCATGTTCATTATTTGTATAGGCTTTATTTTTTTGCTAAATGAAGTAATTATCATATATTATTATTGAAAGATTATAGCTAGGCACATTTGCCTTAATTTTTTTTTTTTTAAAAAAAACAAACTATGCAAAAATAAACATATAAGAAGCATAAATATTAATTAAAATTTGTTTTCATGGTTAAGGATAAAAAGGTAACTTAATTTTGAAGTCTAAAAATGAAGTAGAAGTGAAGATCTAAGTGATGAAGATTGGAGCATGGAGTTTAAGCTTGCAATACCCAATGTACAAAGAAACTAATACACTATAGTTGAAAAGTCACAAATCTTAGAGTAAAGACAAAATAAATATATTGTCTGTAATAAGCAGTGTATGCTAGGTGGAGAAAAATACTAGTTATTTTAACAAATGGGTTTTCAAGTCAAATTAAGGATTTGTTTATGAGACTTATTTAATAAACAGGTTTAAAAATAAGTCTACGAATTGGACTCAAAACTAAAATACGAAATTTATTGGGATTAAATAGGTTCGGCCTTTTGTATTTCTATCGATTTTTTTCATGTACAAATTCATTGTAATCATATCATGTCATATATGGGTTCACAAGTTGTATCCTAATTTGCTAGCCTTACTTATAATATAAACTAAATGATAAATAGAACTAAAACTTTTCATCATAAGTAATGGAATTAATAGCTTAAGAAATAAAATAGGCTTCACTATATTGATTGAAGTGCCTATGCTTATTGTTAAATACTTATGTCGTATATGCATCACTAAGTCTTATACATCAAAATATGTTAATAGACTTGAAGGTTTTAGATATGCATGTTTGTTTATGGCCTTAATGAAAGACTATGCATTTGAAATTGATAGGAAGTAAGGACCATATGCATTTGACCAAATTCAATTTGTTTTATGGTAATATGAATTTGCTTATGCGTTTTCCTATATGCCATAGTGGTAAATAGACCTTAGTTTGTAAGCAAATGTGATTTAGGAGTGTTCATGGTTCGGTTTGACATTAAATCAAACCGAACCATGTTTAAAAAAATTTAACTCAAATTCTTAATAAACCAAACCACTTATAACAGTTTGAGGTTCTGAATAGACTACTTTAAAGGCAATTTGGTTCGGTTTTGTTCGATTTGAATCACTTTTAAAGTACTTCGTTTTATTTGATAACACTAATAGTTATTAAAGTTTTTAATCAAACATTGATGTTTAAGATGAGGAATGTTACACAAAAATTAAAGTCATATAGCATTATGTTATAGTAATATTGCATCTTAGCTGATATGAAAGCATGATATTTGCTTAGAGATGAAAAATGATGGTAAAGGAGAAGGAATGGACAATAAAGATTGAGTATGAGATGAGACATAGTAAAAATATATATATAAGGTTAAAATGAAATATTAATGTATGATTTAAAATTAAAAAATGTCACTTACTTTTTATTTTTAAATAAGAAACGGTTCAACTTAGGTTAAATCAGTTTAGTTTGACCTCTTGAATTGAACCATAAACCTTTTGGAACCCCTCTAAACTGAACCACATTTCAAATCGAAATACAAAATAATTGCATTTTGCAATTCTATTTGGTTTGATTCAAGTTTTGATTCGGTTCAATTTGTTGAATAGCCCTAATTTTTCTTATAAATAGCTTATGTTTTACCATTTAGAAGACTTTTTGGTTTTTTTAGAGACTTTTGATCACTCTTTCCTTAGACTTAGAGAGTCGTAAAATAGTCTTTAGTTAGTTCTTGAAGAATTCTTCAAGATAATTGCTTAGATCATTGAAAAGAATTTACTTTTGATATAAAGACCAAGTTCAAGTTACAATTAAAGATTATCTTTTCCAATACAAAATTGGTGACATCTATTTCAATTATTTTTATATAATTTTACGAATTACTTATGCTTTCAATTATGAATTTCTTTACAATTTCAATTAGTATTTGTGTTTTTGTTTCCAAATCCATGGCTGGTTAAATTTATTTGTGGGAATTGATAAAACCCTAGATAGTTAAGATGATGATTGTATTCATGTTATAAGATTAAGAGATATATGGATGATTCATGATTGCAATTTCTATGATTTCAATTATAGTTGTTCAATTGATTATAATTGTTAGAAACCCTAATGATATGAAAGTTGATATGGGGTTTGTTAGAAATTCTTAATTGATTTGACTAATCAATGTGGAAGCAAAGTTAATTGAATTAATTAGAAATTATCTAGAAATTAATGCGATGTTCGTTGATTAATTATTCACTAAGAAATTAGGGATAATTGATTTAGGACATTAGATAATCATAGTATCGGGAGATATATGATTGTAATTTAGAGTCTACTGTTAATGTGAGAGCTGACTAATTAATTAGGAGTTTCAATCCTTAGGTTTTAAGGTATAATTATTTCACTTGAATGATCATATAGCTATTAATCTATATAACAAAATAACAATTTGATTGTCATAATCTAAGGTAGATTCTATTTTCCCACAATTCTCAATTAATTGCTTAATTTTAGATTTTTCATAGTTATTTTCTTTTCAATAGTTTTAGAGTAATTATTAATTAATTTATTTAATTTTGATTGCCTGAATATTGATAAAAATTAGCATAAGATTAGTAATTTCTTAGTCCTCGACGGATCGACAGCCTTACTTTCTCTATATTACTTGATTCTGATCTAGTATACTTGCTGGAGTATTCACGATTTATTTATATATATATATATTTTAAGCGAATCAGGATGCTGTCAAGGTCCCCAACGTATTGGTCATAGTAACTCTGCACTATCTATTCTTGATTCACACTAGCACAATGGATCTTTGAATGGTGGCTCTGATACTACTATTAGATAACTACAGTAACTCAAGCAACAACACAAATGGAATTAACCATGATCAGATAGGAAGATTTAAACTAAATCATGCACGTTGATTTTTCTCTTTTCACTTATACTATTAGAGTTTTCACTAGTAGTATACACACACACACTGTCAAGTGCCGTTCACTCTTCCTGTTACACACATATACTCTATTTCTTGTACATACACATCTGTTTCACACACTATCAGTACACTCACTAGTTAGTGCACTGCTGATACACGATTTCTTCTATTTTCACAAAACACTATTTTTCACACATACTTTTCTCTTTAACTGTTAACTAATAGCAACTTCCTATTTATATTACTAAGCCTAATAGGATACGACTAGTTGCACCATAAGTTCTATATTATACTATTCCACTAAAACAGAATGACCTACCTAACTAATTCTCTCAAATTTATCTACAAAGAAATCCCAAAATAAAAATTCAACCAAATCGAAACTTTCATTTAAAATAAATAAGTAAACGTAACTTAGCACTAACATCAAACCTAGAAATAAAAACTCCCACTTCTGTAGTGCTTTCCCTAACACCTATATAACAAATTTCCGACTTGAAAAGCACTTCCATGATGAAAATATAGCTTTAGTTTATGCCCTAGCATTGTCTAGCTTTGTTCTATAGCTGCATTTATTTCTAATGCTGCTGATAGCGATCGATTTCTAGTTTAAATTTGGACTTGATTTTCGGTGTATTTTTAAATTTAGGAAAAGGTAATGGGGGTAAATATGTAGATATTGGAAAAGATTCAGAGTTAGTATTATTGATGCAAATTTGGATTGGTGAAGAAGTGTTCATCTTCCTTTCATGATTCACAAATTAAAATATTAGAAAACAAAATTTAGCCACAGAAAAAATCATGAAAAAGATTTATTGAAAGGAAGAGATCAATGATGGGGCCTTGCAAATGTGATATCAAGTTGGTTTTGTTTTATTTATTTATTTTTTTTAGGTAACGTAAGGTTTCATTTACTTAAACATGAAATATGCATAGGTACATAATTGTAACCCTAAGGAGTAGGGCTACAAAACAAAAGCACCCTAGATTGAGCATTTACAATAGGAGTTTCGATCTCCTTAGAAGAACTTATCTAATTACATCATCTTTTGGGAAGAGCAAAATTAAAAATTACAAAATCTTGCAGCACTTGTTCAACAATCTAATTAGTTACCTCGATTAATCTCTTAAGGTATCACTTTGACCTTCCAATTGTATAGTTGCTAAATTTTTTTCCTGCATAGAATGAAAGCATGTTTATACTTTAGTTAACATTTGAACAAATGAAAGTAGTTACATAGCTATTTGAGAATTTGATTCAATTTCAACATTAGAAAAACCTTTTTGTTAGCATTGATTAACTCTCTAATATATTGCCCCCCATTTTGTAGTAACTATGCCAACTTGTCATAGCTTGTATTAAAACCCTAAAATCCATCGACCCTTATGGTCTCTTATAACTCCTCCTGTAGTTGCTTAGCTACTTAAGATATTCATAATGCCATATGTGTTTAACTTTTTCCATGCCTACTAAGAAGGAGTCTAAGAAAGATTCCATGTTTCAATTTGATATAACTTCGTCTCTTTTTTAAGTGTAGCAAAATGATCATGAGCTAGCTTTCGAATTATATGATTGAAACCACTATCAATCACTCAGGTTGAAACAAGGCTTGGTAACAATTAAGCCATATGTACCAAATCATGTAACCAAATGTCACATCGTAGCATAGCACAGGATGTACCATCACACAAGAATACCTATTGAAAACTTAACTTAGCCTGCTCATTCAATAAAAGACAACTTTGTTTAGATAATAAAGGGGTTGCTACATCGAAGTTTAGCTGGATATTCTATTACAACTTATGTGTAAAACATAATATTTACATCAAAACATGAACCAGTTTTTTCCTTTATTGTCTTTACAGTAATAGGATCACTAACCTAGTACAAGGTCCATATAGAAGTCACTAACTTCGACTCACACTCTCAATATATATATATATATATATATCCCCCCTTAGCGTTAGGCCCTTCAAGATGCTATTAACATGAGGATAAAACATTTTATCCCCTTAGCTACTGAAGCTGAGTGAGAGTGGATAACATGCAATACAATATAGACAATATTATATATCACAACTGAAACATTTCAATCACAACTCGTAGGTTTAACTTTACATATGCATTCGCCCAATCGGGCATTTACTACTAGCAGTACAGCATACTATACTCAATCACTGCATGTTATACTACTAGTAGTATGCATCGGTACCAATATCTTATGCTGTCCAAACTCTATTCGGTTAGTCGACATAGTAGGGCATTTAAATACAACATCCAAGAACCTAGAACAAACAAGAGCTACCTAGGAGTAAGACCCCCACCAAATTGGACTATACACTGTAGTCTACCATTTTAAAAAAGGACAACAAGGAGCTGCCTAGGAGTAGGACCCTTGACTTTGCTTTACAAAATTAGACTACACATTATAGTTCACCAAATCAAAATGGCAACGCTGCCAAATTAGACTACACACTGTAGTCTACCAAATTTGACTATCAAAATAATCACAATGTTTAGGCAATACAATCTATATGCTTCCAAAAACTAAGTTCATAAAGCCATGCTTTTTCTGTGATCACTTGGAGGCCTCATTTTGAAATTTCTAACCTGTAGGTCTCTTTTCGTGCCATGCCATGTCATGCCGTGCTATGCAATAGCAACTCAAGAATATCAATCAGCACAATCAATCTTTAAGTTTTATTCAACCTAGTGATTTGATTTTGGTTTTCGAACTCTCTCTAGAGGAATTCTAGTATCCTACTTAGGGTTTACTTAAGTAAACACTTAAAAGATTGAGTTAGCAATTACTCAACTTCCTTGGTTATCACAATCATTCATAAGCACAAATCATCGCCAACATGGCAACATAACAATTTAACTAGAATACAGTTACTATAATTCAAAATCAACACATCAGCATCCACTATAGTAGCATATCCATTCACCCAAGATATACTTATATTCAATCAACACAGCATCAAACAGCACACAATACTATAAGTAGCAATATATTTACTTCAAGCATGGGTTAGATCCACTTACCTATGTTTAGCAATAGCGCAAAATCCTAAACTTCACGATGTGGTCCTTCCTTACTTATCATACCTATGAAAATATGACACAATCTTCAAATTAAGTATAGCTCAAACCTGAACTATTATAAGTTTTCATTTTTACGTTTTTAAACTTTATTTAATCATATCTTACTCATTTCTCTACCAATTTCAGTAAACTTTATATTGTCACAATTGTTATTTTGAGTACTATTAATATATATTGATAAACAAGATTGATCAATATTTTTAAAAACCCAAAAATACCCTTTCGTATTACAACTCGACTATACGCTATCCTAACTCTAAAATTGACTCGAGTAAGCTTTAGTATTAAACTAAAAAACCCAAAAATCACACTATCCAAACTTATCCAATAAACCTTAATATACCCCCAAAGTTTTCATTTTACATGAATTTGATAAGTATTTAACTAATACTAATTACTATATTACATATTAAGCCAATATATAAGCTTATACTAGGAAAATATGTAATAAATAGTATATGAGCCCGATTAATTTCATGAAAAATTCTATGGATTCACAAAAACATATAGTTTAATTATTAACCATTAATTATACTAAACTAGCTATTATATATTTTTACGAAAATAGCAGTTTTAGCTTGAAATTACAGAAAATTAAGAAAAATAAATAAATTTACAAGTGAGATAAAAATTAAGTATTCCAAATATAATCATAAACATCTAGAAGTTTAAATATGTAGAGTTCATTCATTAATTTCATAAAAAACTAATTATTTCAATAATTCTATAAAACTAGCAGTTTTAATCAAAATAATTATAAAAAATAGTAAACATGATTAATTTCGAAAATTATTATTACCAAAATTAAATATATATATATATATATATATTAGGAGTATTACATAAAAAAATGAGATTGAAACAATATCATTTAATATTTATAAAAATTTATTCAATTTTTGCCCAAATAGGGTATTTTCTTAAGGACCTTATATTTTCAATAATTATTTCACTAAAATAAAATTAGTACATTAATCTACAGATAAAATAACTCTAAAAAACCAAGTTTCATAATTAAATAACATCATTTGATATTTTTAGAAAAATTACAAAGTTTCGACCGAAAATTTGGTTCACTTGAATCGGCCGCCTCCAACCCCCCCGCCCCCCCGACCACCCAACCTTTTTGGAACACCTCTTTTGATGGTGCTTTCCTTAACCCCAAATGGCCACTACAACTGGACATCAATAGCCTATTGAATTGGCTTGATCAGATTCCATGCCCTGTTTTTAATCTAACTTTCTTATTTTTTTCTAATTTGCTTCAAAATTTTCTAAAGTGTTTTTATTATATTTTTAGACTTTGAAAATGTTTTTTTTGAAGTTTACAAGCCCTATTTATATTTTCATAATGGATAAGAATTTATAAAAATTGGACATGTGGCTTACACATATCATTTTTTTGGATTTTCAATGCATGAGGTGTCATTTCCTCATTTCTTTGCTTTTGACTCATCATTCAAATTAATCCTAAGCTACCACATAAGTATGATGACTCATCCTTGCATTTTTTTTTATTAATATTCTAAATTTTTATATTAATTTACATTAATATAATATTTAACTTATAAAATTTATGTATATTTAATACAAATAATGCATATTCTATGTTATTACATTTATATTACATATAATTTAACTTCATTTATTATTTTTGTAAGTTAAATAGCTTATCTCTAGTATCTCACTATATTTAAAAGCTCGAATTTTACTATTATTAGTTTTATCGATAAATTAATATTTTTCTTAAATTAATATTCTTATATAGCTTATTTTGAGAAATTAACTTTACTTGAACTATTTCATCTAATTTTTCTAACCTTACTGTAAAATTTGAAATAAAACAAATATTATAGCCTAGCACCCTAAATTTAAGGGCTCGGATGCTAAGGTAATTGAATGGCTTTGAAATTCTAGGATATTACACCAAATATGTAAGTTTTTTAGGGATGGGATAATGTTAGTTAGTCTCTCTTAATATGAGTGTTGGCTTTGATCCAATTGAAGAAATCTCCATTTATATATGCATCCTAAATGTCTTTGGCTTACCAAGCTTTAATTGACTACCTAATCTTGTAACATGTCTTAAAAACATGTAACAAATTGTCTTGCCTATCTCTATACCTAAGATAACTTACATATTCCTTTATGCTCCTATTCTTTAACTTAGCAATTGTATGCAAGCAATCATTTAAGGCTCTCTAGAATAACAACTTAACTTTAGGTGGGAAGATAGACTTCTAAAGCCAAACCTAGTTCTTTCCTTCAAATTCTAATTGAAAATTTAACTACATATAGATATCTACAACTTTTAGGTCTTCTTTCACATTGGTGGAAGCTCATCTCTCATCATTCTTCTCATGAGGGATTATTGGCCTAACTTTATCCAATATTATATCTGAAATATGAAAACCAATTTTATTCTCATCCTAAGCATATGCATCTATCCAATAGTCAACTACTTTTAAGTTGCATGCTTGATAGTGAAATAAGCCTTATATTAATTGTCTTATGGTGAAATTTCCTTCTCATTTGTCCCACCAAAAACTAGTTTCTATCCCCTTTCCTATGGATATTATTCCATTCCAAATGAACCATTCCTAACTATCATGTAGTACCTAGTGAAATGCAAAGCACCAAGTAACTTAGGAACATTATTGCTTTGCCTTATTTTCATGTGCTTTGCCTTGATAAGATCTACCCATGTGACATGCTTTACCTTAAATTCCTAATATCTTTTTATTACACAAGCCTCATTCCTTTTATGTAAGTCAACAAGTCCTTAGTAATCTTGTTATTGCATAAGCCTCATTCCTTTTTCTTTTGGTTTAGTAATCTTGTTTTAGTTGATCTACTGAGTTTTATTTGTCTCATTAACACTGGTACAAAAGAAATTTCTGATAATTTAGATAAGCTTTTTTAATACTTTGGTTGGAATTTTTGAGACTTGCATATAACATGTTGGTAAAGACTCTAAAACTAATGGGGAATATACCACTCTACTAAATGAGTGCACTTAGTCAAGTTATAGTATAGATTGAAACAGATATTAAGTCTAAGTGTTAATCCCATGAGGAACTAATTATGTGAATATATCTAATTATTTTTAACAAGGATATCCCTCAATTTATCCAGTTACTTAACTTCTATTAATAAAAGATTTAATAAAAGGAACTAAAGATAGAAAATAAAGATGGCAATAAAATATTAAACTAAAGGTAAGGAAATTAATCTCAAACAATAAACTAATAATGAAATAACAACATAGCTAATAACTAATAACATAAATAATTGAATAACATGATAACATAATTTAATTAAGAAGTGAAATTTTCCTTAGTAAATCTTGTTGTTGTTTACTACCTAATTCTAAGGAGTTATTCAATCTCAATCGCTATATTGGACTATGGAAATTCCCAATCTTATTCCTATAGAAATTGGATTTTGAATTAGTTGGACTCACATCTCTAGTTAATTCCTAACCTTGAAACTTTCTCTACCTGAATTGCTTTTGAATAGAGAACTTTTGAATAGAGCGTTCTAAGATCACATTGAACACTTGGATCACGCTATTAGGTTGCCTTAATCTACAAAGATTCAATACCTAATCTTTTAGCATATTCAATCTCTTCTAATTACATTTGTCTATTTACTACAGGCTTTGTGACTCTTTAGTAAACTCAGACATTAAATTAATAACTTGGATCAATATTAATCTGGTGTAAGTAGATCGCAATAACCAAAACTATAGATTGAATTTCATAAATAAAGATCACCCTTTTAATGTAAGGTTCAATAAGGATTTACTAAGCTACTCAAAAAAAGACACGAAAACTAAAAAGAAAAGAAAAATAATGGAGAAGCCACATTTTAATTCTAAAATCTAACATTAATGCTCAAGGGGCTCTCTCCCATCTCCTCTAACCTTAGGCTTAAATGTCTATTTATAAGAGGTGGACCTAAGAATACAACAAAAGGTTAACAAAAATAGAAGATATAGAAATCACTACAACTATACACTTGAATTACATGGCCATAATGGTTGGGTGTGTTCTTGCTCTTTACATGAAAACTTTAATTTCTAAAGAAATTCATGATGAGAGGATCACAAGTAAGGACCATGAGTGTAGTCCTCAATCATGGTTACTATTGAACTTTATTCCTCACTCAAAATTCCTCTGCTTTACTTCTTAATTCACACTTTTGCTTTAATTAAGCTTAAAATTGCCTAAGAATCCTTGAAAACTTTGTAAAGTAATCTTAGTGTCCCTAAAAATAATAAATAAACAAATTAAGCTCAAAAGATCACAAAATTAACAAGAGTAATGTCTAAATCGACACAAAGTGCCCATAGAAAATATATGCTTATTTTGTGTTATCAAAAACTAATTTGATTAGTACCATTCTTCTACACATACTTAATTGGCTTATTTTCCATCTAGAAAGCTTTTTCTATGCTTTTTCCACTATTGTATTTAGCTTATCAAATGTAAGCTTACCACTATCATGTAGCAAAAAACTAAGATGTTTCCCAAAGGAGTTTACTTTGCACATTTGCAAGATACTAGTTATTTCATCCTTTATTCTACTTAGGGTATTTCTTGTTTAATCATTGGTTTTGTTTAAGCAAGGTTGGTGAGTTTTGTTTTCATGATCGTAAGTATTTTCTTTCCCTTTATGGGAAGGTTAGTTCTGTTAGTTTGGTTGTTGGGTCAAGTTCTAAATGCAATATTAGGCCAAGTTTCTTGAAAGGGTTATGTTGCTACATCAACATAAAAACGTGACATGATATTTATTTTTTGTACATAAGCATCTACCTCATTAAACATATGGGGTCATGGGGGGTTTGATAGAGCTTAATTGTGCCTATGTTATAGGTAGATTTTATATTTCTTTTATAAGCTTTCAAGTATAATTTGTTATTTTATTTGGTAATACTTTACTTTAGCACTTTTATTATATTAATTTGTATATCTTAATATTTTTGACAAGTAAAATGTGCGATATTGAAAAATATACACATGTTGACAAAAAGCACGCAAGATTCCAAGGAAGAGCAATTTGGTAAGACCTTTATGGGAGATGATACGGAACTGTAGATAAATACACAACGCTTGTATCAATGTAACCAAAATGGGTGGGTCTAAACCGCAAGATGGTCCAAAAACTAAATGTTAGTTAAGATTTTGAGTAGGAGTTGCCATGCATAACACACCAATGCCCTACACGAGCTTAAGCCACACTTGATATGATACACAAATGTGATAAGAGGTTACTCGCACTAGTCTATGCTCACAATGAGCTAGATAAGAGTGAAAAGAGTAAGTAAAACACTTATCTCAAAAGAGAAAATGTTCTGAATATTGATCATACTGATGTGCGACTATACAATGGAGACTATTTATATGACCCAATTAGGGTAAGTCCTAGGTTACTTTAAATTACAAAAAGATTCTACTCTAGAATTAGAAAACAAATACAATGCAAGGGCAAAATAGTAATGGTAAGAAATGGAATATTCTAACAAGGACAATACAGATGTTAAAGGGTAGAAAACGTATCCACCTCTTGACGTGGTGGTCTAAACAAAATCTAACTTATAGAGTAGAGCTGAGTTGGTAAGGTCATCATTAGATCGTCAGCTTGGGAACTTGACAATCGCTTATCTAGATTGTTAGACTTTGGGAGCTCGACTTCAGTTGGTCAACTCGGCATTAGGATATCTAAGCATGAACATCAAGTAGATCAGGATTGTCAATTTCCATAGGAAACTCCTCCTTCCAAGAGATGGTGAATAGGTCTAGGGAGCTAGGGACACATATTATGTCCACTCAGGGGAATTCTTCTTCTTTTAGGATTAGGTCCTTCTAAGTAGCTCGGCATATTAAGGCAATAAGTCCTCGTGCTTAGGATTGTGTAATTAGCCCTTGATTCCTATCATCCCCTTCAAGTTATTTGAGATTTAGGATTAAATCTTGGTTAGCTTCAGGTAGCTCATTCTCGGGGAAGTATGTATGAAGATAAGTAATGTTGAAGGAGTCGAAGACTTTATATTCCTCTAGAAGTTTTGCTCTATAAGCATTTGAATTGACCTTCTTGATCACTCTAAATGGTCCATCTGCTACCTTCTTAATCCCCCTAAATGGTCCATCTACTCTTAGAGACAACTTACTTTTCGTAAGATTAAGGAATCGATCCTTGCTAAGATGAATCTATACTAGATCGTTGGGTTGGAATTCTCTAGCTTTTCATCTCCAGCCTCTTCTCTCAAGCTTAGAAGTTGCTTGGGTTAGATGTTCTACGACCTTCTAGTACATTGCTTAAATGGCTTATATTATGTCGATAGCCCATTGATCTTTAGGGCAAATAGATAAGGAGATTTAGTTAAGTAGGAGCTCGAGACTGTATCCATATGCAACCTCTAAGGGTAACTTCTCAGTGACATTATAAGCTGCTCAATTATAGGCAAACTCAAGTATTGGTAGGGATAAGTCCCAATCATCTTGGTTTCTTCAAACTGCAACTTGTAGCAAGGTCCCTAATGTTCGATTGACAACCCCAATTTGTCTATCCACCTATAGATGGCAAGAGGTGCTAAATAATAACTTGGTCCTTAGGTGCTTCTAGAAATGGATTAGGAATTTGGGATCTCAATTTGATACAATAGTCCTTAGTACTCTATGCAACTTCATAACTTCTACAAAAAGAGAAAAGAAATAGCCGAATCATTGTTAATTCAATTGCACAAAACAAAATGTGCCATCTTACTGAACCGATCCACAGCCATTATGATGGAGTCATTCCCTTAGGACTTCCTTGATAACCTTAACACAAAATCTATACTTAGCTCGGTCTATGGTTTGGTAAGGACAGGTAGTGCTAAATAAGGTCCTTATTCAACTTCACTCTTAACCTTTCTATAGGTAATGCACCTTTTCAATACAAATTGCACGTCCCTCATCATCTTTAGCAAAAAGAATCTTAAAGTAAGCACTTCATAGGTCCTAGCCTTATCGTTTCACTATTAAAGTCATACACTTTAATGACATAAAGAAGAACAAATATTCAAAAAATCCTTTTATCATGTTAAAAGCCAAATAATAATGTGATAAATAAAATGACTTATATCATTAAAAAAAAAAAGTAAATACTCAAATGACATAAAATACATATAGCCTAAAGCACATCACTATCAAAATCAATTAATGGAATTATAAAATAATACTAAGTCGAGTGTTATCTCCTCTTTCCTTCAAACTTAACAAGAATTTTAAATTAATTTCTTGTGGTGTACATTTTTATACCGGGGTTCTTGATTAATATAATTCAAATGGTTGTCATCTTTATATTAAAGTTCTTCGATTAACTAAATCAATGGCTCAAGGTTAATCCATCAAATTATAGCAAAGTTCATGGAATTCTTAACATAGGGTCACATTGATCAATTCCTTTGGTTCTAAGTTAGATTTCTCATTAGGTTAAGGTCTGCTTCAACTTGATTTTCGTTTTCCAGGATTTATGCTTCTCTATATTTGGTATCAATGCTTTGGGTTCAAAATTAGGTTTCTATCTAATTTGTTTTAGGATTTGGTGAGTTATATCCATTTCTTAGTTTGTACATATCCTTTGCTTTTCAATTTATAACAGAATTAAAAAACATTATCTTTCATGACTCTTTCTTAATCTTTTCTCCTTTCCATTTTGATTCATAAATCCAAAAAATACATCAAAATTACAACTTTAGTTGTTTTCTGTATCGTTTGGTACTTTCAATTTATATACATAAAAAACATAAAATTCTATCTTTTAATACTTCTATCAAATCATATTCGTCATTTTGATTGTATCTTAAAGAAAATAAATAAAAATTTCATGAAGTTAGGTTGATTTTGGTATTTGTTATGATGATTGAGTTTAACGATTATTAATTGATTTATAGTAATGAGTGGATTCATGGGTAGGAGACATACAATTTGTTATAGAGATTTTATCATACTAGTCAGGGTTTGAGGTTATGTTTGTTATTTGCATTTTGATGATGCCAAAAATTTTGCTTCATAATATATGGTAGAAGAATTAAGTTTAGCAACAATTTTAATCCATGTGAATTAATTTGTGGTAAAAGAGTTTTCAGTACCATAATTGGTATTAATTAATTACATTAAAAGTGAAAATGATGAAGAGAAAGTTTTATGCAATGTCATTTCTATGAATGGTTATCATACTAATTTAGGAAGACTTTGGTAGTCATGTCATATAATTGTATATTTGGACTTGAAGAATGAATATTGGATTACAAATGTAAAAGCATCCAAAAAAATAGATGGTTGTTTGACAAAGGAAAGGAAGATAAGAAAAGAATGGGGATTATTAAGAATGAAGGAAAGGAGCTTTTAGAGGAGTTCAAATAGGAAATATGAAGAAGATTTTGAAGAGGTTTGAGAAATGAATGGAAGAAGAACCTAATGAAACATTTAAGCCATTAAATCTAAAATAAGAAAAGGTTGATACCAAGAGGAAAAGGTCATAGAAATTTCAATGGTGGTTAGCATAGACAAAGTTTAAGAGTAGTTTTTGGTGATGATTTGGAAATTGATAATAGTGTTGAAATTTTAAAGAAGGATATTCAAGGAGAAATTAAGTGTGAACCTATTTAAGCTCTAGAAAAAAGCCAAAAAAGAAAATTCTTGGATTTGTGATTAACAAGAAAATTCTAGATGAAATGTTCTAGAATTCTCTAGTATCAAGATCGTCGAGCTTGAAATTAATGGCTAACTACAAAGTGTTATTGCTTCTAAACTTCCTATTGAATCAACATATGCAAAATCACAATCCAAAGCAAAGAGAAAGATTGAATACGTTACGCAAAAACAAAAATCTTTATTTTTATTCGATTTTGTTGATAATGTGCATGATGTATGAATTGAAATCATGTTCATTATAAAATTATATGTTTGAGGGATTTGAAGTTATCTATACAAGTTTAGGTTTCTTTTATTCAAGTGGTACATAGAAGGTTCAAAATCAAATCTTATCAAAGAAAGGGGGGAATGACGCATATATGGCTATAAGCCTAAGAAGTTCAAGTTGAAGGTTCGAGTCAATTTTCAATTTAGATCATTTTTGGAGTCAAGATCAAGTTTAAAGCAAATTTCATCTAATTTATTTTCTTTTTTATTGACTCATAGCTTTTATTTCCCAGATATGTTAGTTTCCTTTTTGTTTTAAGATATCTTTTCGTAACTGTTAGGAAACTCTTTAGGATCTTATTTTCCTAGTTTATAGATATTATTTAGTTCTCATTTTATGTTATCTTTTAGTTTATTAGGATTTTATTTTGCTTCCTATTTTGAAGATATTTCTCAGATTTCTTAGGTTTTATTTTGTACCTAAAAATAGGTAGTGGATGTAATGGACAAATCAATGCACATAACCTCATTCCAATCAAAAACTTGGATTTAACCCTAACCCTTAATGTACAAATTGATGTTGAAAAAAAAAACCCCCCTAAATTGAAACCCCCTTCATACACTTCATTATGTCTCCAACCCAGATTACACCTTCTAGAAAAGAACCCTAATTTTTCATTGCTGGGGAAGTGTGTGAGTAGCAAGTTATGGAATCAACACTAAGAATATAGAAAAATAGACTACATTGCACAATCATCAAGCTTTTCCGTTTGCAAAAAGTGAAAAAGTGTGTCCTTTTTAGGTATAGTTTCAAGCTTGTTGTTGTCGTTTACTATTGTGTTGTTGTGGTCTTTTATGCTTTCTTACTTCTGGGTGTTGCAAGTGTTGTTGGGTCATATGTTTTTGTTGTCTCTAGTTAATTGTTCCATTTATTATCACTAGTGCATTGGAGTTTGTTGTTAATATTGTCGTTGTATGTTAAATTACAGTATGTATCATCACTATGTTCTTGTAGTTTCTTTAGTTTCATCATGTCAGTATATAAGTTTGTTGTTGTTAAGATCTTAAAGGGGGGCCAATAGGATTACCTAAAATTTCCATAACATGTGTGCACCCATGATATGAAAACCGCCTTGCAAGTCAGAGATTGCAAGACTCTAAATAATAAATCACTAAGATTACTAATTTTTAAGTAATTAATTTATTGCAACATAACATAACATATAAATATAAATAACTATAAATATCTGATATCCCACAGTTCCTCAAAACCGCAAAGAATCGATATGCCCTACCAAATAATAAGATAGGATATACCAACATTAGAAAACTGCAAGAAAAATTAAATTATATTAAATTCTAACATATAAATATTTTCTATAAAGGATGTTTATGTATCACCTATAAAGATCTCAACTAATTCTAACACTAATATGCATATCTTTATCTCACACTCAGCACTCGAGATTTATCCCAATCCCATCGTAAGTAAACCTGCAAAAGAAACTAAGGGGGAATGAGCATATAACAACTCAGTAAGTTCGTTCCTCACTACTAACGTTCAAGCAAGTTATCACACATTATTATCACACATACAAGCAAGCTATCTACATAAAAAATGAATGCAGGTGCAATGAATGCAAGCAACACATCCATAGGAGTTCAGAACTATGAACGATGTAGAATTACATCGTCTACACTTTGATTACCCCCTGTACTTACCGGCACAGAGTACCTCAGCTTATCCGCATGAGGCTGCCTAGGGGCACTACCCCTCTAAGCAACAATCGACTATTATCCTAATTAAGAAAAGAGTTCCAATCTAAATAGGTGGATCCCAAACTAAGACTATCCACCATCCAAAGCCCTTCGAGCACAAACATACTAGTCCTCTCGCAACCAAAATTATCTAAAGCCTTACAAGCACAATAAAGCAAGTCCTCTCCCTATTAATTGGAAATCCCATGCTAGCTTTGCCTTAATGCTAAAATATTATTTATGGCTCTACAAGCCCTTATAGAGATCATACAAAAATATATTTGAGTAGAAAAGCTTTTTCCAAAAACACTTTTCTCAAGATTTTTGTAAAGCTAGCACTCTCCATTCATACCTTTATCAGGTCATAGACATGCGATGAGTATAATTGGTTATTTTGGTCTGATACTTATATTTATCAATTTAAAAAGGTGATCATACAGATGATAGCTAACAAGCAAAGCAGTCATTCAGACATACAAGCAACAGCAAGCAGTAAAACCTCATACAAGTAACACGCACAAGCAAGTAGCAGGTCATTAGAACTCTCTCACTTGGATTATTGCTCGCTCTCCAAGCTTTGGGGTTTCCAGAACTTGATATTGAACGCCTAAAAAAAATAGTAAAACTTATAAGTATTCTGAGAAGTTAGACTTCTTAGTTAACTAAAAGTTTATTGTAGTTTGTCTAATTCTCCCAATATAACCTAAGTATAATATATATATAGGGTTTACTATACTCAACGGGATTAATAGTAACTATTTTCTTATATTTATAAGTTATGAGACTTCCTTTATGTATTTAGTAACTTTTCATTCTAATTCCAATATTTGCAAACTTATAGTCGTTTTTCATCGTTTTCGGATGCATGTTCACACGATGATGTCCATTTTGGACGTTAAGACCTGTGTTTTACGATATAGGCTAAACTTATTGAAATTTTAACTTATTGAAGCTTAATTATTCTTATTGCTTATGTTTATATCCTATTTTAGTATTTAATGATTTAATTAGCCTTTAGATTCTTACACTTAAGGAATTTTACATTGGTATTATTGATTCACATACTTAATTAAGTTTAATTCAATTTAGGAAGTGTATTAGGATTTAAAAGATCTTCGACTCCTAAGTACATGTATACATATATATGTTATATTCTTATGTGACTTTATAATTTATTATTTTACAAGCTTATGTTTATGTCATCACTTAGGTCATCATTTGCTTATATCATGGCTTATATAATCATTTGATGATGTCATGGCTTATGTATTCATTCATTAGATATATATATATTTATATATATCCTTATGTATGTATATCCTTATGTACTCATGCATACACTTTATACATATGTTATATACATACCTATACTTCTAACATACTAATATGTATACTTGTGTACTTATACGTATACTAATACACATACACATATATACATATGATGACATACGTATTTTTATATGTATTTTCGTATGCCTAAAATTCCTCTTAAGAAAGCTTCTCAAATTTCATCTTTTTGTATTTTAAGGGTATATTTCACATGATATATGTATGCATAGTTAGTATATGCCTTATTTTGGGTTATGTACAAAGGTCTTTATACATGTATTTATCTATTATACACTTATATACACATACTTAGATAGATGTACACATGCTCTTCTTCCATTTACCAAGCCTATCCTACACTTCTAAACATAAAAATTGAATCTTTAAGCCTAAATCAACATATATGTACACAATACATAAACTTCTTAAACTAACCTACCTATTTATCTAACAATTAGATAATATGAAGTAATACATGATAACATACCTTTGTTTTCTTCTTGATATATGGTTGCAAAGTTGGAAAATTAGGAAAAGTGAAAGGGAAAGGGAGGTTACAATTATGGAGGAAGAAAAAAGGGACTGATTTTGTGTTGTTTTGTGTTTTTGAAAGTGAAAGCAAGTGGGTCCTAAAGATGAAGAAGTGGATGGTAAAGAAGTAGGGAAAAGGAAGAAAAATCTAAAAGAAAAGAAAAGAAATCATTAGAATGGAAGAGATATTTCTAAAATGAGAGTGACATTTTATTGACTTTTTCATATGTTGACTTGGTCAACTTTCCAAAAATAAATACCATTTAGTGTACATAATAAAGTAATTAGGGAAAATTAGGAGAAAGATTTAGGAAATGGAAGGAAATAAGAAGTTTAGTGACTTGATTAATAAAAATAGATAATGAGATCTTCCATTAGGTATTTATATCCTATATACACTATTTGGTAAGCTACTTAGTATAATTAAGATGAAAAAGTGTCATTTAAGGTATTAATGTTCACTACATGTAACCTAAGCATCAAATAAACCTTTAACTCTATGTAATACTAACTTAATTATATACTTAGAAGATGAATGTGATCTATGATGCAATATCTTAGTTTTTAAAGGACTACTTTAGTATTATAAATATTTGTGAATGATTGAAGGTTATCTTTAATTTTTACTAATGATTTAGTATAATACTAAGGTTATATTATCAATTAGAATTTTAAGGTAAATTATGGTGAATTAGTGCTTTTATATCCTTAAAGTTATAGTTTCAAGGTTTTTATCACTTCTGGGTACAATTTCTAGTGTTTTTACACATTTAGGGTTTAATCTATTCATACGTGATTAAGTCTTCAATTGTTATCTTAGGATTTTGATGAGGTTCGAGGTTAACTTTTACAATTACATATACTTGAGGTTTTAAGGTTTTCGTATACAATTAGAGGTTTAATTGATAATTTCAGGTTTTTCATATTCGCTTTAGGTTTTGAATTGAAATTTTAATCGGTTTTAAATCTCACTGGATCTATTGGCTTCAGGAAATCATCTACAGTTTAGGGATTTGATTCTATACTTAAAAAGGCTAGATTTGCAGGGTTTATAGTCAGCATTCATAAATGGTGTATGTGAAAGTTAGGTTTTTTATGTAGGGCCACAGTTGTTTTATTATTTCTATAGTAGAAGTGGTCCCTATGTTATTATAATATATACTGATACAGAGTTAGGGTTTTTTATTAGAAGGTTTGATTTTCTAGTATATGCTATTCACTTTCGGTAGTTTAACTTTGAAGGTCTTCTGCTTTTTGCAATAAAAATTATAGGGTTTTGTGGTCCTTGTGTTTTACTCCCCATACTAAAAAGTACATGTGGTATTAGTTGAATTGATGTTGAGACAGTGTTTTTCTTTTTTATATTGTAGAAATGATAAGAAACACACTGTACAACTTCAATGTGCACTATAGTGGATATTTCACTCAAGCTCCAGCAATCGTGTATGGATATGGGAGCTTAGAGAGGGTAGAAGGGATCGACTCAACTGGGTTAACTTTGAATGCTTTAATGGAATAATTAGTTGGATGTGGCAGTTTATATGAAAAGTTGTTGTTCTACCAATGTCTAGGAAAAACAATGGATGAGGAAGGAGGTTTAATATTGCTTAACAAAGATTCAGATGTTGACGATATGTTTCTAGCTTATGGCAATAGGAGGGAGATTCACTTATACATTGGCGATTACAATTCTCTACCTGATGTCTAGGTAACAACAAATGCAAGCAATGATCTATTTTGGAAACGAGTTGCTAAGCATGAAGAGTTGATTGACATTGGTGTTGATGGAAATGTTGAATTTAACCGAGATAGTAATACTATTGAATGTAATGTGTACGCTGGAAGTGAAGTACTGAGATCCCCGCCTTCCTTAGATGATTATATGGAGAGTTCAAAATGCAAGATGATTTTCTTTGATGAAAATGACTTGGACCATCCTACTATACTTGTAGGGATGAGATTTACAAACATTAAGGCATTCAAAAGAGCTGTACGCCCATATAATGCGAAGCAAGGATGGGATGTGAAGTTTATCAAGAATGAAAGAAGGAGGGTTGTTGTTGTGTGTAAATCAAATTGTAGCTGGAGGTATTATGAAAAGCCTGTTCTTGGGGAAGAGAACACATACATACTGAAGAGTTTTGACATGAATCATAGATGTCCTGTTTCCTACAAGATAGGTTATTTGAATGCACAATTTTTAGCAATACGGTATACTACTTTGATTGGGGATCAACCAGACATCACATAATCAAGTCAGGAGAGATTACAACATCAACATTTCTCAGTGGTTTTTGTATAAGATGAAGCGTATTGCTATGAAGACACTACATGGTGATTATGAGAAGCAATACAATATTTTGTATGATTATTGTCATACGGTGCTTGTGCTGAAGAAAAATATTACCATAAAGTTAAAATCAAGGAGTGACATTCCTAGTCTAAATCCTGTATTCCAGAGAATATATGTTTCCATAGATGCAATGAAGGCTGGTTTCATATGTGATTGTAGACCCTTCGTAGCACTTGATGGGACACACCTAAAAGGCCCATATGGAAGGTAGTGGTTAGCAACTATTGGCCTCGATGACAATAGTTACATGTTCCCTATAGCCATAGCAATAGTCAAGGTGGAGAACTTAGATGCCTGGCAATGGTTTTTAGAGGTAATATATGTTTGTTTGTATTTATCTTTTAACAAGTGGAGAACTTAGATGCCTGGCAATGCTATTGTTTTATCTACAACTTTTGCTAGATGATATTAATTGTGGATGGCGTATTAGGAAGACTTTCATGTCGAATAGGCAAAAGGTATTATGAATAGTTTTACCCTCATTAGGAACATAAGAAATGAGTTATTTACTACAATTTGACTTTAGTAATAACATAGAATGTTGCATTGCTAACCTATTATTGTTTTGTAAGGACTTATGGAAGCCCTAAAGGGTATTGCTCTGGAATGTAAACATCAAATTTGTGTTCGGCACCTTTATGGAAACATGAGGGATGCTGGCATCAAAACTAAGCCTTTGAAGGATAATCTTTGGGGAGTAGCTACAGTGTACACAATGAATAGGTTCAATCACCACATGAGAAGAATCCAAATGCTGGACAATGAGGCATTGACGTATTTGAGTAGGCTAGATCCGAAGGCTTGGAGTAGGAGTCATTTCAGCTTGGTTTCAAGATACGATCTATTGGTGAATAATGTATGCGAAAGCTTTAACTTCTACATCGTCGATGAAAGACATCTACCTCTGTTATCTATGCTAGAGTGCATTAGAAAGAAGCTTATGTCGCGATTTTAGTCTAAGCGAGAGGAGGCGAAGGGATTTATGAGCTTAGTCTGTCTACAAGTATTGGAAACCTTAAAAAGATTGAGGCGAGACAACCACCATGCCAATACTAAATATGCTTGGGATGGACACTTTAAGGTTAAGACCATAACCTCCATATGAATTGTTAGCTTATGGGACCGCGAGTGTAGTTGTTAAGCTTAGCAACTATGTGGAGTGCCATGTGTTCATGCAGGTAGTGCAATATTAGCTAACAATGGAAATTTAGAAGCCTACTGCTATGCTTATTTTCATAGCTCTACATTCTATATCGCATATGAGGGCATTATATACCTAATTCGTAATAAAGATCAATGGTTAAATAGTGGGAAAGGGAAAATAGAGCCTCCAGAACATACTAAAGTTGCCGGTAGGCCAAGGAAGAAAAGAAATCAAAAACATGATGAGAAATTAAAACCATTTGGCAAGTGTAGTAAGAAGGGTATGATAATTATTTGCTCGAGATGTCATTGAGCTGGCCACAACACTAAAGTGTGTATTGGAAACTTACTGGAGGTTGGTCAAAGAAGTTCCAATCATGGTAATGTTAGTACGTAGGCTACTTGGAGTAAGGTTGGTGCTGCTGGGGGTGATGTTGTGATTACTCAGAGTAAGGGTGATGTTATTAGGGTGATGCTAGGGCTACTCGGAGTAAGGGTAATACTGCTACGGGTAATGCTAGGGCTGCCTAGAGTAAGGGTAATGCTGTTGGGGATGATACTGGGGTTACGGGTAGTTGCTAGGGGAACTACTGGCAGTAAGGGTGGTTCTACTAAGGGAATTGATGGTAGAAGGGGTGGTTCTGCTAGGGATACTATTGAGAGTAAGGGTGGTTCTACTAAGGTTGCTATTAGGAGTAAGGGTGATTCTGCTAAGGGAGCTACTGGGAGTATGGGTGGTGCCCTAAAGGTGCTGGTGGGAGTAAGGGTAGTGTTAGTAGGGGTACTGCTACGAGTGGGATTTTTGTCGGTAGGGGTCGTAGGTATAGAGACACTACATCTCAAAAGAGTGATGTATTATGGCCTCAACTTGTATCTAGACAAGTCGAACCAATAGTCAATGAAGATCATAATGTCCTAATGTAAGAGCATCCAATTGACTCATTAGGCAATGATTTTCCTTAGCATGAAGTGCACATCCCCTCTCTACTATGTGCTCATAATGCCTTTGATGAGATTGACACAACACAAATGGCTCCTAATGCCGAAGAATCTCCTTTAAGGAATGTTTTAATTGCTGGTGGTCAAGATAGTAAAGATGGACAAGTAAGAATCATATTTACCCATTCTTGTTAACTACTATGACACCCTAACTGTATTTAGCTCATCATCTGACTCATATTTGCCCATTTTTATTAACTGCATGACTCATATTTAAGTCACATGGCATATATCGAGGACAATCAACTTTGCAAGCAATTGTAAATATTGAAAAATCACCATTTGATTACAAGGAAACAGGAAAAAAGGTGCAAACATCACAGTCTCCTTCTTTTAGAATCAAGAAGGTATTGTGTATGCTTAATTTAAGAATTGAGATTGATACTCAAGCAAATGCACCAGCTATTATATTGTAATTCTCTTTCACTATGCCATAGGGATGTGTAAAGAAGAAGCCACTTGATCCATCGTAGCAATGTACTCAGAGTAGCAAGCGGCTAATTGCGTCGAGGAAGTCACTCAATCGTAAGTTAAGCAATACAATAGACACTCCCATTTTATTAGCAAAATGAAGTCCACGAACCACATAAGCTTCATAGTTTATTCTTTTTTTGTTAATATGAGGCAAACACTAGCCTACATCTATAACTAAAATTTTATTTTGTCAAGCAAACTACAGCCTTCTTTTGTTAATATGCACACAGCAACTCAATTCTAACTATAGGTACTATAGACAATGGCAAAAAATCTAGTCTTCTTTTGTATAATATTCCAATCATGGTTTCTAATTGAACTTTGCTACCATTTATAATGATTTCTATTACTACAAGAGATAATTCATCAATTGGTTTTAATAAAATCCTACTATTTAAGTCCATTATTTTTAGATAATGAGCACATCAACATAAAAGGCCATTGTTGGACAATTTTCAGTTGTATTTAGATGCCTCTAATATGTGATTTCCGTACTATTCTCGTGACTTTGTAAGTTATTTTTACTTACATACTTATCCTACTCGGTATTCTGATAAGAGAAACAAGAAATCTGCATTGAAGATGTTTACTATGTTCCTATACACACGAAGACGAAATGTATATTGATTGAAAAAACCATCATCTATGAAGTTCATTTAGGAAATCATAATGGGAATATAATTTGAATCATGTTCATATTGCATGTCAACAAAACAAGATCGTGATACGTTCTCTAGAATTCATTTTATCTTAGCTCACAAACTCAAATCTATAGAATAGAAAATCAATGTTATTTTCTTTCCAACCCATTTGATGAGCTCTTTTAATTTCTCAAGGAGGAAGTATACTTCGAAACCCAATAAAGCAAAAGTTAAGTTATCCTTTCTAAGACCAACAGATCCTTCAAAAATATTAGTTGCTTATAAAATTCTCCAAATAATTACCTCAAGCATAGTAACAAACAAAAAAGGAACATTGTTGACCCATAAATCATTAACAATATTTTAAGCTTCATTAAGTAATTCCGCTACATATGAAGCATTTCTAAAAGTTCATAAATCCTTTCACACATGCAATTATAATAGCTTTCACAACATAAGGTGTCATATACATATAAAAGTTCCTACAGCCGTTCTTCTACCGGATGGATCCAAAATCATAAACACCATATATTTAATAGGTGACTATTAACATGGAATTACATTCTCCTTTGCTTCTAGTAGCAATAATACATATAGAGATAACTTTAGCTATTAAATATCAAAGCAAATGTCATATCATTGTGTTGAATTCACAAGCATTACAATAGCTATAACAAGAACATTCTTCTCTAACTACAACAAAGCAAAAAAGAGACTAATTGCATGATGTGGCTAAGAACATTTCTTCCTCTTATTCTTGAATATCAAAATCATTCCAAGGACAAACACCATTATCTAAGAAATAAGGATGAGTTAGAAGAGAACTTTCGTCCTCACTCTATGCCTATCTACGTCTTCCGAATATTTCATTTGCATTTCTTTCATCTTCCTCACGATTCTTCAACCATAATCACATAATTGTGGATCATGCCATTCAAAATAGCAACAACTCTTTGCCACCTGCAGAATAGGATAAACATCATCTTTAATTCCTCATTAGTAGAAATAAATAACTACTCTTTTGACTGTATAATTCTAGAGGACAATCTACTAACATCAATGAAGGAAATGTGGGGAGGAATTCACATTGCACTCTGGTAGTACGTTGATATTCACATCATATAGATGTAAATAAAGCAACACATACCCGGTCATACTCTTGTTTCTGACCAATTAGAGTGGCAAAAAAAAACATGCACATGATGTACATGTTGGTTCAATTATGTAATGAAATCCTCGATATTTTAAAACCCCTAACAGAATTGATAATTCTAAAATTACAGTATTTAGGCTATATTAAATTCATCGATTCTCAATATTTTAAAGCTAACATTAAATATTAAAAAAAAATTCTGACCAATTAGGAAAAATCTTAGGTCTACGATTATAATTACTGATACATGACATCGATAATTCCAATATACCTCTACTCATCTTCAGATTTATTTCAGGTTAAATTGTGTAATGAAATCCTCAACAACATATGAAGATTTGCAATTTCTATGAACAACAAACAAGAAACACCATTTATACTTTTCCTAGGCCTACCAACACTATTTCAAACGAACGATAGAAGGAAAAGAGTTTTTTTAAGTACCTTATAATTTGAGCATATGTAAAATCGTCTACCAAATATATCTCATGTCTAAGCAGTTTTAATGAGTTAACATATCCCATAGTAACATAAACGATCCCCATGGAATATAGGCTCAAATGAAGCTTTTAAGTATAGTGACTTTGCCATGTATTTGATTTTATGCTTGTTTAATTTCTATGGATGAAGAAACTAAGGTTTTCTATTCACTACATGAATGTCCTTTCTCTCCTAGGTTACGATTAGGTTAGGTCTACAACTAATGAGGTAAAGAAATAGGGGGAGGGGGTTAAAATGGGGTTTTCATTACAAGTAAAGGACATGTGCAAAGTACATGTCATTCAATTAAGATGGGAACTGTTAAGTGGTCTAACAGTGCTAATTCTAGGAAGTTAGTAAGGGTAAAAACCATGCTTTTAAAGTTGGGGGGGAGGGTGTGAATCCACACCAATGTAAAAGTTAAGGGGGGGTTTCACGTAATTCCCCCTTAAATTATATTAAGGTTCATGAGATTCTTAACTATAGGGTCAAGTTAATTAACACATGCGGTTCTAGGTTGGATTTCTCATTAGATTAAGATCTATTTCAACTTGATTTTAATGTTACAAGGTTTATGGTTCTCCATTAGTTTACCTTAGTTGAATAGAAGGTATATTGTTTATGAATCTTGCATTAACTAAGAAAATCAATGAGATTAGAAGGGGGGAATAAGAAGGAGAAAGTATTTCACAGTCAAGTTCCAAAGAACCAATCAAATTTGTCTCAACAAAACCTTTTGTTTAGCCTTTTAACCTTGCAAAATCTCTATAATTCACCTAAAAACTTGCAAATCAATACCTTGCAAGATCCTTCTATCTAACCTAATACTAAGCCTTTTAACCCAATTTCTAACCAAATTTCTTCCTCAAACTTGGCATTAGTACCCTTAAAATCACCTCATGCACATAATACTCACCTCTCTTCATCGAGAACACCTACAATAAGACTTATAGAAATTAAATCCTCTTCTATATACTTTGTTGAATTTCCCTTTGAGGAAAAAGAGGAGAAGGAGGTAAAGCGTTCTTTAGATATTGTGACTAAGGAAGACGGTATTCTACAGGAAGGGGTTAGTGTAATGAAGTAGTAGAATATTAAAAGGAAAAGAGATGAGGAAGAGGCTATAGAAGTGAAAAAACAAAGAATGGAAGTGAGTACCATGTTGGTAGTGGTTGAGAAACAACTTGCTATTGGATATTGTGGGCATCAAGGGAGCAAGACAAAATGGAAAGGAAGAAAATCTACAAAAAAAGTTAAAGGAAGACTTAAGTATCAGCAACCTGGTTGATGTGGAAGTGCATGCTACTGATGAAAAGAACTCAATAGGCAGTGATGGGTGGCCCCAAATAGTCACATGGGAGCCATGATGCTTATGAGTTGGCATTGTCAAGGAATTGTTCCATCCTTGACAGTTTGGAATCTTGAAGGACTTATAAATAAATTCAATCCTAATGTAGTTTTCATCATGGAAACAAAAAAATCATAACAATGTTGTTGATAGAGTAAGGTAATGATTAGATATCATGGGGCATTTTATGTCCCTCCTAGAGGCACGACCAGTGGTTTAGTTTTGTGATGGACAAATGATGTAGTGGTTAATATCGTTGAAGAAAATAATAACTAGATTTTGATTGAATTGAAGAACACTGATGGTTCAATCATAGGTTTTGTAACTTGGGTATACTTGCCAATATAATTTAAGTACAAAAAGATACTACGGAATGACTCAATGGCTATGGCACATGCTTTAGCAAGTTTGTGGGTATGTATTAGGGACCTCAATGAGATTTTGGTGAATCATGAAAGAAAGTGGAGGAAAGGAAAGAAGTAAGAGGCAAATTGAAGGTTTCTACAAGATGGTTTTTTTTTTTTTTTTTTTTTTGCTAACCTATAATGCTTAGGCTATTAAGATTAAGAATTCACATAGATTTTCAAGGGTATTAATTAAAGAAAGATTGGAGTGAGCTTTTAGGTCCAACGATTGGATTGCAATTTACACAAAATCTCAATTTACTCACACCCCAATAATAGGTTCTAACCATGCTACAATTTTGCTAAATACTTACCTAAGGGAGAGTTTTCGAGCAAAGAGATTCAGGTAAACTATTGGTGAAGTATATAAGGATGTAAGTCAATTATTGAAAAGAGTTGGAATGGAAGGGTTGGAATTAGCTTTGAAGGAGTTATGAAGAAACTGATGGACTATAATAGAGATTTAAGTAATTGGAGTAAGGAATGTTTACCGAACAATAGAAGAGAAATAGAAAAGTTGGCAACAAAATCAAGAGGTGGAAGTTCATACAGATGAGGAGGAGAAGATTATAACACAAATGAATGAAATGTGGGAAAGTGAGGTAAAGTATTAGCGCTAAAGGATAGAATTAATTGACTTTCTTATGGGGATAGAAACTCATCATTTTTTTCATCAAGCAACCCTTTTTATAAGGCGTAGAAATAAAATGCTACGAATCAAAAACAAGGAGGGGTTCTAGATTGACAAGGATGCTAAGGTTGAAGAGCCATTTATGCAATCTTTCAAAGGTATCTATACTAGCAAAAAAGATGGAAACCAAGGACGATGCCTAGACTAGCTCTAAACTATAATAGATGATGGGGTAAATGAAGTTTTATGAGCAAAAAAAAAAAAAAGGTAGCATTCTAATGAAGGGCTTTGAAGGCGGTTAGCTCTTCTATTGTTGTAGTGGTTATTTCTTTCTTCTTAACAGGTAAGTTCCCTACCCTTATAAACTCAACTATCCTTATCTTAAACCTAAAGATCCCTAATCTAGAAACATTAAACCATTTTAGACCAATAAGTCTTCGTGATTTTTGCTATAAGATAATCTCTAAGATTCTTGCCGACTAACTTAAACCTTTTATAAGAGAGATTATAATTGAAAATCAGAATACATTTATCTTAGGATGTTTGATTCAAGATAATATAATTGTTGCTCACGAAATGTTTCACTCCCAAAGACTAAGTCAAGGAAAAAACTAAATAGTTGTATGCTTATAATTAACATGAATAAAGTATATGATAAGGTATAATGGGATTTCTTAAAAGTTTTTTTTTTTTTCTTTTTGCCAAAGAAGATGAATATTTGTCGTCAAATAGATAATAAGTTCTATATAGTAGCCAATTGATCACAAATAAAGGGTTGAACACCAAAACAAGAATCCAAAGCTAAAATGGAAACCAAAGAGGATGGGGGCTCGAAAGCCTAATCTTGTAGACACATCTTCAATCGAGTGCACAAAGCTATCTAGTCCGCTACCCTGTTCACATGTCAACTAATCAAGCTAAAAGAAGCAAATCAAAAGCTAGGCAACAACATGAATATGTTGTATATCAAATCTCTCAAATACGAAGGTAGGTTAGCTGTATTAATAGCCTAATGAACTACTACACAATCTAGTTCAAAAACGACTTCTTGCCAATCGACCCGTAAGGCGAACTAAACAGCCTCCAGTACTATTATTGCTTCAACTATATTTGGAATAGATGCAAGACACACAAAAGCATCACTACCCAACAAAGTTCTAAAAAAATTCCTTGCTAAGAAACCAACTACTACTTCACCTTTGACATAGTCAAAGGAGGCATTCGAATTTATCTTAATAAAGCTACCTTTAGAGGACTTCCATTAACAATGGTTATTAAACAATGTGATGCAAGTTGTACATACCTTTATGCTAACTCCCCCTTCTACTATAGTCCCCAACGCTTTACAATCTATAGAACTTAGTAGGAGTGCTTGAAGTACTATCCTATTAGTTTGTACACAAGAGAGATTAGGTTGCAAGGACTGTTGACTATGTAGGCTTGTTGGATCTAATGTGCTACGAGTTAACTATGTTTGGATTGCTTCTATAGAAGGATTTGAGGCTGCTGATTGAACTAGATCACAAAGACACATCTATGAACAAACATCTTAATGCTGACATACTGCAGTTGTAAACCCTGCAAATTTAGATTTTTGAGTATAAAGTCAAACTCAAGTATTGTAGACAATTTTCCTAAGTCAACAAAATCGATAAATTTAAAACTAATTAAAATTTTAAATTCCAAACTTAAAATGAATATGAAAAATCCTTATTTATTAATCGAAACCATAATCACATATAAAAAGATCCTAAACCCTATATATACATAAATACAAGAGATGAATTTTAAACCTGATAAAAACCCTAAGACTTACACTTTAAGTTTATAAAACATATAAAACCTACTATAACAACGATAAATTTTTAATTTGGTAAAATTACTGATAAATATATATAATCACGTAAAATTACTAACGAACAAATAGAGACAATTTCTAAACATTAATAAATAAAAAGAATATCAAATTAATTAAATAAATTAACAACATTACAAATAATATCTTATGATTATTGGTATTATTATTATATATATATATGTTGTAAGATCCCAAAAATTACTCAATAGGTTTAGGATTGCCTTTGAATACTAAAATTCTTTTAGTAAACTTATTACTTAACTTCGTCAAAATTAGAATAGAAAAACGGTCACACAAAAATTTAAAAGATTACATTATGAGTTTAGTAAGTATCTATGTGGTGTTTATACGCTCATATTATTAAAGTAATTTCCAAATTCTACAGTGCAATGCAATTAAAAGTATGTAAGTTAATATGAAAGGAATTACCCATTAGTTAATTACCTTTTATACATTTCTTATAAATATATATAGTAAAGTAAATATAATAGTATTATTTGGAATATGTCTAACATGTACGTAAGTCATACCTAAATATTTGTACGTGTGTGTTAAAAGCATTTTTTTAAATCAAAGCATGCAAATGTTTTATATATACATCTTTTTCACTTTATGAAAGTGTCTTTAATCATTTTAAAGTATACGTAAAGTTCTAAAATTATGACTAATAGTAGTGTTAGTGACAATGGCCAATTGACAAATGATAAAGTATTAACGTGAGTAAGGACGATAGAATTATATAGTCACAATGAAATATGGAAATAGTAATTAAAGGTAATTAAAGAATAAAACAAGGTATTCTTATAATATCTCAATAAGAATACAATTACTAATTTGGAAATTTAAGATGTTACGAAAAGGTATAAATCAAAGAACTGCCAAGTAATAAACTTATATATTTAAATGATAAAATTAAAAAAAAAATTCTTACCTAAAAGTTTTAGAAGATAACGAAATAAATAAATTCGGGGATTTTGCATGCTTTTATTAAAATTGGAAAATCTAATATAAGTTTGATATTTTATAGTCTAATTTCAATTTAGAACATAACAATGACAGTTACGATTTCTAGAAACCAAGTACAATCGCTATAAGTTTTTCTTTTTATGAAATACATTTAGGATTTAAAGACCCTCAAGCACTTTAACCTTTACAAAATTCGGAAATCGTTAATTTAGTATAACACATCGTGATGTGAAAATCTCAATGTGCAGTAGAATATAGTTCTCTTAGCATTTTATTTCCATTAGCCACAATAAAAGCCCACAAGCCTTATTTCCATTTTCCTTATCTGATCCAAATAACAATTACCAAGTCCTGTCATGGTATATCAATTAAATGGCCCAACTAGCTAGTTATATCCCCAAATATTGCTCCACGTGCAGACTGTATTCTCAATTGAAAATAATATCTATTGAGGATCCTCAAAATCTGCCAAACGATATCCAAAATCTTTCTTTGCAAAGACAAATCCTTATATAATCTAACAATATCCCATTTTCTTACCCACAAAAAAAAAAAAAAAACTCCTTTGCTTTCCAGTGGCCTCCCAAGCTGACTGCTTCTCTTCTTTTTTGTATTCCATTTTCCAATATGGCTGATTCCTTATTCTCCTTCTCGTTCCTTCAGTTCCATGACAACTTCTCTCTCTTCTTCCCTTGAAATTTTAACCTTGCTGTTCCTCGTTCCACTTTCTTACCCATTCGAACCTCACAACCAACACTTGAAACGAAGCAACCACAACAACCACCAACCATCCCTCTTCCATCGTTAAGCTTCGTTCCTATATACTTTAATTCTATATCATTATCCATTCCCCAAGACAACACAAGGAAGATGAGGTCACAACACACCCACACTCGAGCCATCATTTACTTCCGCCTCCTCCTCCTTCTTCCTTCGTTGTATGCAAACAAACTGCCCGTGTTTTGTTACACGAAAACAAGGCTGTTTTCTTTGTCAACGAAAACTCTAGAAAACGCAACGAAGAAGCTATCGCTACCCAACCCGAACTAACGTAAGCTCCTAGCTTAGTCTTGAGTTCGTCTAAAGTCATAAAGCTATGTAGAGGGCTAAATCCGATTGATGGGCTTTAAACCCAATAACGACATGAATTTGATAATTTGGGCTAAGGTAACAAGACTTGGAGTGTCAAGTCTATGAAATTTAGGATGACCAAGGGATGGATGAAATTTAAAACTCTTGACTTGGGTCTAAACCTATAGAAAAAATCCATTTATTACCCATATATAAAAGGCTTTAATCCTAGTCATTGATCAATATCATGATCTAACATATCGAATTTACCTACTATCTCCTATAAATACCTACTAATACCGTTACGCTATTGGAATTCTATCTTAATGATCAAACACCCAAACACACTAAGAACACTACCTCGTTTTTCATCTATTGTGGAGTTTAATGCCATCACACTCTCTCACCTATCATCTAGCGTATTAGAGCCTAATAGAATTGCCTACTCCTCCCTATTCTATCACACTTAATTATCCCATACGTATAAATCAAATCATTCTATCACACTTAATTATCCCAATCCCATACGTATAAATCAAGTCATTTCCTTGGTCATATGTAGTACAATACGACAGGCAACATGTACATGACGTCTCCCAATATCGAACCCCCTAAATTTCTTGGCGACTCCATTAGGGAGGAAAGATTTGACATTCACGTTATGGTACCTCTGCGAAGAAAGCTTGCTGATCCTATCAACGCTAACGATCAAGAACAAGATGGTATTATTGTTATCAATAATCAAAATCCACCTCCAATGAGAGGTACAAATCAAGGAGAGGGCGCTCAAGAAGTTGTCCTCGACAATGTGCAACTAGTACGAGAGCAATGATAAACTAATCAAAGTCTGAATGAGCTTAAGGCAACGTTTGCCCAATGTATACCTGTTTTAGCTACTTTCACTGCTGCACAACAAGGGGCAACTACTGCAGGTCCCCCCAATGTGATGCAACAATATGTAACATCAGCTTCTCAATCACTCAATCCTTTAATTACTGGTGAGCAAGATGCTCCTAGAGTTGAGGAATAGCCTCCAGCAATGGAACATGTACCCATACAACATATCTCGCCTAAACTAGTAAATTAGGGAATTCAGATAGGAGGCTCATTGTCTTTACGTATTACTCTACGTGTTACAATTGTTGAGTCTGTGTACCCTACCCCTATGAATTTAGCTCCGATAAATTTTGTTCTTGTGAACTTCACCAACCATTCTCCTACAAGGCTAGTATGAACAAAAACATCTACTCAGATAGCTTTGTTTGTGACGAAAGAGGATTTGGATGTATACATGAGAAAGATACAATGATGCACCACCGGTCAACGGTCCCATTATTTGTATGCACCTGCAAGGCCTCCAATCCCTCTTCTGAAGAATTCTCTCTCAGCAACCTGCTAGTAATAAGAAACTGTATATCAAAGAAAGGTAGTTGAACTCCCTAAGCTACGCACATTGTCATATGTTGATCTGTACACTCAGTAGTGATGATGCCGACCATTCCTTTGCCGAGGACCCTGTACTAAGTACTCTGACCAACTGCTGCCAAGAATCACTTGCCAAGTGATGAGAGACTCACTTAAATGGCTAAGTAGTTTTCTCTCGGCATACCACCATTTCTTTCATCCCGACCCCTTTAGTACCATAACATTTTGACCCTTCTCGTCTGCTATGCTTACAGAATATTCGTATAGGACCAATGCTACACTGCTAGCTATCCACCTCGTTTAACATTTAACTACGTTTCTATTTTTGGTTTGTTGTCCTTTTTATCATTTTCTTATATATTAGGAATCCCCTTTTTGTAAATACTTTCTTGTAAATACTTTCTTGTAATTTCTTTATTTGTAATGCTACCCTAGGAACATACTATAACTAGTCCTTTTCTCTTGTAAGCCAAAGATAACTTACATCTTAACACTGAATACTCTGTTCTTGTGAGACAATCCTCTCCAAGTCTATACCCCTTACACTCTTATCTAATCTTGCCAAGTAACTCAGGATTAGTGGTGGGTAGATTTTGACATCAACTTGTACATTATATCAAGTGAGGTATCAAGACGTGTTGTGTTTGTTGGTGAGTTACATCTTTCGAGCAGCTTCATGTTAGCTACTCTTATTCGATTGTGGACCGTTTCCCTCTAATTTTTTTTTATATCTCAAAAGACTCATTTCAGTTCAATTCTACCCCGGTAAGTCCTAGTGATAACTAAGCTCTTAAGCATACCATATATTCCTAGTATCAAAGCTTAAGGTTAAGACCGAAAGCTGTGTAGTGTTAGTCTGTTATGTTTGTTTTTCGAGACATTTGTGTGTAGAAAGCATTTACGTAAAGTATCCTTGCTAAAGCTTGTATTGAGAATGTCAAACCCTAGTGTACAGGGAGAGATTCATAATGTCGAGAGTAATGCTCATGGTCGTAGTCAAGTTAGCTAACAAACACTACGTACAACTGATGGGTAGATACAAGATCTTGCTGCTATTGTGGCCAACTTAGCTATCTCAATAAATAAGGTCTTAGAAGCTAGACCACATGAAAGAGTTACTGAGCAGGGTTGAGAAACGAAAGATAGGTCGAGGAGGCAGATGGACGAGTGAGCTCCGGAAGCCTTTCCTATGAACCAAGCACCACCGGGATATGCCAATAGAGTTGCAAGAAGAAGGTTAGAGTTGGACGAAGTAGAAGAGTACGAAGAGGAAGAAGACTAGTATGATGGGATGGATGAGCGTGAGTTTAGAGCGCCAAGTCATGCTGAGCATCTTAAAGTACAGATTCCGAGCTTCAACGGGTTTAGTAGTGCTAATGACTACCTCGACTGGGAAGAGAAGATCGAAAAGATATTCGACTTCTACAATTACAACGATGCTGTCTGTATTAGGGTAGCCACGTTAGAATTTTCTAGGTATGCGGCAATGTGGTGGAAGAAGCTACAAAATGTTCGTCTGAGGGCTCGATGTGAAGTCTGAATGTAGAACGAGATGAAAAGAGTTTTAAGAAGAAGGTTCATTCCCAAACACTACGAGCAAGACACTTTCCGACGACTCTAAGACTTGAGGCAAGGTAACAGATCTATAGATGACTATGTTTAAGAGTTTCAATTGCTCATGATACGATGTGATGTCGATGAGCCTAAGACCCGAACTATAGCACGGTTCATTTCAGGACTCCGAGTTGAGATTGGTTACATTGTGGAATTGCAGAGCCTCATAACTCTAGATGAAACCATCCGTACAACCTAAAGAGTTGAAAGGCAACGGCGAAACCAGGCTAGCCGAATGCTAAGTAACAAAACAATGATGCTAAGTAGGAATGGCCTGCCGAGTAGAGCAAGGAGTGATAGGGCATCAAACAAATCTAAGGTTGAACACCGAGGTTACATGCTGAGCCAACCAGATGAAGGCCAAGGTAAGAGTAAGATTGAGAAACATGAGATCCGAAGAGACTAGGGTCAAAGCTCAAGACGGAAAACCTAAGAAATCAAATGTTTTAAGTGTCTTGGTTATGGACACATGGCTAGTCAATGTCTGAACCACCGAGTCATGACTATCAAAGGAGATAAGCCCCAGTTTGAAGTAAAAAGTGCGAGTGAAGGAGAGGAAGAAGTGGCAACCGATCAGATGCTAGAAGAATTTGAGGAAGATTTAGGAGACAAGATACCCCCTGAGGGCAGTACCGAGTATTGCTTTGTTGTTCGGCGATCTCTCAATACTTTTGTGGCTAATGAGAATGAGTAGAGAGAGAACCTCTTTCATACAAATTACCAGGTGAATGGCAAGCTATGCGCTATGATCATTGATGGAGAAAACTGCACCAACGTCATCGTGCAAGGGGTAGTCAAGGCCATGAAATTACCAACTCTTCTACACCCCAAGCCGTACAAGATTCATTGGCTGAACAAAAGAGAAGGATTACACGTTTCTAAGCAAGTCAAAATGCTAATTACTATTGATGATAGATATAAGGAGAAGGTGCTATGTGACGTCCTGCCCATGTGTGCATCCCACATATTACTCGACTAACCATGGCTATTTGACTTAAGGGTGTTACATAATGGGTATAAAAACACCTACATGTTTCAAAAGGATAGGAAGAAAGTTATATTGACGCCGATAAGTCCTAAGGAAGTGCAAGAAGCCTAGGAAAAGGTTGTGAGATCTTTGCAATGGAAGTCCTTAGTGATTTCCCGAGCTCAATTTACATGAGAGGTCAAACCCGAAGATTATATACTCCTCTTGGTCAGGAGACTCCTAAAGGTTAGAGAGGCCGAGAACTTACCTACCAAGGTGCTACAACTACTTCAAGAATTTGCTGACCTATTTCCATCCGAAATGCCGAAAGGATTACCTCCCTTAAGAGGAATTAAGCATTGCATTGATCTTCAACCTGGAGTAGCCCTACCAAATTGACCCGCCTATAGACTCAATCCTGAACAGGCAATCGAGCTGAAAAAGCAAGTTGATGAGTTAGTGGATCGCGGATATGTCCATGAGAGCATAAGCCCATGTACAGTCCCAATCGTGCTAGTACCAAAGAAAGATGGATCATGGAAGATGTGCGTTGATAGTTATGCCATTAATAAGATTACTATCAAATACCAATACCCAATCCCGCAATTGGATGACATGCTCAATGAATTACACGGTGCACGCATCTTTTCGAAAATAGATCTAAAGAGTGGCTATCATCAAATAAGAATGAGACCAGGAGATGAATGGAAAACAGCCTTTAAGACTCGGGACGGTCTATTTGAGTAGATGATTATGCCATTTGGTTTAACTAACATGCCGAGTACATTCATGAGACTCATGAATCATGTGCTTCAAGCATTGATACGCAAATGCGTTGTGGTTTATTTTGACGATATTTTGGTCTACAATACTGACCTTGTTCATTTCGAACATTTGAGATTGGTGTTTAACATACTCCATACCGAGAAATTATTCAGTAACCTGAAGAAATGCGCATTCTATTAAAATGAGGTTGTATTTCTCGAATATGTCGTTTCAAGGAGTGGAGTTCGCGTTGATGAGGAAAAGGTCAAGGCTATTAATGAGTGGCCTATGCTAATAAGTACAGCCGAAGGCAGGAGCTTCTATGGCCTATCCTCATTCTATCGAAAATTTATCTGAAACTTCAACTCCATAGCTATGCCGTTAACTGAATTGACCGAAAAGAATGTTGAGTTTAATTGGACAAAAAAGGCTCAGAGGAGTTTTGAAGATTTGAAGTGTAAGTTGATGTCAACATCACGATGAGTTACATGGTGTATGATGAGTTGCCATCCATAATATTACTGTTAAGTATTGATACTCGATCCCACGGTTGGATGACATGCTCGATGAGTGGCATAGTGTACACATCTTTTCGAAAATAGATCTAAAGAGTGGCTATCATCAAATAAGAATGAGACCGGGAGATGAATGGAAAACAGCCTTTAAGACTCGGGACGGTCTATTTGAGTGGATGGTTATGCCATTTGATTTAACTAACATGCCGATTACATTCATGAGACTCATGAATCATGTGCTTCAAGCATTGATACGCAAATGCGTTGTGGTTTATTTTGACGATATTTTGGTCTACAGTACCGACCTTGTTCATTTCGAACATTTGAGATTGGTGTTTAACATACTCCATACCGAGAAATTATTCAGTAACCTGAAGAAATGCGCGTTCTGTTAGAACGAGGTTGTATTTCTCGAATATGTCGTTTCAAGGAGTAGAGTCCGCATTGATGAGGAAAAGGTCAAGGCTATTAATGAGTGGCCTATGCTGATAAGTACAGCCGAAGGCAGGAGCTTCTATGGCCTAGCCTCATTCTATCGAAAATTTATCTGAAACTTCAACTCCATAGCTGTGTCGTTAACTGAATTGACCGAAAAGAATGTTGAGTTTAATTGGACAAACAAGGCTCAGAGGAGTTTTAAAGATTTGAAGTGTAAGTTGATGTCAACATCACGATGAGTTACCATCCATAATATTACTGTTAAGTATTGATACTCGATCCCACGGTTGGATGACATGCTCGATGAGTGGCATGGTGCACACATCTTTTCGAAAATAGATCTAAAGAGTGGCTATCATCAAATAAGAATGAGACCGGGAGATGAACAGCCTTTAAGACTCGAGACAGTCTATTTGAGTGGATGGTTATGCCATTTGGTTTAACTAACATGCCGAGTACATTCATGCGACTCATGAATCATGTGCTTCAAGCATTGATATGCAAATGCATTATGGTTTATTTTGACGATATTTTGGTCTACAATACCAACCTTGTTCGTATCAAACATTTGAGATTGGTGTTTAACATGCTCCATATCGAGAAATTATTCAGTAACCTGAAGAAATGCGTGTTCTGTCAAAGTGAGGTTGTATTCCTCGAATATGTCGTTTCAAGAAGTGGAGTTCGCGTTGATGAGAAAAAGGTTAAGGCTATTAATGAGTGGCCTACGCCAATCAATGCAGCCAAAGTTAGGAGCTTCCATAGCCTAACCTTGTTCTATAGAAGATTTATCTAGAACTTCAGCTCCATAACTACGCCATTGACTGAATTAACCAAGAAGAACATTGAGTTTAAATGGACAAAAAAGGCTCAAAGGAGTTTTAAAGATGCAAAATATAAGCTAACGTCTGCTCTAGTACTTGTCCTACCAGATTTCGAGAAGGTTTTTAAGGTTGAATGTGATGCATCTAGTGTCGGCATTGGTGCTGTACTTATGCAGGAGTACCGACCCATTGCTAACTTCAGCGAAAAACTTCAAAGTGTTGCCCTGAATTACTTAGCCTACAATAAGGAGTTCTATGCCCTTGTCTATACACTCCAAAACTGGTAGCATTACTTGTTACTGTAAGAATTCATCATCTATTCTAATCATAAATCTCTCAAGCATCTTCGCGAGCAACAGAAGCTTTCTTAACGTCACACTAAGTAGGTCAAGTTCCTAGAGACCTTTTGCTATGTCATTAGGTATAAGAAAGGAAGCACTAATACAGTGGCTGACGCACTTTCTTGTCGTCATACCCTCATCACGACATTACAAGATAAAGTGCTTGGATTTGGTACTCTACCTGATCGATATAAGCATGACCTATATTTTAGGCCTTTAGTAGCCAAGTGTAGTAATAGAGGAGCTGTGGACGGATTCTACTTAAGTGAGGGGTTCTTGATGAAAGGCAAGCAAATGTGCATGCTGAGTGTTTCTACAAGGGAGCTACTGGTTTCTAAAGCTCATGCCAGGCGTCTAGCTAGCCATTTTGGGGAAAAGAGAACGATTGAGATATTGACGAAGCATTTTTACTAGCTTGGGATGATGAGAGATGTGCACCGAATACTTGAGGGGTGCAAAGTGTGTAAGTATACTAAAGGGAGGAGAGAGCCCTATGGAGAATATACGCCCCTGCAAATTCTCGAGTGGCCATGGATCGATATAAGTATAGATTTCATGCTCAGCCTTCCCCACATGACAAGAAGACACAATTCGATCATGGTGGTGGTCGATCAGTTCAGTAAAATGGGCCACTTCATTCCCTACTACAGAACTAATGATACTTTATTCATCGCTAACCTCTTTTTACAAGAAATTATGCGACTACATGGAGTGCCAAGAAGTATTGTATCTAACCATGATTTGAGATTCACAAGCTTCTTTTGGAAAACCCTATAGAGGAAACTCAGCACTAAACTCCTATTCAATACCTCTTACCACCCTCAAACAGATGGCCAAACTAAAGTAGTTTATAGAACCGTTGGTAGTCTCCTGCATACCACTATTGGGAAGAACTCTCGTGACTGGGATTTATGCTTACCAATCATTGAATTTACCTACAATCACTCAAGTCATAGCTCCACTAAAACATCACCATTTAAGGTTGTTTATGGACTTAACCCGAACTTACTCTTAAACTTAGTTAATAGTTCATCTACATGAGGGGAGAGTCAATCTGGCCTACAGCGTGCCGAGGAATTTCATAAGTTACACGAAAGAATTGCCAAACAATTGACCAAAACTGTGACTCGACAGAAGGAAATGGGAAGCCGCGAAAGGAAACGAATCATTTATGCTCCTGGAGACCTTGTATGGATCCATCTTAATAAAGAACGCTTCCCTAGCAAAAGGATAAACAAACTATCACCCAAAGCAGAAGGACCCTATAGGATCCTAAGGTGCCTTAATGATAATGCCTACGAGATTGAGCTACCTAAAGGTTTCAGCGTATCTACCACATTCAACATCACCGACTTAACTCCATATGTACCCGATGATGACAAAGGCCAAGATTTGAGAGCAAATCTTCAACAACCCCGGGAAACTGATGCACTGCCGGTCAGCAGTCCCATTACTTGCATGAGCTTTCGAGGCCTCCAATCCTTCTCCTGAAGAATTCTCTCTCATCAACCTATTGATGATGAGAAACTGTACATCGAAAAAAGGTAGTTGAACTCCCTGAGCTCCCCACATTATCATATGTTGATCTGTACACTCGATAGTGATGATGCCAACCATTCCCTTGCCAAGGACCCTGTACCGAGTACTCCGACCAACTGCTGCCGAGAATCACTTGCCGAGTGATAAGAGACTCACTTAAACGGCTGAGTAGTTTTCTCTCAGCATACCACCATCTCTCTCGTCCCGGTCTCTTTAGTGCCACAACATTTTAACCCTTCCTACTTGCTGTGCTTAGAGAATATTCGTACTGGACCAATGTTGCACTACTAGCTATCCACCTCGTCTGACATTTAACTATTTTTCCATTTTTGGTTTGTTATCCTTTTTACCCTTTTTGTGTATACTAGGAATCCCCTTTTTGTAAATACTTTCTTGTAATTTCTTTATTTGTAATGCTACCTTACAGACTTACTATAAATAGTCCTTTTCTCTTGTAAGCTGAAGATAACATACATATTAATACTGAATACTTTATTCTTGTGAGACAATCCTCTCCAAGTCCATACCCCTTATACTCTTATCTAATCTTGCTAAGTAGCTCAAGATTAGTGGCAAGTGGACCTTGACATCAACTTGTGCGTCATATCAAGTGAGGTGTCAAGTCATGTTATGTTTGTTGGTGAGTCACATCCTTTGAGTAACTTCACATCAGCTACTCTTGTTCGATTGTGGATCGTTTCCCTCTCATTTTCTTTGATATCTCGAAGGACCCATTTCAGTTCAATTCTGCTCGGGTAAGTCTTAATGATAACTAAGCTCTTAGGCACACCATGCAAGCAAAATCTACATCAACCGTCTTGGAATTGAAGCTCTTATTTCATTCACGCATCACTATCAAACTATATCCAAAGGACTGTGAGTCTAAAGTTTATGTTGTTTAATGGGAAGAAGGGGAGTGCCAAGAAACATTTACTAAAATTCATTGAGACCCTAGAGGTCTACGACTTAGATGATGATCTGAAGCTGAAAGAATTCTCAAAATCCCTCACAAAAAAAAAAAAAAGCTTATACTCAGTATGTCAATCTCTCAACAGGTTCCGTCGACTCATGGGGTAGAATGTGCAAGATGTTTCTTGAAAAATTCTTTTCCACTGAAGAAAGGGTAACTCTCACTGACATGGGACGAATTTGTCAAAGGTCTAAAGAGGATCTCGTAGATTATATTAAGCAGTTTAGAGAATGCTCTTTAGATATACAAGATGTTTGTGATGAGAAAGAACTAATTAAGATTTATATTCAAGGGATGTTCCCTGAATACGTAGTCTATCTTGAGAACCTGTTGTTGGCTTCTTTTGCTGCATTAGTCGAGAATGCACGAAGGACCAACAATTTGGTGGCTTAGCAAAGAAATGAAACTAGAAGGTTTAAGAAGCGTACCTCGTTTGTGAATTCTACTCAAGGTGAGTCACAAAAAGAAACAAAGAAACCTAGAAACAATAAATCTTACGACTCTAGGTCTACACCCATACATCCTTGTCCAATTGCCAAGGTACATCAGATGTTGGATCAATGGTTAAGCGATGGAAATCTTAAGCTCCCAAGGGTTAAACGACTTCTTACAAATGAGGAGAAAAGTGATCCTAAGTATTACAAGTTTCACTGAACTATTAGTCATCTAACTAAGGATTGTTTCACTCTAAAGAGAATATTCAATGAACAAGTTGCACGTAGAGAGTTAATTATAGACAACAATGATGTCAGGAATAATCAGCTTCTGGCTCATAACGACCAGAGAAGAGCTGTCAATGCCATTAGCCACAACCTTTCCATGATTAAAGCAGTCAATGCACAGCCCTTTGGAAGTAAGGAAAAGTCAATGGAAGCTTAGGGTGATGAGTATCTGCCTCTTGTCATAGTGTTATTAAAGATTGCAAACTTTAGAAACTTCTTCGACTTGTTAGGATTTGACAAAAATGCGAAGCTTGCAGCAACGGTTGCACTTACGTAGATCTCTAAAGGTCAATATGTAGAGTGTAACGTAGCGCAACTTGTAAAGAGAATGGCTAAGGCACATGAAAATGCCATCTTATTCACTAAAGTAGATATGTATGTGAAAAACCCTAAACATAACCATCCATTATATGTAAAAGGTGTTCTTAATGTCTATCCATGGAAAAGAACGTTCATTAACAATGGTTCTTGCTTGAATATAATGCCAATGAATACATTTAGAGCTGTATAAATGACTTCCATCACACCCCTATTGACTCTGTTAGATATGTTAATGTTGATGATCTTAAAGTTGGGCCTATTCATAGCACCACTACTTTTCATGTGATCGATGCGCTCGTGCAATATCACTTACTTATAGGTAAAAAGTGGCTGCATGATCACAATTTGGTTCCTTCGACGTTACATCAATGTATCAAAGGACATTGGAATGGGAAAGACATGTTTATTCCAACTACTAAGAATCCTTTTGAACAACATGAGTCTTATTTTACTGAATTGGGATTCTTCGATGAATTTGCTAAGGATGGGGAAATAGCCATAGCCTAGCCGTCTGATATTCCCTTACTTACATGGGAGGAAACTCAAGAGGACCAACAAAAAAAGAGAAGGATGGGTGGATATCATGGATGAAGAAAAAAAAAAAGGTAATCTACTAAAATCAAAAGTTTCATCAGAGAGCATGGATGACGTGTGTACTATTTATAACAGTTTGAAGGATCTGAGGAAGTGTGCCTACCCTCTTCAGATCCCACACTAATCTAAGAAGTTCAGCCTACCCCATAACAATTACAAGATCAAATGAAGCCTCAAACCGAGGAAATAGAAGAATTGGACTTAGCACAATCAGGGGAGTTGTAACAATCAATCTTCATTAGTAAGAGTCTCCCACAGGAAATGAGGGTTCATATTACTGAGTTATTGAAGGAGTATAAAGATGTATTTACATAGGCTTATGAAGAGATGCCTAGGTTGAATCCCAGCCTTGTAGTACACAGACTGAATATTGCTCCTAAGGCTATGCCTGTAAAGCAAGGACAAAGAGTTTTTCATCTTGAGATTAAAGTACAAATCAAGCAAGAGGTAGAGAAATGGTTATGAGCTGGTTTCATAAGGCTAATCAAGCATCCTACTTGGCTCGCTAATATTGTTCCTATAAGGAAAAAGAATGGAGAAAAAAGAGTATGCGTGGGCTTCCAGGATCTAAACAAGGCTTATCCTAAGAATGATTTTCCTTTACCAAATGTTGACACTTTGATAGACACAACCATAGGTCATAAGCTGTTTTCATTTATAGATGGCTTTAGTAAATATAATCAAATTAAGATGGCGAAAGGAGATACAAAGTGTACGACCTTTTGTACACCAGTTAGAAACTTTTATTATACTATCATGCCATTTGGACTTAAGAATGCGGACACCACATATCAAAGGGCAATGACCACTCTATATCATGACATGATGCATGATTATATGGAGGATTATGTTAATGACATAGTCATCAAGTCTAGAAGAGTACTTGATCATTTGGTTCATCTACAAAGGGTCTTTGAATGATATCAGCTATATAAACTTTGCATGAACCCTCTTAAGTGTGTTTTTTTCATATCTTCAAGGAAGTTTCTTGGCTTTGTTGTGCATCGAAAGAGCATTGATGTTGACCCTACAAAAGTACAAGCCATAAGATCAATGTCAACTCCCACCACCTTAAAGGAATTAAAAACCTTTATGGGAAAGGTCTCGTACATCATAAAATTTATGCCTGCACTTACGGAAATTTCATACCTATTACATCAACTTTTGAAAAAAGGAATCTTGTTTAAATAGGATCGAATCCATGAAGAGGTGATGCAAAAGATTAAGACAATCCTGATTTCCTCGTAGACTATGACTATACCTATTAAAGGGAGACCTTTGGTCTTATATCTTAATTCTACCAACAAATATGTCGAAGCTTTACTTGCACAAGAAGTAAAAGGTCAAGAGAGACATGTATACCATTTGAGTCGAACCCTTTAGGGGAGTGAAGTCAATTACCTAGCTTGCGAGAAAGATTTTCTTGCATTGGTATTTGCCATACAGAAACTACAGCACTACTTTCTTGCCTACAAGATCCATCTGGTGACTTGGTCTGATCTGATTAAGTACTTACTGTCTTAACTGGCCTTGTCAGGACACTTAGCAAAATGGTTACTTCTCCTTGGAGAGTTTGATATTACGATACAATGTCCTAAAGCTATTAAGTTACAAGCTTTAGTTAGCTTTAGTTGATCTTTTAGCACATTTCCCAAACGCACAAGAGGGCTTGAGTACAGATGCTATACCAGTTGAGTTTCATGTGGATTCTTTTATGGTTGAAACAGAAGGAGAATGGAAATTGCAATTTGATGGGTCAGCGAGAAATCAATGGTGGGGAGTTGGAATTCTATTGATATTACCTGAGGGTCATGTAGTACCATTGGCATTCAAACTTGATTTTCAATGCACTAATAATGAGGCTGAATATGAAGCATTGTTACTTGGCTTATTATTGGCACAAGAAGTCGAGGCAAACAATTTATGTGTTCGAGGTGACTTGAAATTAATCATTAAGTAGGCCGCAGGTGAATTTGGATTGAAGGAACCTACACTAGTACCTTATAAGGCTATAGTGCAAAACTTCATCAAAAAATTCAACTCCCTATGATATGAGCACACAACACGATCTACAAATCATTATGCTGATGTGTTAGCCACTTTAGCATCCAAGATTCTGATTCAAGATACAGGTAAGGGTATGAATGTCCGAGTAATAAAGAAATCTATTCCATGTACAACATTAAATTTTCTTAAGGAACAAGAAGAGGTACTGAATGATTGGCGCATCCTGTTTATGGAATAGTTAGCGCATCTTAGTGTAGCCTTTATTTCAACATTAAGGAACTTTATCAACATTAAGGGAATGTTGTATTACAAAGGCCCAAAAAGAGTATTGTCTCGCTGCATCGGAGCAAAGGAGGCTCATCTTAAATTGGATAAGTATCACCAGATTTGGTGTGGAGAGGAGGGGCCTCCATTATATCAACGTATTCAAATTGCAGGTTACTATCAGCCCTCGATGGCAAAGGATACACTCTAAGTCCAAACACATTGTCCCAAATTTTCTAAGTTACCTAATCAAGGTGAATGCAATTTTGTGTCTAGCGTAGGAGACTGGAGGAGTCCGTATATTGACTACTTAGAAAATAATGTGCTACCTACAAATGGTATGGATGCTAGACTCATAAAACACAACATTAGAAAGTGTCATGCATGAAGGTGAGCTTTATAGGGTATCATTCATGGGGAAACCCCTAAAATGCATTACCCCTCCTAAAACAAAAATGGTTTTGATCAAGGTGCACACTAGAGTGTAGAGAGCATCAGGGAGGAAGAAAGTTGTATTATTATTTACTTGATAGAGGATACTATTGACCTACAATGGAGGTAGATGCTTTCAATTTTACTAAGAGATGTGCTGTTTGTCAATAACATGGTGATGTTATTCATGCCCTTACAGTTACACTTCATAGTGTTACAACCCCTTGGCTTTTCCATACATGGGCATTCAATCTCATTGGACCTATAAATCCTTCATCAACGGGATATATTTGGATCTTGGTCGGAATAGAGTGCTTTACGAAATGCATGGAGGCAATTCCCTTAAAGAAAGCAATGAGGCTAGCCGTAGTACCTTTTATAAAGGAGAACATTATATGTTAATTCAGGATCCCAAAGCACATCCTTTCCGACAATGGAACTCCTTTCATTAATTCTCATTCCAACAATTATTGGCTTCCTACAGTGTCAATCATATTTAATCCATGCCCTACTATCTAAAAGGGAATGGGCAACTTGATGCAACAAACAAAAGTTTATTAAGAGTTCTTAGTCATATGATACACGACAATCATAAGGAATGGCATAATAAGCTGCCACTAGTGGTTTGGGCTTATAGGATGTCAAAACGAAGACCGATGCAAGCAATTCCTTTTTCATTGGTATATGAGGCTAAAGTAGTGGTTCCAATAGCAGTTTTGATTCCATCTACCAGATTGGTCATAAATGCTAACCTTGAACCCAATATACTACGAATGACAGACCTAGAAGCATTAGACGAGAGGCATGATACCGCCAAACATAATCTCATTAGCTATCAACATAGACTTAGAGTGGCTTACGACCGCTTAGCGAAGAAGAGATCATTTCAACAGGGCGAAGTCATACTTCGTGTAGCCGAGCATGTGCGCTGAGGTATTTCAACACTGAAATTTATACCCCAAGTGAGAAGGGCCTTTCATCATTGAACAAGTACATGAGAGTGGGCATTACAAGCTTCGGAACCTCAGGACTAATGCCATCACAGCACCTATAAACTTCTAATACATAAAAAAGTTTCATATGTAAAAAAGTATGATATATCACAATCCAAATGAAATATGCGACTCTAGTTATACGAGCTTGCTTTTAGTCAATTGTTTTTCTAATCAACACTTACCTAAAGCTAATATGGCATCACTGCTACTTACTAAGAGCTTTGCCTCTTAAGTGTGCAATAGCCACAGGTTCATGTTATGCTAACTAATAAGAGTGTTGTCTCCTAGGCGCACAACATGACATACATAACTCAATTTCATTACCTAATGCTCTACACATAATCAGATCAATGGGGTTAAGAAGTGGGTAATACCGCCTTAACATGTTGAATGCTATTTTTATTAATGGCAGATTGCAAATTATGGTCAAATGTTGCTTGCACATAAGATGTGCAACATTCTATTCTCTATTCTTTTAAATGAATTCTTAAAGTCTGATCTAAAGTTATGATATCATACAACATGATTGTGCTACTAAATATAACGTACACTATAACTATTATGACATCCTTAATGCTCGCAAAAGAATTAAGTTAGTATGATGATTCATTCAACGATATTGAAAAAAAAAAAAAAAAGAAGCATGAGAAGGTCCAAGTAATAAAAGGAAAGTGTTCTCTCATTCATTTTCTGTAAACGTGCATAAAAGTCTAAAGCATAAATAAAAAGACTCAGATAAGGATTACTCAACGATGAAGCACTAATCTAATAGAAGTTTTGCGATCTGTGTCCCCAATATGTTTTTGCATTTCCAACTTAACCACCTTAAGCTTAACTTTAAGTCGATCGTGTTGTTCTATAATGTCTTATGATTCTAACATTTTTTTAGGTTTCGAAAGCGATCACTTCCATATTTGGTAATTTGAAGTTCAAGCTATGCGCTCCAACAACACTACTTACCAATAACTGTAAGTCTCGAATAGATATTGATTCCTAAGATTTGTCTAAAAGTAAAGCGACTTTCCTGAGGAAGGTTATTGTAGTATTTGTCACCACTCAAAACCAAGACAGATCGATCCAACCCAAAAATCACCCTCCATAGCTCATAAGTCCTCCAGTGGCTATAAAGATTTGATGGAACTGTAAATCCATGAAATGAAGAATATACACTGGAAGGTTGAGGTGTCTCCACTACCACTAGATGGGGTAAACCTCCTTCAATCTGCTTTGGTACCTCAACAGCTACAATAGGATCGGTATGGTCATGAGCCACTAGTGAAGGAATCTGACTATACACTAGGGTGATATCATCAACTGTGACAGTACCTAAGGAAATACCATCTACTATACCATTCAATTTGCTATCAAAGAGTTCGGCTACCCTTAAGACTTCAGTATACTCTTGGATATCAGCCTACTCTAAGTGTATGGCCTCATGGTCGTCTCGAACAATAATATTGCTTAACTCTTTCAAAGCTTTAGTCTGTTTCTCAGTTGGTTAATCTGCTTCAATGACAGCTTAGTCTTGAATTTCCTCTTGATCACTAATACTGCTTGATGGGTTGTCTCCATCACTACCTTCATTCATGTCGTCGAGAGATTCATCAGTGTTTGAAGACTCATCATCACTCTCACTATCATTGGCAACCTCAATAAGATGATTGCTTACTTGAAATGTTTTCCCAAAGCCATGTTAGACAGGGAAAGGAGAAAGAACAAAAGGGAGCTTATTAGATGTCTTGTCATTCTTCAAAGTGGGAGTAGCATTCCCATTGTCCTCGTCTTATAAAGAAACAAAGAAAAGTGATGAGTAAATAAGTCATAAGATAAAAAGTGTAAATACCAAAAGGACAATATTAACAAGATACCTCACAAATTCGCGAACGCTTGATTTGTTTAATGGTAAGTAATTTAGGGATGGAATGGTCTTTCTTGTTCTTATTTCTTACATTGAAAGTTAGCTTCTTCTTCTCACTAGGAGCTTAAAATAGGAATTCATCCTTATAAATAGTCCTCATCGGAAGCTCACTCTCAACTGGTGTAGTCACATATTTCTTAAAGTCTTCCAAGTAACCTGTCCAGTACATAAGCCTACTAGTAGAGGCAATCCCACAACGATTAATAGATGAAAAAAATAACTGTCTCACTCCCAATCAAATGTTTCTAAAGTCATCTAGACTCAATGATTTATAGCACTCGTCAAAGTCATCATCAATTGATATTTTTTAAGGGACCCCTTAGTCAAAACCAAATTGGTGAGCAACCTGATGTAATGTATATAACATCACCCTACACTCCAGATAACGATTGCATAAGTCACCCCAGTCAAGTAAAGAGGGGAGACCTCTGGACGAGCACTAAAGGATCAAACTAGCTTTAGTAGCATCGAGTCTTTCCCTTGCACCAAGTAAATTCATGATATCTTTTGATCCTTTTGGATAAAAATGTGGGAACCACAAGTATCTAGGTATCTTAGTGGCATAAGGGTGAAAGGTGACTTTTTTATAGTTGTTCAAAACATCCAATAAAGTGCCTAGAGGTCGCTTATTGACCTATGCCTAAGCTTGTGGCTTGCTACATTTAGGCCCATCAAGACATGATCCATAGTATCCCTTATACCGCTTACAAAAGAAAATATGCAAGAATACTACATCTACATGGTACACGATAACATATTGACCCATTGATTGAATGGAAGCCTCGTGATAGAGATCGAGACGTCGTCCTAAGTAAAATAGTCCCAAGGCAAAACACTCTCTACATATTATACGGATCCTAATTAAAATAAACGTAGGCTCACACCATCTTCCAAACCTTCGAGAAACACGTACAACGACAGCTAGTAAGCAATAAAAGTCTCCAATTCATACCTACAAGAAGAGACTGTTCATGAGATAACTCAGTTAGATTCATAAAATTGAATAACAAAAGTAAGAGTGTTGATATTCACTCGTATTCTTCATTCCCTTCGAAAAATATCTCACCCAAGCATTGAAAGCAGCTTTTCTATAGGTGTCATGGCTTCCTTTCTTTCAACTTTCAAAGTCAAGATTAGGTTTCAGTCCTCTTCAGAGATCATAGATGTGGTGATATCAGTCATACTAAAATCACGAAAATGCAAAAGTATGTTGACATCTTCAAGGGTGGGTGTGATCTCACCCCACGTAGTCACAAATGTGTGTATTTAAGTGCTCCAACGATACATCGGTACCCTCTAAATCTCTATGTTGTTGGAACGAGGAAAACTAAAATGAAAGGTAATATACACTAAAAAATATATGTTCGCCTTCTCTAAAGTATCAATATAGGGTGCATTACTCAAGATATGATTCACCCAATCAGCCTAACCAACTATAGGAATTCTAGGGAAGCGAAACAAGCTTTCAAATAGTGGGACTTCTTTCTTCTCATTTCTAAATCAGAGCAATGAATCCCCTTTTATATTTCACCTCTTATGCACATGAAGTTCTCACCTGATGAAGTGTAAGGCACCTTGAGCGGTTAGTTGTTTGTGTAAGTCTTGTCTTCTTACGTCATCCCAAAATGAATCCTCTTTTATCATTGCATAGAGCCATTTGTCCCGTAGTGAAGGTAGGACCAAAATGTGACCATCTTGGATAGTCCTTTATTCTTCTTGAGCATCTTCTTCTTAGATTCCTTACTTATCTGTCGATAATCCCCTACAAAAACATGAGGAAATAAGGCATGCCATCCATAAGGAGGAATAACGTGCAAAATTAAGATGTATGCTTGTAAGGTATCTTGTCATGGTAAAATGGAAATTAGCAGTATGTACATGGTATCAACCAATCAAGCACACAAATACTAAGGGAATCAAAATTATGCTTAACTAAGCTTTCTCTAATACAAAGTTTGAATGAGATGGACCTCACTTAAATGACCCAAAGTTGCATTCACATCCCAGTATGAGTACCAAATGTTATATGACAAAAAGCATGTGGCACTAATTTGTGGAAGGGTCTTAATTGGTGGCCGCTCTTTGAAGTAAATTTATGTCTCCACTATTCACTCCAATCTAAAAACGGAAATATAAATATATATATGTATACACACAAGGATTCCACAATAGATCATTAAATGGATGATAGATAAGAGTCGCACATCAACTACTAAGAGTAGATAAAAAGAGAGAGGTTTCTTTTTGTCTCTTAGTGTCGGGCATGTACATGCTTGTTTGTGAATTTTTTTTTTTAAAAAAAGGGAAAGGATATCCCCTCAAATGTGCAAAGAAATTTAGTTACAAGGTTTGCTATTATGCTATGTGAAACCAAGAAATCAAAGATCTATTAAAATAGTCTAGGTTTTTCTATCTCTTGAATTCATGAAGGCTTACAGTTTGAAGAGTTCAAGATATGGTCCCATACTCACTAAATGAAAAGGGAAGTCAATTGAAGGCATCAATTGAAGTAAGCTTTTAATATATATATATATATATATATATATGAGGATATTGGGTATTGGGTCATCTATATTTTGTAATGGAACTTTTGTATTATAGTGTAATTTATTGAACAAATCATGGATGAAGATAGCATACAATGAGGTTGTTGCTAGATTGTTTTAAAGGTTTATGGGATATAGATGAAATTGTGAGTATTTAGTCACAACCATTATAATGTACTTACCAAGCTGTAGTGACAGCTGTATATTTGTATTAGATTTGCGTGGTTGGGGTAACAATCGAGCTACAAGACATATTATACGTCTATCAATCCATCGGATTCCTTACACGTATACACACACGAACACTCTTTCTTTTCTCTTTCTCTTACTACGTCCCCTCCTCTCTCAAAACTCGAGGAATCCGCCCCTTTCCACGCATAGCACACATCTACCCTCTTCCATCGCACTATACCTAGGAATTTCTTAATTGGATCTAACAGGAACATCCGCAAAACTTCATCGTACACCCTCCAATACACCTTTGTCTCTGACTTTCGCATACCCAACCATCAACTGTGCTCCACTTCCATCCACTTTTCCTCACCATCTCTCGACTGCAACACCTGCTTCCTCCTAGCCCTTTACTACATTTCCCTCTCTCTCCCATTTCTTCCTCGTCCTCTCTACCCCCAACCCCCATATGCACAGTTCTCTCTCCCTCTCTTTCTGGCTCCTGCTTGGTTTAGTTGTGGCTCTCACACACACCATGCATCAGCCTGTCCTGAACAAGATAAACACATAAAATATCCCCATACAAACACACACATTGAAACCCTATCACCGACCTATGGATCGTAAAGGAATAAGCGCCTTGAGTTGCCACGGTAGTTAAGGTTTATCGTATATGGTGAGAAATGGTTCATAGAACTTGAAAGAAGTAGTGCACATGGGGTGTTCGATGGAATGCAATAGAGAGATCTTAATGTTCAAGGGCTGTATTTGTCGATTACGATGGTACTTTGATGCTTAATGAGGGCTAGAACTAGAGATACACTTGCTGAATGGTTTTCTCCTTGCGAGAAATTAGGAATGGCTGCTAAATGGATGCGATTCTTATTGGTTTGGTTCCAAAAATTGCTCGAATCCGGTATTGGTTTCCTGGAATGAGCGGATTTTACAGTAATAAGTTCAATCAAGGTAATACGTTTATGAGTGGAAATTTATCTTCCAAATGTGTCAGCATGCATGATGTTACTAGGCCTAGAGTTTTCTTAGAAACTTGCAAGAGGACGACTACAACAAAGGGCTATACTTCTTGACAATAATGGTACTTTGATGCCTAAGTACTTTGATTACTATATAATATATCATGTCATCTGCGTAGTCTATTGTTATACCGAACAATCTGTGCATGATGGGAAATTGAAATCGAATTTGGATAAAGTAAACATGCATAAGGTTAATTTAGCTGACGATATGAAAGAATGTTATGCTGATGAAGAGAGTGAGTGTGGTGTGTTCAATAATTGTAATATTGATCAAGCTGGATTGGAGGGTGTATACATTACAGCTTCTAATGGAGGTTGTAAGCAGAGTTCCGATGGTGCACCAGAACTTAAACAGAATGCAAGTAGATGATGTTGTTGTTCTGTTTTGGTGACGTTCCTAAATTGCTAGGCTAGTTTATGTGTGTGCCGTAGTTTAAAAAGAACTTCCTGCTGTTGTCCTTAATGATTACTTCAAGAGAGTCTGAGTTGAAGAAGGAAGATGAGCTGTTGGCTTATGCAGCTGGGGTCTTGGAGCATCTATATAAGGACTGTTCTGTGTGAGTAGTTTGGCACGAACTCCAGGTGATTAAAGCTACTAGATATGCTAGTGTCTTGAGCTGGACGATGCAATTATGATTGTATTGTACAACAATTGAGCTGTAGTGTTTTATATTTTGGTATAAGACAATTGGCTGCAGTATTCTATATTTTGGTATGAAGAGTTTGGTCTTGCAATGGGTACTTATTTTATTGCTCTATGAAGTTTGGCTTGAAAATGTCGACAAGAAGTATGATCGCTACAATTCTTAAAGAATACTCAAAAGTGTAAGGATGATGCTTACATAGGTTCAATGGGGAGATTCAAGTTGTTATAATAACAAGTTATACAAGAATGATGTATACAAAAGAAGCCCAAGGTATTTATAATATGCATTACAGTCAAAAGGATAGTAAATGTCTCATTCATAAGGCTTCAGATGGGGTTATAATATGACCTCCACATTCATAAGACGCCAGTTGAGTTTACTGAGTCTATGGGTAGAAGAAGCGCCTACAATGCTAATCGTTATAGGCTGAAATATCATAAAAGAAATTCGATTATGAATAGAATTCAAGGCTCTAAAGATATGATCCTCCAAACCACAAGAAAATATCTGCATGGTCATACGGCTTTCATTAGTTTACTGTCCAACTGTTCCAATCTATCAAGAACTGCTGTGTCACCTTCTGATATGTCCTAGAACATTGACGTACAGACAATGGCATGAAAATTAGGAGCTAACTTCATCAAAATGAAGAGGAAATTGACAATGAGCTGACAACTACTTCAATCATGAAGAGATGGGTATATCAAGTTCGAAGATATTATAAGTATATTATTAACTGAATCGGTGATAAAGCATAAGAAAAGGAAGCATTTTATGTAGGTGTCTAGTTCATCTTCTAACATTTTTGTGGGAGGGGTGAAAGGAAGAAAATAAGGCCAGAAAAAAAAAAAAAAAAAAAAAAAATAGCAAGTCCAGAAATACGAAGATCTAGGAATCACTTACTTGTATTAGCGTGAGCTGTTAACAGACAGTATGTTGGAATTATACTCGCTTCAAGAATTCCAGTAACGATTTCACTTACTCCTTCAAGCTCAACTTCAGATCTCATTGTCTTTGCAATGCACGAGCGCCATCGTCGGTACCATGCTTTATGATTCCAAGTATGGTGATAACATAAGCTTCAGCAACCCGTCAGAAAACTCTAAGCACTCTCCTGAAGGAAGCAAGACAAGGTGATATTAGTACAGAAGTGAAACTAGATTCTTGGAATTTTTTTTTTATGCAAAATATCGAGGTATTCTTTTTAATGCTAGACAAGATACTGTTACCCCTAATTCAATAATTCATTATCGGTTTTCTAATGTATCGATCTTCACTACTATGCTTGCTATCCTTTCTTCAGCATTCAATTCTCGATGATTCTCTATTAGACTTCGTGTGCTTCTTTGAATTGTGGTTTCCGGTTTCTATTTACTATCTACAACTATGATTCTCCTTCTTAAGCTCCAGCCATGACTCTTAAGTAAGTCTCTTCGATGGCTACCTTCAATATTCTATCCTTAGCCTTTAGATTGCAAGTCAGACGGTGCATTGCTATGTTAAATGAGTGCACGTCGAATCGAGCAAAAACAAATGTATGGGATGAAATGTAACAAAAAAAAAAATGTGTATGAGCTGAATTAAAACAAAAACGAAAGTGTGTATGAGGCAGCAAAAGAGAGGAGGAAAAAGAAGGTGAGAAAGTTAATAAGGAAGCGAACAATGGGAATAGATATGGGTGTTGAAAAGATAGTGTGTATAGAAAATGGACATAAAAGAGAGCAGCAGCATGTGTTTAGGGACGAGGACTGTATTTCTCTTTAAAATGAAAGGGGAAAGGAGAGTTAGAAGTACACAAAGAACAAAAGAGAACAAGTAAAGTGAAATGAAGAAGAGAAAATATAAAGAAAAGCATGGAGGAAGATTGAATAGAATGATGGAGGAGAAACCGTAAACAAAAGCAAGCGATACATAGAAAACATGGAGTGTATTGCATAAGAATAAAAATATATGGATATATATATATATATCTATAATGGTGGCAATAATGGAAAATATTCCATTATCAGGTACTTGTGATTTGGCCATGTGCTTATGGATATACTATAGAGGGTTGTTCACCGTAACGCTATAGTATTTCATAAGTATATATATAACTCCATCCGAAAAATTTTGGTCAAGAGACAAAATTTAAAGAGCTAAATCTGATTCATATACTTTACAGACACCTCATTTTAATATATATAACCCACGTCACAGTGAACAACCTCCTATAGTATGTCCATAAGCACATATATATATATATATATAACTCCATTTAACTCCATCCAAAAGACTTTAGTCGGAGGGATAAAATTTAGAGAGCTAAATCCGATTCATATACTTTGTAAACACCTTATTTTTGCCAATTTTTATTAATTGAGCTAGGTTAATGAATAAAAATAAAAAATAAAAAATAGAAAAAATAGAAAAAAAAAAAGAAAGTCAAGTTAAGTCATAGGAAGTTAAGTCAAGAGTCAAGTCATGTCGAGTTAGATTAAGTCGTTAGATCAGTTATTGAGATGGCCTGAATCAATTAGTTTTGGGCCAGACTAATTTAAGGGCTTAAAATTAAGATTTATTAAATTAATTGGGCTAAATTAGATCAAGCCGAGCCTTAAAAGAAAAGCTTGAATTAGCTAAGGTTTTTAGAACTAGGGTGAATTTAGGTTAAATCGCAAACAACGATTTTATAACTTATAAATAGCACATTGGTCAGTAATTCAGAGAAGATTTTCTTTTTAATCATATACACCTAAAACACTACACATGTCCCTACATCTCTTCACGCGACCCCACATACCGTCACGCACTCCTACATACCGCTACATAAGCACTACACACTACCCTAACACCCTAGTTTAATGAGTCATTTCATTATCTTAATTTTATATAAGTTTTATCAAAATAAGGCGATTACGAAATAACAATATACATATAATCATGTGTATGTGTGTATAATAAATATATATGTATGTATTTATATATAATGTTTTAATAAGTTACCTATAGCCTATTAATATTGATGTGCTCTTTGAGTTATAGGCATCTATAGGTATATAATTTTAATTTTGTAAAAGACCGTAATCGATAATTATATGCTTAAAATAATCAATTTGATGCTATAATAGATAAAAAGATAAAAATTTATATTGTGAGTCTCATATTAGAATTAGAAATTTGATTTTTTTAACTTTATACATAGAATGACACTTTTGAATACCCAATTTAAGAAATAAATTAAGAATTTCCATTTTAAAATAACATATAAGATATAGTTTACATTTCCATGATCCTATCAAAGAAATATAGGGTTTAATAATTTTAGTAAATCACAACCTAATCAGCAGTCGGTAGCATTAAAAGTAATTAAGCAAGAAAGAAAAAATTGAATAAATATAATATACGACTATATTTAGACTAAAGCCACTCTTGCAAATAATTTTAAGTTTATAATTTTTGTAAACTATGCTATTAATGAATTGCATGTTTAATAACTTAAATAGCAATATGCTACTGATATCAGGTAAGTGCACCTATCAATTTTAATATAGCGGATGTGAGTCCGAATCGATCCCTCAGAAACTTTAAGTACTAATATTAACCTTAGCTCTATTATCTAACCGAAAAATTATGTTGAGTTGAATGAATTAAAAATACTAAAATTAACAAACTAAACTAATTATTAGACTTAATTAAGCAATTTAAAAAGTAATAACACTAAGAACGACTTCAAGAAGGTAATAACGTATTTAGGAATTATTTCCCCTAGTGTTTAACATGTGACCGCTTAAAATATATTCAATTCAATTTCTGTTATTCTTGACCAGAAGAATTCACAATTAAAGTTAATACCTTTCTTAAGCATATTAACCTTAATCCTAAATTATTTACCGGAATCTCTTCACTTAGTAATATAACTTAGAACTGTATTAATGTATAATGAATTCTCACACAAACGATCAACTTTTCGGAAAAAACATGTATCTTATCTCTAAGTATACATGTAATTATACATGTAATTCTCTCCAATTATGTCAAGATCTCATTACATATGTGATTTCTCAATCATCATGCATAATATCATAGATTGATACTCTATAAATATCAATTAACAATTAAATAACATAATTAAATCAAAAAAAGATAGAAACTTTATTGAAAATTATCAATCTATCTAATAGTCACATGAAACCCTAGGTTCCATAATCCAAAATACAAGAGTCTTAAGCTATCATAATGAAACTAAAAACGATTTCCAACAAAATTAATAAATAAAACATGAAAAACCCCTTTTATTGATGATAAATCTCTTCAATCTTGAAGTTGGGTGTTACTTTCGCCTTTTCTTCTCCTTCTCCTTAAGTCTCTTCTCTTCTCGAGTGTCCAATCTCCTTTTCGAAATCCTAATATGTCCTTTTATAATGTATTATAAAGTTTCTGTTTTCGTCACCAGACACGGCTTAGAACACGGTCATATCCCAAGGTCGTATAACTTTCTGACCTTGGCAAATTTTTTTAGATGAACACAGCTTGAGGATACGACCGTGTCCTAGACTATATAACTTCAAAACTTCATAACTCATTCATTTGAACTCCAAATTGAGTGAAACTTGATTCCTTTTCTTCGTTTTCAATCCAAGAACGCATTCAAACTTTGAAATCAAAATTTTACTCAATTAAGTATCAATTTATTTAAAGAAAACCAAAAATGTAAGGGAAATACTATAAAATCACTATATGAAATATGTTTAGAATAAGAGTTATCAGCTACACCTTAGAAACAACTCAATGCATTAACAGAATTTGATTGACTTTCTAAAACTTATCTTAGCTTTAAGGCTTATGTCCCAAAATGAAAATTTAGAACTAGATTATAGAAGCAATTTACATGGCTAAACATTATTGATCAAACTCATAAAATAATAAACTTATATTTAATTAAGGCCCACATTAATTTACACAAGGCCTAATTTGAAGAAAAAGTGAAAAAGGCCTAAAATAAATAAATAAATACATTCAAAACTATTAAAAATCAACTATATGAATATAAAAATCAAAGCTAAAATGAAGAAGTTATACACAATTTAAGATTTAGGCAAAATAAAGAAGTTTAAGTAGAATAGCCGATTAATTAAGTAATTTAGTAATACGGGTAAGTGCTCATTAAGTTTTCATTATTATTTTATTTATTAGGTAACATAAAATGAGAGGGCAAGCTATCTGTAAAGTATTACAACCCATAGTAGTTTTGGTCAAGTGAATACTTCCAATTACTTTATACTTACTTTGTACTTGTAGTTAGTGCACCTAAATTTTATATATTAATAAATCAGTGCTTGGGGTTCAAGAATATGCATGTGATTGAATATTGTCTGCTTATTGTGCAAAATGTGGTTAAATGTGGTAACTAAAGAATTGATTGTATGATTGCTCTTTGCATGACTTGAATGGTTTGTCAGTATTGGATAATCACCTAATAAATTGACTTAATCATATTCGACTTAAATTAAATGGATCATGTATAAGCATGAACATTGTATATAATGTTGCATCCGTCACCTCGCGTGGATGGTAATGAAGGGTCTTGTAGTGATGGGATTCCTACATGATTTGATTAATACAATACAAGAGCACTGGTACAACAAGACCTTACTCTTGGCTCATAAGTTTACTTGACACTGGAGACACTAACCATAGGTAGCTAGGGGTCGAGTCTATAGATCATCGCTTAAGGTGTGAGTATGGACTATGGGGGCCACCTCATTGCTAAACCTAGAAATTTGTGTACTGATAGATTTTGAAAATAGAAACATATTTTGTGAAATATAGAATTTCTATATATGGTTAAAAACCTAGATGCTAGAACCCGACTGTGATTGGTGCTAATAAATCTCCAACCCTTACCTTAAAGGATATTAAATCTAATGTTATATGCAGCACTAATCAATAGCATATATTGTTTGGCATATTACTTGTTCATACATTCATATGTCTATTAATTAATTATCTGATAACCTGCTTGTCGATAGAGTACAAGGGATATCTCACTAAGCTCATGTAGCTTACTCCCCAATAGTTTCCTTTGCAGGTTAATAGATAACATATCATAGGTTAAGAGCCGAGCATTAAGTACTAATGTTGAGATGTCTTAGAAGGTTAAATCTGAAGATAGATTATATAGTTGATTTGAAACATTGCATGTAATTGCTATTCTTATACTTAGATTTTATAACTTCGGTAAGTTTAAATTTTTTATCTTTACTACCTAATCTTATCGTTTGGTATGGGATAATGATTCTCTACAATTCTAAAGAACTGTGGAATATTTGATATCCATAGTTGTTTGTATTTTACGATAAATTTACAAACTAATAATCGAAAACCCTAATGATGAATTAATTAGATTCTTGCAATCTCTAATTTGCAAGGTGATTTTCGTATCATAGGTACACATAAGATATGAAAATTTTAGAAAATTTTAGACTCTCCTTAAGGTCCTAACAGCAACCACTATAGTATTTAGATTACTTAAAGATTTGGTAGGGGCATTGTTGTTGTACTACCGAAAGCTATGTGTAGATTTATGAATCACCAATTATAATTTTACCAATGATATACAAGAGAAGGACACACGAATATATACATCAGGTTTTTTGGCTTGCAAAATAATTTTACACCACTCCTTCTATATGCACCAACAAACCCTATTGATTTTAGCAAATAAATAAAATTTATCCTTCTTACTACCTATGATAGAATCCATATAAGCTTGAAACCAATATGCAACAATAAGATCACCATTAGCATCAATCCTAAGGCCTAATGCTACTAGCCAAACCAGTTTAACCCAAAGGCATGAGAGAAGGATGTGATGTATAGATTATTCCCTATTACAAAAGCGACATCCTAAAGAATTTAAAGCAACTCTCTTACTTAAATTTTGGTCAGATGGGAGTGCATTAATGATCACTCTCCACATGAAGTGCTTCCCCTTTAGCAGACTTAGGTTATGCTAGACCAAATTCCATAAAGATCTATCCAACAATTGAGAGGAAGAAGCTTCTCAATCAATACCCTATAAGCTACATTTAATGAAATTATAGGTTAATCAAACATTGTACTTACAACTTTTGTCATAGGACTAAATAATGCAATCTTTCTACTTGCAAAGACCAATGGAATCTCAAGAATAGCTCTTACCATGTCCCTATCAAACCACCTCTACAACTCCTTTCTCTTCCAAATTCTAAACTCTTCGTCAATGAGACCTAAAATTAATAAGTCCTTGATTTGTCTTGAATATTGGCCTATGCTCTTTTATCCTTGGGATTTAGTTGTTAATCGTAGCTTTAATAGAACGTACATCTCTCACTTACCATAGTGCTCCTTTCAATAGTAGTTCTTTACCTTTTAAAATACTCACCCAGCCCTACAAATGCCTAAAACCACTTTTGGCCTAGAAAAAAGGAAAGTTAGGAAAATAAATACACTTCAAGACTCACACCCAAAAGCCATCCAATTGTGCTGTCAATCTTTAGGTAAGTTTTATTGATAAGGTTAGGTTAAAGTCAATCAATTCTTTAAAGCCAAAACTACCACAAAACTTAAGGAGAGTCATCTTCTCCTAACTTTGCCAATGAATTCTTCTTTCACTCCTGACTTAACCCCACCAATATTGTACAATCATGGAATTTATTTCCTTACACCGCTTCAAAGGAAATTTTAAGCAACTCATTGAGTAAGTAGGAATAGCACTCGCAATCGATTTTATAAACACATCTCTACCCACTTTAGATAAAACTCTTCTAACAACTCAACTTAGCATGTATTTTATCTTTTACAAAATGTAAGACCTCTACTTTACTTCTTCCCCAAATTATGGGTAAACCCAAGTACTTACCTGGATTTGAAGTCATACGAATTCCAAGAGTCATACATATGTCATGCTTCCAAGCATCGAGGGTGTTTTTGCTAAAGAAAATGCTAAACTTTGGCAAGTTGACAAATTGTCCTAAGGCTTCACAATATTTCTAAATGATATTTTTTAAAACCTGCACATTGTCCTCTATAGCCTCAACAAAAAACAACAAATCATTAGCAAACAACAAATGTGAAATAATTGACAAGAGTGTCAAATTTTCATTCCCAATAGAAAGTTATTTATGACTACCCTCTCAATATTCCTAGAAAGAACATCAATTGGTAAAATAAACAAATAAGGAAAGAGAAGGTCTCCCTACCTCAAACCTCTCGATGGCCTCACATGTTCTGCTACCTTACCATTCAATATAATGTTATAATGCACAAACATGACACATTTCATCACCCATACTATCCACTTTTCATCAAAGCCAAGTTTGATCAAAACAGCTCTCAAAATGTTCCAATGCTATCATATGCTTTGTTCATGTTTAGTTTGAGCCCATAAAAAAAATTTATGTTAGATTGTTTAGTCCCAAGGATTGGAAAGCCTCATGAGCTATAATGACATTGTCATGTATTATACGAGCAGAGACAAAAGAGCTTTGAGGCTGAAAAATCAATTCATGCATGAGGGGTTTCAAACAATTTACTAGCATTTTAGAGTTAATTTTAAAAATGAAATCACACATATTGATAGGCTGAAAGTGACCAAGCTCTTAGGGAGATGGGATCTTAAGGAAAAGCACAATGTCAGTTTGATTAAGAGACAACAAAATAATACTTGATGATAGGAGTTGATGGATAGTATCAATCACCATCTTCCCAATAGGATGCCAATAGCTTTGATAAAACACCCTTAGAAATCATCCAGTCTAGAAGCCTTGAACATACCTAACTGGAAAGCTACTTCTTTGATTTCCTTGTTTAACACATGCCCTGTAAGTTATGTGTTCATCTCCTCATCAATAAGGATTAAAATCGAATCTAACATACTACCCCACTACTTGGCATTATCATATTTGAACAGGTTCTCATAAAAGGATGCAAACATCTGCATGATTTCTCTATCATCTTCTAATAGTTGCCCCTTGTTGGACTTCAATCTCACTATCTTATTTTTCTATCTTCTTAACATTATCGATTGATGGAAGAATTTAGTATTTTGATCCCCTTTTTTTAGCCATGAGACTCTAGATCATTGCTACTAATAGAATTCTTCCCTTTTCCATAGAGTTTCAAGTTTCTCAATGACGCTTTTCTCTTGTAACCTGTCCATGTTAACACCTTGCCTTTATATAAGCCTAAGATCTTTTTGAATCTTTATGATTTCTAGCATATTATTTGGAAAGGAGGTTCAACTCCATTCTTTAAGTTCCAACCTGCATTTCTTGAGCTTAAAACCCAAGGGGTAAAGATGACTACTTGATGAGTTTTCCATCCATGCACTTTTGATGGTATGTTCACATTCTTCAAACATAGTCTACATACTTTCAAACTTAGAACATCATCTACAAATTTTGCTTGAGAAGCAAAGTCCACCCCTAAAGCCACATGGTCTAAGCCCATCATTTTTGTAAACTCCGCAAATTTAACCTTGTAGACATTGTGTTGAACTCGAGTATCATAGATATTTTCCTAAGTCGACAAAACTACATAAAATGAAAACAAACTGAAATTTTAAACTTGGAACTTAAAATGAACATGAAAGATCCTATTACATGATTTTAAAACCCTAATCATACATAAAAACCCCAATCCCCACATATACGTACTTTTAAAAATATAAACCTAAACTTAATATAAACTATAAAGATCAAATCATAAAAATTTTTAAAACTCTATAAAATTATCTTAATGCTTAAAAATCCATAAATCAATAAAATTGTCATTAATTTTGTGAAATCATATAAAACTAATAACAAACGAATCAAAGATGATTTCAAGTAATAATAAACAACAAAACTAAAGCTAGTTAAAAGAACAAATTAATAAATTTACAAAATTAATTTTATTTGTGTACGTAAGTAGCCCCATAATATGTATATATATATATATATATAAATATATTACTGAGCAATTTCCTTATCTTTTCTTAATATATCGTACGATATATATATATAGATATATATATATGTTGTATAATAAAGCACTAACCCAAAATAATTAAGCCAATTAAACCTTAAGCTCTTAAGTGTAAGTTAATTACTCTCGAATTGGTGAAAAACCTTAAAACATACTTAAACTGACTCGAACCCTAAACCTTGGGATAATCAAGGACTTATAGCCCTAAATAAATAATTAAAAATATAATTTGAATAAATTTTATTCAACTTTAGAAAATTCTAAAATTTCTTAAGAAGCAAATCGCAACCTATAAATTAATTTAAGAACCAAATCCTAAAAGAATTACATATAAGACAATTCCCTTATTCCTAATGCATAAGCCTTGTACATGTGAATAAGTAAACCAACCAATCACCCTAAATAACTTATCAATTGAGAGTTAGAATCATTTATCAATTGATAACTTATCAAAAGCTAACGATAAAACACTTTCTTTATATCACCATAACCTATACTACATATGGACAACATATTATATTATTTTATGTGTTCAACTTTTAATTAAGTGACAAGACAACTTAATGCCCAAAAAGAACACCTTATGGCCGGTTGGAAAGAGAGCCTAAGGGAGGCCATGCCTTGTTAATTTTCAATCACTCAATTGTCTTACACATCTATTATTCATCCCTTAATGCTTACCTCATCTAGAGTTCTCAATTGTTGACTTTTGTACATACTAAAAGATAACCAATTGAAGATTCTTAAACACACTTCTCCTCCCATTCAAAAACCTGCCACTCTTTCTCTCTTTCACTCTCATTTTCACTTCATTTTCTCTTACTTTAAACATAAATCAAAAGAAGAAACCCAACCTTATAAAATCCTACAATGCTGCTACCTTTTTGCTTCATAACTCACGGCACAAAAGCTTGATTTTGTTGCCTTCTTTTGTCAACTTCAAAAGCCACTTTTAGGAACTTTAAAATATCCTGAAAGCTCTACTTCAAAGATCAAGACTCTAGTTTCCAAAGGAGCTTATAAGAAGAAGAAGGAAAAACAAGGAACATAAAAGGATACTTAGTTGTACAACCACCATTTCTATGCTTTTAGGATGAGTAAGTTGTTTTCTTGTTAAAGTGACCTAATATGCCATGTTAGGAGACCATATTTTCATGAAGATATTAACATAATCATAAGATGATAAAATAGCTAGACCATCTTAAGAAGTAAACTTGTAAACCCCTTTACATGAAAGTCGAAATATGAGCATGCTAAGTTAGTATTATGTAAAGATATATGTTTAACACTTAAAATGGAAGATTTTTAGTTGAGAAAATCATGAAATATGTACATGAACGATGAGACATCATGCTAGACGTGAAGTGTATGTGAGTCATTTAGATATTATTTCCACTTCTATTAAATTAAAGATGCTCAAACTTAGCCTTAGGTAAAGGAAAATCCATTACATAAAGCTTTTATGAAAAAACCAACTTTGTAAGACATGAACTAGGGCATGGAAGTTATGAAAAGTATGAGATCTATTATTTTCATCTAGAGTATAAGCTAAATAATCATCATATGAAAGAGAAGTTAAGTCAAAGTTGGAATATAAATAGTGTAGGTTCATAATCTAACCCCTAAACTTAAGGAAATGATAAAACAAGTTGAGAAACCAAGTGAGTGCCCCTTGGATTCATCATGGTCAAATCTAGAACCACAATAAAATTCACTTAAAAATATGATAAAACTAATTAAACAAAGTGAAAAGACCAACCAAGGTAAGTACGATAAGTATATAAAGCCTAAAACTCAAAACCAAGCTTAAAACTTCCAAAACGAGCCTCAAACTCTAAGTTAGACCTTCATTCATTTTTTGACTAGCAACTTAACCCACCAATAGAAGTTTTTTTGAAACCTTTAAGAAGCCCACGTAACACCCCCTAAGCTTAAGAAAATGACCATCTTTGATTTGGGTCAAAAGCAAGCCCATTTGACTACTTAAGTCTACTTAAGAGCCTAAGAAGTGGTTGTTTATGTTAGGAGTATAAATCAAAGTTGTAAATTTGACCTAAGGAATATTTTGAGCTTAGAATGAAACCTTAAGCCTAAGCCTAAAGGATTTCCCAAGTTACCAAAAAGCCCATTAACCAAACAAAGCCCAGAAGCACTCCAAATCATGAAAATCGCTACTGTTCTAACCTATAGGCAGTTCTTCATGCCTCATCTCGAAAGTCTAACATCACCACATTAAAGTACACTCGAAAACAATGAATATTGACTATAAGATCATAAAAATCGGATTTAAAATAAGAAAGTTATGTGCTATTGAACTTTTAAATAAAACTAGGAAAAATATGAAACCAAGTCAAAAGTATAACGTAAAGGGTTTTAGTTCAGCTTTCCAAATTCTATTTTAATTCCTTATAGTATTATATTTGCTACGTCCAGAGGACCTGACTTTTAGAGACAACCTACCCCCAGATTATTTTGATTGGTCTGCATGGCTAAGTGAGTAAATTCCTAATGACTCTTTACTTGATTTTTCTTGTAGAGTAAATGCACCTAAACTTATATGTGGAAATTGGATGCTTGTGGGATGTAAGAAATGCATGTGTATGAATTTGTGATTGAATACTATAGCCTGTTAATCACATAATAATGGAAATTGTTTGTGATAACTCATGTGTACGATTGTATGAAATGAAATTATCTGATCACCATGAAAAACCGGATTAATCGCTCATATGATTAAGAAATTCAATGAATCATACATTCCCCATAATTGCATTCGGATAACACCGACCTCCGCTTTACATAGAATATGAGAAGGGACTCACGGGGGGAGAGCCTCTTGCAGGATTAGGCCCTAGCTATGTCATCATTTTTATTAAGTCTCTATCCTAAGCTGATGCGCTTACTAGGCATCAGAAGACACTAATCGTCGGCGAGAGGCTATGTCTTGTGGCTTCTGCTTAGGTCGTATGTTTGTGGATTGTAGGCGCCACCATACAGCTAGACTTAGGATTTTGAAAATATGATTTGTTGTTCGAAATGAAAGTATATTATATATAATCTACATATATATATATATATATGGTTTTGTTTTTACTTAAGCACAATAGTGAAAATGATATAAAACCTAAGGGCTAGAACTCGGATTTTGATTTGGGTAAGTTAATTATCTCTAACCCCGACTATAAGGAGTGTAATTCTAAGTTGCATGCAGTTCCTAAGCTACTACGTGTATTGTTTGGCATACCGATTGATCATGCATTCATATGTTTGTGCATTAAATAAAATTTTGTCATGTGATATTGACGAGGGGATTTATCTTACTAAGTGTAAGTTTACACCCCAACAGTTCTTTTCCTTGCAGGTTGATCGATAGTTGGGATAAAGATAGGAACCGCGTACGGAGTGCTACCATTGAATAAGTATGATAAAAAGCTTATGTAGTTAATTTGGAATACTTCAAAAAACAACTAATATCTCAATTATGTCTAGTTTATTTAGTAAGTTTAAGATTTTTTGGAATTGCCTATCTTATTTCACTATTTTGGTAGGAGATACCGACTCTCTACGGTTCTAAGGAACTGTGGAATAATAGATATCTATAATTATTTATGTTATATAATGAGTCAATGAATTAAAATTGAAGACCTTAACGATTAACTATTTAGAGTCTTGCAATCTCTAACTTGCAAGGCGATTTTCTTATCATGGGTGCACACATGATATGGAAATTCTAGACAATAATACTAAGCTCCCCCCC